>CM070077.1:16870762-17414187 GCA_036250285.1 Pyrocoelia pectoralis
TTGTTAGTTACTTTTAACTTTATCTCTTGTCTTCTGCCGGTACCATTGATTCTGTTCCCCCCATGTTGTTTCCATTGTCATTTTTCATCTGTCTTCACTTGCAATCATTTCTTATTTTCATAATTTTATTCATCAATTTTCTGGCGAATTTTGGTTTCCCTTTTTACGATCTAATATCTAACTTTGTGTTTTAAACATTTAAGTATGTTAACCTAATTGAAGAAGTTATTTGACAAACATTTTTCTTTCTCCTAAGGTGAGTTTTGTATTGCTAATTACTAATATTCTAATTTCCTTTTCATATTTAAACAACATAATTTGTTAACGTAATGATATAATTTTCTTATAGAGTAGGCTTGAGAATGGGATGTGTCTATCTCGAAACATGTTGCCACTAATCAACAATTTTATTGTCATCAACAAATTTTAATAAACAATTTTGTCAAGGGGAGGTTACGAGTTTCTTTGTTCTCAATCTTGGTTATTTTTTGCCGTTGCCGTGAAAACTTTATGTCCATAGCATTTACTGAGTTACCACTATCTATTTTAACGACGACGTTACTAATTATCTGTATTTGCTAACTTTTTCCATTGGTTCATTTCCTACTTTTTGGATTATGTCCTCCCGATAAATGTTAAAAAATACTCATATCTCGTAATATCTGTATTTTTGCTTTGAGTTCCTTGTTTATTTTTACGCTTATGTAACTGTCTGGTCGAATTTTGGTATATCGGTTAACACACATACATCTTTGACTTAACACACTAAGGTAATGAACGTCCTTGTCCTTTATATTGCTTCCCCAAAACTAAACTTACATCTGTTCTATCTGAAGTTAGGCAATAAATTTACTTTTTTCACTTTTTGGTAGACTTTTGGGCGGTTGACACACAAAGTGAGTTGATTTTTTAACGTGTGTGCTGTAATCTATGTATTTATGTGTGGAGACTGTAATACAAAGATCCCTTTCTAGGTCTATTGGATTGTTAAAACCCAAGCACAAATCGATAAAAAACATTTTCTCATAACATTCTTACAAACGTCAGAGCTGTGGTTCGTTTTTCTTTTGTCTGGATTGTGTTGCAATGAAATGGATTATGCAGAAGGTGGATCAGATTTTGGATTAATTAAGTAGGTACGACGGACAAATATTAATTTAAAACACAAAACCTCCCCCATATACATTTACTTGGTAAAACCGACTAGGTACTATAGTTTCGACTTGGATAGGTCAAGTTCAGGCTTAAAGTTGATGATTCACATTCAAATGAAGGTTGATGAAATTTTTATCATTTGTTGTAGAAGAAAAAGGGACTTTAGAATTAGACGTTCTAGAAAATAATGTATGATGATCGCTATAAGAGAATTGACTAATTTAATACTGTGCAAACAATATTGAATTAAAAGCAATTTGCGGAAATAAAGAATGCTAACCCGAAATTACTTATAATCTTGAGCAAATTGAATTCTAAATTAAGAATGAAAATTGATTTTAATCGCCCCTCATAAAACACTTTCCTTAGAAAGCAATAAGGATGTACCAACAGAACACCGGTCTCCGGTATTTAGTGATATTTAGTATCGCGACAGTAGCGCATAATGTGCAGTGTTTGCGGGTTAATTAGACGTTAGAGGGGGGTACATGAGGGCGGGGGGGCCTGGCACTGGGTATCACCGATATTGGCGCTATGCAGCACGGCTTCACGTGCGTTATGCTCGCCCGCCGAACATTAAGCCAAGCAGTGGTTTAAACGGGGGGGAAGAGATCAATTAACAACAACCCCATCGTCCCGTCTTACCCCTACAGAGACGGCATTAGGATTAAGAAACTCACGAAATGAGAAATCCATATGTAGATTATAGTCCTTCGACTCGAACCCGTATATTTCGCAATTAAAATCGAAAAATTTACTCGACCAATATTAAACCACTTGCAAATTCTACTAGACTTAATTAACCCTCTTGTAAATGAAAAATAAAACTAGAAATTAAAACGTCAAAGTGTTCTCCAGAAGAAAAACAACTAATTTCCACCGCAGTCTCTTGACGGTTTTCGTTTTTTAATCAAGTACCTACTATACGTATTAGGTACCTATGCAGCGAGTACATTACTTACTTACTTTATTTCGTCGAGATTGTAATGGTACAATTAACGTAATACGACTTTCAGTATTTTCAGATCCGTGCAATTTAGGATGTATTATGTACAATAGCTAATTAACATGTGTAACAGGTTAACTTGTAAATATTAATCAATACCACAATAACAGCAGCGTATTTGAAGCTACTGCAATATCATTACATCCGATAATACTCACGTTAAATAAATAGCAGCATGCAGTTATTTTCTAACTACGGTTCTTCAATATTGACGTATCCAATTCGTGGTCCTTTATATACTAATAATACTGCAATTGGCATCCAGACAATCGTTAGGTCTTTGTGTTTTGGTTGCCAACATAAGCAAGAGGAACCTGGTAAATTTATGCTGACCATCAACGTATTTCGACCATTTAAATTCATAACAGTTGCATACGGTAGGTTTGTTACAGTACCAAACTGTGGTGATATACGAAATCGATTATATTAGAGACCTTTATGGGACGTCTCATGTGTGAACCACTAAACAGTACCAGGTTAAGCTTCAACTGTCCATCATAATGTAACCAAATTTTAAAATAATATAGACGTAATGTAACAGTTCGAATAATGGCCAGAAAACTCAAGTTTTATCGCACGTAACTATACACTTCAAGAATGCTTCTCCTTCACGTTGATAACGGAGAAGAAGCGCAGTTGACACCTCAATCCGCCTTTAACTCTATATGGACAATGTGTTCGATACCTTCCATACTTATCTCAAGATTTCTCGTATAGAAAACCGTCGATCATTGCGAATCAACTCCACAATTTGCCGAATGTTCTACATGTTCTCGCTTTTCACAAAATTATTTCCACCAGGAATAGGCTGTGTCATTGTTTCTTCTAAATTGTATAGAAGGTCACTTGGATTCACATCTTCTTTTACTAGAAATTTGAATACTGCGTTGCGCAACTTTGATATGAACTGTTTTTTTTCGGATATTGCAAGAATTGTTGAGCAAAAGCCATGACAACGCCAATGACAGATCATTAGGCTTCTAGATAGTTGATTACAAAATATGTAACAGTGGTTTGTCATTTCATCAACCCTCCTCGTAAATAATCGAAAGGTAAGAAACCTTAGGAGAAGTGTGAGTGAAGCCTGAGGTTTCTTGTTTTTTACTGTCCAAGTTGCGTCATGGTGGAGCTGAAGAACCGCACCAATTGAAAGAGTCGCGTCTTTCTAAGGTGTCAAAGATTTTCAGCTGATGTAGAGGTAAAAGCCGCGGTGGCACTTTGCTGCACTTTTTTCGTGATAGAATTATGGCATTAGAATATCGCTGGAAAAAATGATACACGTACGTTTGTATGCAATTTGGAAAAAAAATCTTTAATATTTCTCTTGCCAGATGTTGGATAACTAAGGGAATAATCGATAATAGGCCACAAAAATACAAAAAAGGAGTTTTTGGATACACAAAATCTTTATGTACTAATTTCTATGAGAAAACAACCCAATGCAGCTTTGTTCTCCAGCAATAGCAGATTGCCCTCTTTGGTATTAACAAATATTCAGGGATTTCCCAGATTTGTTAAAAACCACATAAAATAACAGATATTTTGAAAACGAAAGTCACAATTTATTAATCACGTTAGGCGACAAAGGGGTGAATCGAGTTATCAAAAGGATTTCCTACGATGCATAACCATCAAATTTACTTATTTTCGACATCACTACCCCCAAAACTTTGGACATCCCTAAGGATTAAAATACCTAACGTACTAAAACCATTAAAGTTTGTTCTTGCCTATTGAGGCAATACGTTTGGTGCTTTTTTCAAAGAACTGAAAAATAGTTTCGGCTCTTTAGAATAATTCTCTACAACGTATGTAGTTCAAAACCGTAGAAGTGTGTCCAGGTGGACAGAGGGACTTGTTAACGTACGCTCAGAAAACAAATTTTCCGTTGTTGATACATCTCTGAAGTTCAGATAGCGCATATTGTCTACATTTAGGTTATAAGCGTACAGTATAAAGTATAAAGTAAAGATACAGATAAATGGTGTCACGGTATCTGTCGTTAATGAAACTAGTTTATTTGTAATACTCGTTTTTGGAAAGGAGCATCCAAGTAGAGGCTTAATTTTGTTTTTTAGAGCTCTATAGCTTTCAGCCCAGAAACGAATAAAATTCATTGTTAAGTTTGCATTCTGACTTTCGTCTGAATTTTTATTATTATTATACTAGGGGTGGTCCCCATTGGTACCTGCACTGCAACCTTTTGGTCTATTGTGCTCCCCGCTATTGTCTACCCCTCGAGAATACCTGTATCTTTAACAAAGTCCAGGATTTTAGTAGGACGAACCTTCCTTCCTTCCTCTTGTGCAATCTTTTCATTTGCAAGTAGGAGTTCCCTTGCCTTTGTGCGTGGCTCATATTGGCAAATAACTTTCTCACCACAATCCATGCATATCGGGCTATCGGTCAGTCCCATGTTATGCAGATGTTTGTTCGAGCGATAGTGGCCTGTGACCGACCATCTCTGTTGCAAGTTTTATCCTCGTCCAACTCCTGCTTAACTTTAAGATGGACGCTGCTAAGTCCCCGTTTGGGGTTTCCAGAATGATCTAGGAATGACTCTGTCCTGGGTTTTTCGTGTCTGCAATGGTCTTTCGTGAATATTGCCTGAATCTCCTTTTTGGGTGTGTTATATTCGTGCCGATTCGTCAGCAACCTGGTTACCTGCGAATCCCGCGTGCTCAGCTGCCGGCACTAGTGTGACTGTGTTACACTGCGTTTAGTATTGGTGTGCATTCAAGAACTAGCGCTGAATTTACCTCATATGAATCTACTACCGCAATTACTGCTGTTGCTGTCGGTAACTATAAAGATTTTGCTTTTGGCAAGGTTCTCTTTTAATAGCTGAGCAGCCGCTGTTTGAATTTTTAATCGAATTTTCTGCAAAATAGCTTTTACGTTTCCGAATTGGACGTGTTACAATTCACTGAAACCAATATTACTAGATGTAATGTATGAATCTCAGTACATGAATGAATGAAGGAATTCAAATTCATTCTTATTTAATTGAAAATTTGTTCTGATTATAAACATGTGTTATGTACGCCTTAAGGCGTTCCTAAGTAATCTATAGCTACATTTATTTAGAAATTGGTAAGAGTAGAAGAATATTGGCCCAAATTAATGTACATACAATATGCATTTACATCGCTTATAATGATCACTGTAGTTATTTGCATAAATGTGCACCGTACACGTTTGAAGGCAATATATATTTAATGTTCTTTTCTAATGTCTTAAACCTTAACTGCAATGTGACTGACTTTTTTGGATCGGTGGCGTTCGAAAAAGTTGTCATACATGGAAGAACAAGAACCATATTACAATTTACTGAGCTAACTTGTCATTTGAATTACTAAAATCTGCCTCTTCCGATTAATACGGTCATCCGAATAAATCATAAAACAAAATTATTCTGGTTCGTTCTTCTTTAAATTGTAATTTGTCATTTTCCTTATCGCATTTCTATTTTAATGGGAAAATTGTAGGTAAAACCTACAAACCCCTTTATTTCAGTTAAATGTGTGTTATTCTCGTAGGTAAATATTTCACAGTGACAAAATTAACTTTCACGTTAATAAACTTTGTATTATAATAAAGAAGTTTTTTGTTTTCAAAAAAAAAATAAGTATTCCAAAAGTTGCTAATTTTTATTAAAGGAGCAATTAGTTAACGGGGAGAAATTTATGAAAGTCTTTGTCGTTAAAGTAAGATTCGTTAAAATCAGTTAATTTGGTCACATTTTATGATTACAAACCGTAGTAAAAGGCACGAAAGGGCGTAAAGAGTTGCTTTAGGGCGTACGGTGGCGCTGTAAACGAGGCTAGCGGGTGACGGACAGGCTGAAGGACGGGTTATGAAGCCCACCGCAGACCACATCAGAGCTCCTTGTGTTTGCTAGCAACGAGTGTGCTTGTATCACAGAAGGCGCTTTTAGAGGGTCGTATTTAGGAAAATTCACGTGAAAATGTGAAAATGTTTTGTCTCAAACGTCGGCGGTTTAGACTAAGTCAAATTAAATTCTTTCAAATGTTTAAAGAAATCTTTAATTAAAATCAAGTTCTGTATTGGTATTTGCGAATTACACGAATTTTCTTTATTAAATATTTGTAGGTTGACTTCATTGCGGCATTTATATGATCAATTAAGGTTTAAATTACTTTGCGCTTTAAATTCTTGAAATTGAAAAGCTTCGAATCAATCTTTATATTTCACTTGTAATTAACCTTTCAAATTATTAGGTTAAATGAAATTGTATTCGTCTAAATGTGTATGTGTGCACGCATTATAATGCTTTAAGCAAAAGCTTTCAAATGCTTTAAAAATCGATGATCACATTATTGCATGTTTTGAATGATAATCTAACAATAAAATTATTATTTGGAACTTTAAGAAATTACCATTGCAGCCGATAGAAACTAGTTACATATTAGATTTTACTCATGGAAACTGTGAGCAGCTTTTTTGTGTTGAAGTGTTTAAATAAGCTCGACAACTTCATATGCTTACTTAGAGAAAGCAAACTACACCCATATCGTATTCAATTTTTTTAAAATCATACTTAGACGATACCAACTTATATGGATGAAAAATGAAACGTTAATCATTTCATTTATGATATTAATAGGCCTCTGGAGTGTAAAAGGTAAATTACAATAAGCGTACATTAAAATAAAACTTGACATTCAATGAAAGTTAGTACAGAAACCACGTTTAATAAAGCCAACCCTGGTTGTGTTTAACACCACCCACAGCCCACTAGGCCCGTCCGTCGGTGCGGTGACGGGTCGTAAATTAGCTCTACGGCTGCAATAAACATTCCTCGCATAAATTACCTGCATTTTCGGATTAATTACACACTTCACTAGCAACTTGAGTTCTTAAAGTTGATGTCGGCCGCGATAGACGTCTCAAGAATTGGGAAGTAGAATTCGCTCTAAAACGACTTCCAAAGTTTTGTGAATTCTACTTCACCTACATAGTGTAATTAGTTAGTAGCAAGTCGTTGGGATCCTTTTTACAATAATCTATTATCAATTTAAGAGTGTTCGTGTGTTATTATTGCATATATCATACGTATTTGTCATTTGCATAATATTTAATTTCAATAAAATAACTTTGAGGTTTTGTTTTCTAACTTGTTCAAAAAGTAATTGGGTCAAAGTTGAAAGAACTACACTTTGGAAAGTTAACTTTTAAAAAGTCTGGTTTATACTTAGACATTGTGGTACTTTGTTTTCAAAACTCCAGAAAATTATTAAAGTTATTTAAATCCATACTGATTCACGTGATAAAGTGTCCCTTCTTTTATTCTTCAGCTACTTTTTACGCTTATCGCTGAATATTAAAAAAACTAAGAACGTTTACCATGGCATTTCATTCATATGTAGGTACCTAATATCAGAATGCATAATGAAAACGTAGGTCTTAATTAATAAATTTTACAATAAACGTCTAGGGAGATTATTAACGTATCGTTGCAATTCTGCACATTTTCCACAAGATCATAAATCTTTTAAGCCAAACCAATGAGAAAATTTCCCCCGCCTAACTAATGCATCTTTCTCGCTCTCTTACAATTTGCTTATTTCTTTAGCTGCACGAAAAAAAAATAATAAGAAATGGAGATCTCGCGCCAGGCAGGTAATGGGTTTAAACAATTTCTACGTATTAAATGCGTCCGTGCCTATAATTACCGGGAACAACGCGTGCTGGTCAACTCCGCACGCAAATAGCAAGCTAATCTATTTATTTCATTTTCTAATGGTGATGTTTATTGTGTTTGGTAAGATTTAATTTGTCAGTACCTAATAAGACGGTTGATAAATGAACATTTGACTTAGTCGGTAAATTGGAGAATAGTGCCCTTTCTAATTATAAAATAGAACTATCAGATTCTCTTTCACCTTGTGCTAGTGCTTAACCTGCAAGTATCATAATAATAATAATAATAATAATAATCACAACGTCGAAGCTATAATATAATTTATACTTACCATGCAATACAATTTAGGTCTGGAAATTATACAAATACAATTCCTTTTTTTCTTCGTGCTTTTATAAAATATGCACGCACGGGCAGAACGAATGATTGTGTTACAGGATTCTTAACCATCACCTTGTATGAGAACCAACAGGTGAAAAGTATTATGTAGGATTTCTTGCGTTAACCCCCTTAGTAATACTAGGATAGATGTTATATGTGTGAGAAATATTTGATTCTTTTCTTTGAAAGTTTCCTGAAAAAGTGAATTAAGACTCATTTATTCTAAACTTGACGTACTGTTACAAACTTACATAATTTAACACATTTAAGGACGGCACAGGGGTATCGATTTTTTAACAAGGTGTGTACATTATTTAGGAAAGATTTTTATTTTTTTTGTACTATATACCTATAAATAAGTGACCAAAAATTGAAAGCAATCGTTTGAAATTAATGTATGTTTACCGAAATATACATTAACGCATTAGGATTGTAAAGTAGAGGGAGTACTATGAAGCTTTAGGAGTCGTTAATTAACAAAAACCTAAGGGGGTATCTAAGTGAGATCTGTCGCTTAAGTAACGTCAGTTTCATTTCGATTTACCCCTTAGATACCATATTACGCTATTAAAAAGATACATTTATCGTTGCACCACCAGCTAACATCTGGACCGAATAGTTACGAATTACATGAAAAAATATGAAAAAAAAATGTTCGTTGTCGCTTTCGCTTCGAAAATTTGAAGTTGAAGTTATTCCATGATCAGGGCCATATGTTCAGAATATTGAGATGAACTAAGAATCAAGTTAATCATTTTTTTTAATTCTCTTCGTTCAACAGCCACAGCTGAAAAATCGATCTTAGCATTTTTTCATTCCCTTGGAATATTATTTTACTTTTTTTATACATCTTTTCATGACGGTTATTAATAATTCATCCATTTTAACTTTGTCAAATAACGCAAACTTCGGGTTTCTTCAACACAAGTCGTATATTATTTTATTATAGAAATTTTCGCTGCAATACTATATTTTTAAAGAAGATATAACAAAGAGAAATATGACTAAAATCTCAAAACACACAATAAAAATAACAAAAAAGGCTTGTTTTTTGAATATTTTCATGAATAAATATAATAAATTGCATTATAATGTATTGTATTGTATTCCCTTAAATAATATTTTTAATAAAATAAATAAGGATACGGGGGGGGGGAGGCGGTGATGAGGTATGAGGAAGGGAAGGAGGATAAGGGAGGGGAGTATACTGCAAGGCTGTAGAAAGGAGGTGAGGGGTGATGAAGGATAGAATACGGGCAGGAGGACATGAAGATATACTATGAAAGAGGAGGGCGTGCAAGGGAGAAGGTGCAGAGGAAAAGGGAAGGAGGATGGACGGTGAGCACATTATAGAAAGGAATAAGGCAAGAATCTTTTGCAAAAAAATTATTTAATTTTAAGCAAAATAAGGGAAATTGCATATAATGTCACTTATTCTTTAAGCACATAACCTTCGAATTGTTTGACTTGCAGTACATTTCCGTGCGTTTCTCTACATTATTATAGAGTGCAACGTGCACATTATTCTTCATCTAATGGTAGGAGGTAAATCGGTAAATCTGCCGGATTAAGCATTTAACCCCAAGCAAACATAAATCACGAATTGTGCACCGGGACACCATGTTGGTGAATCAAACAGTTGTTTGTTGCGTGAAGAAGATCTTTGAGGTGATTCTGCAGCAGTTGAAAATATCTCTCTGTAGTTAATGTTTCGTCAAAAATCATGCGCCCGATCAATAGCGATCCTAAAAGGAAAATCCAAAGCATATTTGATGTCTACCATTTGTTACGAAGTGACCTTGTACAAGTAGAAAGGTATCATACGTCTTATGGTAAGAATTACTTGGGTAGAATACCTACTTTACGCCACGGGAAGCGTCCATTGGATGGAAGATTTAGTCTCTTTATTACCCGAAATTGGACAGTTTTTAGACGGTGGGGGGGGGGGGTGAGCATGTTGTATACTGAAGTCACGTATATGTCGAATACAGCACGTTGGTGCTGTAAAATTACAATCACTAATTTATCTAATTAAAAATCGAACTTGTTGAACTACTGTGCAAGAGGTAAGGCTCCAGAAATCTTCTTGAAGTTCTATTAAGCCTTGGATATTGTTGTTTCCACTGTGACACTAAGCTGATTAAGGCAACCCCAAAAAATTCTGTTAATTGACTCTGACGTGATTTCTACATAGCTGTGCCGTGTGGCTTAGCGTGGGAGTTTATTAAATCCCCTGTTGTGACATTACTGTCGTTCAAAGTTCATAGAAAGTGCTGTGCCATCGGCTTTCCGTGTGACAAAAGCTTAAAGCTGCAGACATCCATCACCGACTTTGTGCAGTATTCGATTAAAACTGATCAGTGGTATTGATGTAAGAAAATAGTGTTTTTAGGCGGCTATTACATAAATAGTTGTTTTACGTATCTTTTGAAAGCCGCAAAGTATAACTCTTTTTTTGATATCTGTCATAAACAACTTTACGGCCGCATTTACAACTTTACGGCCGCATTTACTAGGTAACTGTCACGGTCAACATTATGAAATTGATTTTTAAATTAAAGTTTATATCTTTTTGTGATAGTCGCCTAAAAAATGTTGTGTGCACCTCGGTGAAAAGTTCTTTTTTAGCCTCATCTGATTTGTTAGCCTCGGCTTTCGCCTCGGCTGCAATCATCAGATTCGGCCAAATAATATCGCTTTTACAACCTTGATACACAAATAACTATTTTCGTTTCGTAAAAAATCCGCTATGAAAAAAGAAATAAGTAGTTATGTTTTGTGAAAAAACAGGTTGTTGGGAAAAAGACCTTGCAGAGAATTAATTTATTTATTTTTTACAATCAATATTTCGCCAACTCGTTATTGGCTTCATCAGGATAAAAAAATGTTTAAGTTAACACGCACAATGCCATAAAAAATTTTTTATCCTGATGAAGCCAATAACGAGTTGGCGAAATATTGATTGTAAAAAATAAATAAGTTAATTCTCTGCAAGGTCTTTTTCCCAACAACCTGTTTTTTCGTAGGTAACGCTTTTAGACCAAAATACTCGCCTTGTCGTTATGTTTTGTTATATTGTGCAAATATGAATGACTGATAAACTTGGATATCACAAGGTTTGGAATCTAGAACAGGATACACGTTGATTAAAAAGTTTTTTCTCTGCTGGGACCAAGGAACTCTTTACTTGAACACTTACAAGGCTTAATCTTTTAAGTTCTTCGGTTATGGTGTCTAGTACTCGATAATAAAGACCACATCTGTACTCTTTTTTAAGCTTAAGCTCACTACCTTTACTTAAGTTCCCTGTGTTTTATCGATTGTCCCACAGAAAAGGAAATCATCCCTGACTGGTTTCAAACTCTTTGATGGTTGTTCAATTCTTTTCCAAACGTTTTCACTCCTTTTTGATTCTAGAGTCATTATGATTCCGGTTGCTGTGTATCCAGCTTTTATTTGATCAGGTAATTTGAGCTCGAAAATTACATATTGCTGTTTCCTTTGTTGTTACAAGTTTAAGATTCACGGTTGCTAGGGAAGGACGTGTCTTGTCTGATCAAGTACATTAAAAGATCTAATCAACGAACTTCGTTCATTATTGAATTCAATGTTCCGCCGTCGGTTGGTCCGTGTGTCATTTGCATGGTTTCCAGTGCGATACAGCAATGTTAAACCATGGTTATGTGAAATTTTACGCTGATTTCAGATCTGCAATTAGCTTTTCGATATCTCTAATACATAAAATCGACTTCAAAACCGAAATGATGACATAAGCAAATTTTGACTTTATGAAAACCTAAAACATGGATTCCAAAAAGACGCTTATTAAATTTATAGTTTCCTCGCTAGAATCGTTACGCTCAGTCGAAAAAAAAACAGAAAAGTGGTTAGTTTTCAGGCACTGAGGAACGTCAGCTAATAGATTCTACAACTGTTGCTTACTGTTGAGCAGTACAAGTTGAGTTCGGGTTTACAATGACAACATTTGATTCGTTATCAACCATAATGTCATATCTTTCTACACAAAATTGTTGTCGTTGTTATCACTATTAACCAAAACCCATCAGAGTGTGCAGTGGAGATGACAAAATGTCATTAAAAATCGTAGTGTTTGATTACCTAGGTGTGCTGCTCTTAGATTATTAAGAACTTGTAGACTACTTAAAACTTTCTTATCAGCATCAAGGATAAACATTTCAGTAAACTTTATGCGTGCATGTTGGATGTCTATGTTATTACTTGGTACCATACGGCTCAAGCTGTGATTATACATACATTTCCGATTTGTTCCTTTACAGTTTTGATTTGAATTTGAACTTAAATGAAAAGTGCATTACTGTACCATGTCTTCAATTAAAAAACTATTTTGTATCCTAAGCGCGAAGATGTTAACAATTATTATCAAGAGAGGTAATTTACTAAATATGAAACTCGTGTCAAATTATGTTACATAGTAAATCAGTTTTATGTTATCAACCGTCTGTAAAACCGTTTTAATCATAGAATTTCACTTCTTGTTTAATATAATAGCGGCGTATCACAGATAATAGTTCACATTCTCGCTAAGATACAAGGTATGTATTATTGGATATTCTCAGCGTAAATTGCCATCCATTACGATCCCACTAATTTGGCATAATCATCGTTTAGTAGCTCATAAATCATGCATTTGCAGACACTCCTACTGACGCAATATAACTTCACAGTAGAAACATGTAATAAGTATACCGCGATATTACTTCATTATATCAAATTTTGTACTTTGTGAGGTTGAAAAATTGCATCTGTACTCTTTTCGAAGATCAATATTTTAGTATTGAAGAATAGAAACAGTTATAAAAAATAAAAAGGGAAATAAATGTGGTCGGCGAATAGACTGTTATTTAGCTGACACGCACGCCGCCGCCTTCTTGCAGGACGTTCCAACTTAGGACTCATTTTAAACTGGGTGGAGTTGAGAAAACTTTCTGAATTTCATATTCTCTCCGCAAAATACATATTTCATGTTGTATTCTGGACTTTTTTTGATTTCTTTCCGGTCATACGTATTTTATTCTTAAAATAAAGCCCCGGATATTTTTTAATTGCATTTTCCTTCAACAGTCAAGACATCTAGAATAGAACAATGACAAATAGACGTAAATATTAAGGGTAATTGTAAATCGATACCTTTCAACGGTTACTTACTTACTTACCTCCTTACAAAGTGCGTCGAGTACTAAACCAGTCATTTTCCTCTATTAATATTCTGTAAATTAATTTTCGAGTGCGGGTAATTTTGGTTTGCGTGTACCGAAGATAGCGGACTGTGCGGTCTTTATGCCTTTTAATAAGCGGTTATCAGAATCGGCTGATCAAATACGCTTCCCGATTTATAATTCATTAACCGGTTACGGCGACTTGCCTTTAAATAGTACATAAATAAATGGAATTATGTGTGTTTAACGGTCATCGTTTCAATTTAGTATAAAATTAAAAAGCAATTTTAGAGTACCCTTAATGCGATGGTAAATATTCCATTAGAAAACACCTCGGCTTGAATGAGTATCACGAATACTAATTGTTGCTTCTAAGTGCTTTGACTCGTTTATATAAACAATGGGATATTTGGACGCAACAAATGTGTACGATTTCATCTATCGCTAAATTAAGAAAAGTGGCATCATAGTAGGTGATCTCAAAAGTTGCAAAATTGGAAGACCTTTCGTCTTTTGAAATGGTCTTCAAAAATATCTTTGTCTGTGATCGAAGAAACCGAAATTCTGATTTTTTAAGTCAGTTAATCATAGTGTGTTTCTTGCTCGTCATGCATTATCAATTGGTACGAGTTATAAATGCTGTGCTATTAAAGGCTACTGTATTATTACAAGTCATGAACGTCTGCTCAGTGATGTGTATGAATATGCAATGCGATCGCTGTTCAATAATACCAAAGGATTAATAATAATATCAGTCTATCTTCGACAGTTTTAAATGTCTTATAAGGAACGTATCATTATCATCAATTTCTAAAGAACGCGTGATTCTTATATCATTTCGTATAATTTCATTTTAGATAATAACAATAAAGTCGTTACAAAGTTGAATAGTAAATAGAAAAGGTTTCACCTTTACCTATAAAAGGAATTTTTAGTTGCACGAAAGCTATAATGAAATGAAGCTGAGAATTACAACAGTTTACCTCCGAATAACAATTCAATAAAACCATTTCGTGATCTAAGTAAGCTCCTGCCGTGTTTAATGGCTTACTTTAACTGTTCATCGAAATCCAGTGAGGCTTAATGTGCCCGAAATCAATTTAACTGAAAATATTACAAGATCTAACTATATAAGAAATTGAGACATTTAAGTTTATGTATCCACTCCCTTTTAACTTTCCCTAGCATCTACCTTTCGGAGCTTTATACAAAATTAGACAAGTGCAGCTCACTTTTAAATTTTGGTCTAAAATTTTCGGTTATATCTTCGACCCTAATGGCTCAAACAATTTTTTTCTTAAGAACAATGTGACTTCATACGATATGAGTAATACATGACAATTTCTTTTACGTTTTTGTTATAATACAAACTATATATATGCTTCTCTTTTCGTTCTTTACGATTTTGTGGTGAATGCTTTTAAGTTAACACAGTCGATAATTTAATTAATAAATTGTTGAAATACCATGTGATGTTAGTACTTCTTTTTGTACATAACATTCATGAGGTTACCAAATTTTTGAACTAAATTTCCTGCTTTTTCAAAATTGTCGAACTTCGCTATCGCTATCTGCTATCGAAGATAACAATGTTATCGCATGTAGTATACTAAATATACTATTACACAAAACTGTCAAAAGTGAAATGTATTAAAATAAATGGCAGTGCGAGAACGTTTAAATTGTAAAAGGACGTAAAGGACTCAATGAGGCACCATCATTATTTCATATCTTACTGTTGACACGCGTCAGACTTTTTAAATACTTTTATGACCTGTTTCTAGGTTTATGTTTTAGTTCAACGACCACAGCGCACTTCCATTGATTCCATTGTTTCCCCTGGCGACCTAACAAACAAATAGACCTCAAAGAATAAATTTTCCTTCATATCTAGAAGAAGGTCTAATGAATTAAGAAATTACCTTCTTACTTCTGTTGGGTAACATAATTTTCCCCCACTTGTTCAAACCATCCACAGACGTTGTTAACAACAAGCTCCAGCGAAGCGTTTCACCGCTTCTAAATTGTAATCGGCCTCCCTTATGGGTTTATGAAGGTTATGATATGTTAATAGTGTAAAATTTGTCCAAAAGTGCTCCAATGTTTCGAAATTTTATGGGGCACAATCGCCTGAATTTAAAAAAAAATTGGAAAATGTGTGGTTCGCTTAAGAGGCACAATAGGAAGAAACCAAAACGTGTCCCTGAAGTCGGAACGTAACTCAAATGCCCAAAACAATATAAGTTTTAAACCAGCTACACTGATGAAGGAGTTATCATAGATATCGAAAAAGGATGCTCAAAATTCAAAGTTAATGTGGTCTTAAAGCAATTAATGATTTGTATAGGCGGAGGATTACATTATGATCAACAATGATGGATGTAAATTAAATTATAAAATAAAATATAGTAAAAAATCCGCTCTCATCGTAAAGATGAATGGATTGGGTTCTTGAAATAATGCGAATTTTGATTTGATCTTTACAACTGCAAAATAAATTTAAAAAAGCTGCAAAAATCATTATAAAATGAATTCACGAAGACATCCAAAAGATTGTAAATACGTGGCGTGGCTGACCTAATATAATGCACTCGATTAAGAAATTAAAAAAAGAAATGAAAGCTTTATTCCTTAGCTATAAAATGATTTATTTATTATTTCTACGTAATCGTCTCCATGGGCTACACAACGTTCTCAACCTTCGACCCATTCCGCATCCTTTATCTTGACTCTGAGTTCATTTCTTTACAGCAACTTTACTTAATCACTGTTGACGTACTTCTTGCTTTTAAGGTATATTTACAAAAATAGTAAAAGAAGAAAATCGCATGGAGCGATATCTCGCGAGTAAGCAGATCAATCAAAAACGTTGATTGCCTACAGTGTGGTCGCACGTTACTTTAGTGCATCAAAACTCGATCGTCGCAGTCACAAACATGTTTCTCTAATGCTCTCAGTGTTTGATATATCGTTTCGAACTCACTTTAGCTCCTGTTTGGAAATATCTCATCATCTTAACACCGTGAACATCCCAAAAGATAGTAAAGAAAATCATATCGTATGAGGCGTTTTTTTACCTTGTCGAAGTGGGATGATGATACGCCATGCTTTGACTTCTCCTCCAGACCGTAATGGTGAAGCCAACTTTGATCACCTGTCACTTCTTCGTGGTAGATTTTACTGGACCCAAGATGCAAAATGACGAACACTATTTGTTCCTTGGAAATTTCTAACGGCTTGGTGAGTGTTTGTGAAGTGATCCGGAGGTCACTTTGAATGAATTCGTCGAGACGAATGCAATGCATATTATTAGTCAATGAAGCTTGCCAGTCCGAGATTCATCCAAAATACCCAAATTCCCGGCCCCGCTATTTAGAGATATTATCGCTCATCTACTGTTCTCACTGAAATATAAGCAACCTGGAACGCTTACGCTTAACTTAAAGCCGATCCGACAGAAAGGGAATTACTGTCGGGTTATTCGGTCTCTGTCTTGCTCATTTGTCGGGTTATTCGGTCTCTGTCTTGCTCATTTGTCGGGTTATTCGGTCTCTGTCTTGCTCATTTGTCGGGTTATTCGGTCTCTGTCTTACTCATTATGTTATTGTATCGTATAGGTAATATGAGTGCAACAAGGACAGCACCGTGAGCGTTCCAGGTTGGTTATATTTCAGTGACTGTTCAATAGAAATCAACAATATAACATAACATCAGATAACACAATAGAAAACTTTTTATACCCAAAGACGTCGAGAATACCAATATAATACATTTCAACAGCGCCACTTTTTCCTCTTTGCGGCAATCACTTTTCTTTCCGCTCGAGATTTCCCTCTTTTCTTCAATGTTTCATTTAAGTTATTCATTCCACACGCTTCACTAAATTCCTCTTCTGGTATTTTCTTCTTTGACTGCCTTCTATCTTTTCTCTATTCTTTTTTCCTTAAATTATCACTCTCTCCCTTTCTTGACTTCCTATACCTCACTGCTTTAGGGCCGGTAAAAATTCATATTTCTTCATTTTATCATTAATTTATTGATATATTAATTAAATAAGCAAAAAAATGATAGAATTAGACGAGTGAGAAAGGTGAAAACTCCCTCTTCTTTATGTAATAAACGAAACATTAAAAAGCTAAAATTGAATTAATTGGCATAGCCGTTATGTGTAATCGATAAACTTTGCCTAAAGATTGCCACAGCCGGAGTAAACAAGTATCCACAGAAAGAAGTTGAAGCAGGGTACCGTCGCTACAAAAATACGGCACAGTTTTAGTATCGTTTGTAGTGTAGCCCCTCTTTCTATATTATATCGCCAAAAGTGGTTTCCGACTTCATTCGGTAACATTTTAGAACTTTTTCAAAACAATTTATGCCAATAGACAAATGACGAGAAAACGGAATGAATCGCAATTGAAACCCTGAAACTGAAAGGAGCTTTTTTAGATAAATTGGGAATTAAAGTCGGCAATCGAAACGCAATCGGTGTAAATTTTTATTCCTACATGTCAAGACGTTACCAATGTGTTCCAAATTAGGTTTACTAAGATGGTACTATCGTCGCATATGTAGTATGGATTTGTAATACCTTCTTATCTCTTGCTAATACCATTATTAAAGGTAAGCTGACCTATTGAGTATTAAATGGGTTGCCATTCGTTGAAGAACGAATGGGCACGTACAGGACAAGACCCACTGCTTTCGATCAAAAATTTTCCCACAACTTGGGTTATCGTTCGATAAGTACTCCTTTTCAAATTTACCATTCAAAGCGTTGAATAGAAAAATAGATTATGTTGTGGGTGAGGAACTTCCATAGATGTGGGAGAGTAGGCGGGCAGAGGAACAGACGAACGTCGTAAAATAAAAGGGAGTGTAAGAAGGTCGATGTTGCAATATCTTTTGCTCACCTCTCTCATTGTTTCTACTCGTACTGTGCGTCCAATTCTCTACCAAGACCTTCGTTTTCATCTTTAGTTGCTTTTCCCATGGAGTGGTAATCGCTGTTCAGTGTCCATTCATTACTGAGGGTGTTATTTGGAACCATTTCTTTTTTGAGCAGGGCGACTCTATTGTTGCTATCATTTTAGAGATATGCCAACATGTTACCATAATCCGTTCGATATAAACAAAAACAACTCTTTGCGTGTATTTCTAATATTTGGCCGTGTCATGAATATTCTGGTAATTGTTTAAAATATCCCTGTCGTGGAATGTGCCCTAACCATAGAAATGTATCAGAAAAATGTATCAGATGAAGCATTCATACTAAGAGTCTGTAATTTACTGTTGTGACTTTTGTTTATTTCTAATGTTCTTGTAAGCGACAACTTAACTGGTGGTAATATGCTAACATGCACATGAGAATAAAATGTACATAGATATAATCTTTACATAACGCATTTGTGATTTGTCATATTATTTATTTATGAATGTTTTAAATTATTTAAAACCTTTTATTTTATCGACCAAAAATATAAGACCAACAAATCAAAGATTGGAGTTTGTCCTTTGAAGTAAAAGTCTTTCCGACATTAGATCGTGAAAATATTGAAATATATCAAACCATATACACCTAAGTAAATATCAAAAGGAAAATGACCCTCGGATGTATTAACTACATAGATTTAAAGTAGGTCTCTCTTGGCAGAATCAGGTTGTACATACTCGAGTATGTCTGAAACCAAATACAACCTCCTAGAATCTCCGACCTGTGTTTTGGTTTTCGTCCAATTAAAGGCAAACACAAGACGAGTTTGCTTGAATTAACGGGAAACGTTACTAATTCTCTCTAAAATTATCATCATTTACGGTGTACTTCATGTATTTCTTGCCCAGATAACTGTAAAGGATTTTCGCTTTTGGTAAACTAAATTGCACCTTTCTGTTGGAAAGCAGAGTCACTCATTTCCACTTTTTATTACTCTCGTCAAAGTGCGCTATTCTCTAATAACTCTAATCGAATTTCGTGCTCAGTTATCAACGTTTACTTTGTACGTTGTGTTGAAATTTGGCGGTTTTCAATCATTAATGTATTACACGATGCACATGCAGTTAGTGTGATTATAGGTTACGAGGCAAGGCTCCAGTAAAGAGGTTCTAAGATTATAGAGACGAGGTTAAACGCCCGATCCAGCTTGTTGATAGAACAACCAAGAGTACGGCCTCATTACACAAAATCTCTCGGATAATGTATTACCATGGAGTTGATGAGTTTGCTACTTCCATCTTCTTATTACCATACTATTACTACGCAGATAGCTTGTCATTACCAATTTTGAACCGTGTATTTCTAGCGAATGCGATAGTGGATTAATGCAGGCGTGTGCTTATTGTTAAACTAACCGATTGAGATGCAGGTGAGCTTTAAAATGTCACGCGCTTTTGTGTAAACAAGTTAAGCTCTCTCAACATCTGTCGATCTCGCATATTTATGTTTACAAGCGAATATTACTACGTAAGATGCGCGAAATGATGGTTGCTGACTCAAGTTGCGAAATGTATAACAGCATGATATCGTAATGTATCCGGTATTCATCTAGCGGGTGCTCAGTCACCTGGGATAAGGGTAGAGTCTTATGTAGTTCCCACAGGCGTAAGAAGGAAGAGCATCTTAATTAGTAGGGCCGTGTATGCGGGATGAGACAAGTTGCAGAAGGTTTGTTTTAATAAGTTGTGCGAGTGAAGAAGGAAATCGCTTCACACTCATCCACTCTGCGAGAGCGGGGATTAACCCAATATTTACAGATGAAAATTGACAGTGTATAAGACGTTTTTTGGGCAGATTAAAGGAAGAGTGGCAGATTTATACACTCCTAAGGCCGACCCCTTAAACTCAATGGAGGTGTAAGTTATACGGCGTAAAATAAAATATGAAATATACGGCGTCGGGCCTTTGATTTATTAACGGTGTTCGTTAAATACTGTGGCTTCTCTACCTCCAGTTACCTTGCGTCATATTACGTAGAAAAGCGGTGAAGCGCAAATTTAATATACTACAATATTACAAACTACTAATGTGTGGGGAAAAATTTTTAAATCGCTTTTGCAAAACTACTGCTTGCGCGCACACCCTCGTAAAATGACGTCTTATCTTTGATTATAAACGCAATTACTCCCTTAGCTATCGTAGACTGATGTCGCTACTGATTGCGTTCTACATTTTACGTCATTTATTCGTGTATTTGTTTATCACCAAATCTAATTCGCGAGTGGAAGTCGGAGCCGAAAATTTTGGAAGGATGATTGAAGGAATACACTAAAGCTACTTTTACAAGGTGTTATTTAACAACATCGATGAGCAAAGATATTGTTATTTGTGCAAAATTTCCACGTTGCACGAATTTCTTAGAAAATATTTTTCTGTTGGAAAATGCTCGCAAAAACAACACAAAATAGTAAGAAATAATTTATTTAGAAAATTCAAATCAGATTTTGTGCCTGAAACTTTACAAGCTTCAATTTTCGTACATCCCACGTTCTTTCAGTTCTCGCTTATACTGTACTGTGTGCAGTCAGTTGAAATTGGCCTACATGAAACAGTGAGAAATACAACGTTAGTTAAACGTAGGAAAAGAATTTTATAAAGTAATTCCACTCGACCTTTGATTAATTTCAATTTGTCACTATTGTTTCTTGATCATGGCATGTAGTGTCGAAACGCGTTTGCTTGTACTTAAACTTAAAGTTTGAGTGGAATTACTTTTTATTTTTATAAAAACGTACTTTAGAGAAAATTATTTCGTATATGAATAAACCTCTCCTTACATTTTTCAAAAATCTACTACATTTGAAAGATACTGGGAAGTTGAAAATTAGTACAGAGATTCCAAGATTGGTATAAAGGATCATTAAATTAGGTTTCTCTAGAAAAGAATTTTCTGTTCATTTTGTTTCTTTTGACAGCTTTGTGAGCGGCAGGGTACGTTTTCTTCCAAATTTTCAACATTTTCTTCACCTTGAATATTATCTTCTTTCTTTTAAAGTTATTGGAGGTTTTACACTAACGGTCCAACCACAAAAACCGAATTGTCCCATTTTAAATCATCTTCAACAACCCCCACCTTTTCTTGATCTGACTGAAAAATATAAAATATATCAACATATGCAAAATATAAGTGCTCCATCCTTAAATGAAATAATACCTTCAATTGGATTTAAAGAAATTCACAGTTTTCGTATAAAATGATTTATTTCATTTGACAATTAAAGTATTTCACAAGAGCAGTTTTTGTAGAGCAACATAACCTATAGTGCGTCCTACAAAACGTACCATGACATAATATGAACTGGGGAGCACTTGTGAGTGTTGAACTAAGACACAACACCAATAACCACAGAGATATCTTATTCAATTGTGATGTTTATGCTCTTTCTTCGAATATCTTTTGATTTGCTCAATCTATGATTGCTTACAGTCTGTACCATTTATTTTGTGTACTCCCAATAACTTAGTATACGCAATATATTGTAATAATAGGTACTCAATGTAAATCGTAACGAATTGTTTGGAGAAACCATTGCAAAACAGCAATTTCTTTGAGAAAGTATCGTTAGGGTAAGTATCAATTTCTAATTGAAAAGCGTATTGCTCACCTTTGGTTTATCGAATGGAAAAGCCATTATTTTTTTTTATCTCGAGTTCTGAGAAAAATATTGATTTTTCGGCTTTTGATAACAGTTAGATTAATTGATTAGTCGATTTCTTGATTAACCGTTAATTTATAAATTGACTATTGGATTAACTCATTCGTTCATTTCTTAAAAATACGCAGTTATTTCTATGAATGAGTTTACAAGATAACGGACACACGTCTTTAGATATCAAATTTTCATAATGAAGTAGATATCGCGCGAAAGCGTTTCACCTTAGACCATATAATAATGGACAGCTAATGCAACGTTTAAAAACGCACCGTAGCGTCGTGAAAAGAGTGAAAATATAATTCGTGTCCTTTACCGTCTCACAGTAGTCTTATGGGTAACGGTTAAGGATGCGCAATACTGCTCTCTCGCTTGCAGGTTTGCAGGTTGGTGAGCTTCTTACACATTTGGTAAATAGGGAATTATCAGTCCCTTATTATTGGTCTAAGCGTTGTACAACTACGAAAGGCGGCCGGCGATAACTCAGAAACTATTTGAGACTGAGCAGTGATATAAAATAAAAAATTTTATGATAAATGTGGGCATAGCTTAAGATACATATTAGATATTTATTGTCAACGATATCCAAGCTAGTGTTTATTTATGTTTTGGTAAGGAGTGTATTATTAGGTATACCTACTTAATAAATAACAATGTTAATTTTAGTTTTAGTTATACTGTTTATTATTATTATTATTATTAAGAGAAATTGCTGGTCATTATTTTTATTTTCCTATCATTGCCTCCAGAGGGCGTTTCACTGATTTCAAATTGAAATTCCCATTTTTTGGGCAATTTTCCTTAGTAATGTATTTAAAAAAATATATTCATTGTAACTGGTGATCAATATGTAAAACGTTGTTTAATGAATTTTTACAACTGCTATCAAAACAAAGGGAGGAGGAACCATATAACGTGTTAAGGTACGCGCACACTGATCCGCGCCGAACGGCACGCGACGCACGAATCGCAAGAAAATATCCTTTGCATTGTTTTCGCACTGCTGTAAATGCGGCCAGCATTCTTGAAAAAAATATTTCTACGGCGCGTGCGATGCGGACTGATGACGTACGACGAAATTCCGAGTAGTGAACGCATGCTGCCGAATCGTACTAACCGAATTTTATATTAATTGTCGTTTCTAACTGCAGTAGTCTGGTTGCTATCGCGTGAGCAATATTTTTGGTATCATACTATTTGACCAAGAAAGCAGGTATTCAAATATCCCAAACACTTCGAACCAAGCACCACCAAGCAGTGAAGGAGACGAAAGTGAGCACGCTGGAAAGGATTACAGCCAATCAGTAATCACTAATCAGAGATACATCGCTTCCTTCGATGGGTTCTGCAAGATCGTCCAGTCGTTCTGCAACTTCAACCCCTTTTAATGAACGCAAAAAGCGCAAATCCGGTGTGCAACCAGTGTCTGCAGCTCCTTATTACAAGATTACTTGGAAACAAGAAATGGCCAATCTCTAAATAATGCTACTAAAAGTGAGCACGCCTTAACAACATTTTTCTCGTCCATGGCTGAAACGGTTAAAGTATTTTCGCTAAGGGATCAGCTTGACATTAGATTAAATCCAAACTGTTTCAAATGGTAACTGCCGTAGAGTTGAGGATGCTCTCATGTCAAAACAAATGCAGAGGAACCATAAAAGTTCTGCTGCTTCTTTCAACCCTCAAGCTCAAGCCTTATACAGCGAAGGTATTTCTCAGCTCGAATCTTATCAGTCCAGCTATTATGATTTAGATTATCATAGAAGTTATGAAGATGACCAATAAGTGTAGTATTTTCTTTTTTCCATTTTTTCTTTATAATAATAAATAAACTTACCTTAAAGTCACTGCGAGTGGTTCTTTAATTCCAACAGCCCTTCTAAATGTCGTGTTGTTTCTAGTTAATTCAGGTTCCAGTATATCAAGAAGAGCTACAAACTTTTCATAGCGCATTCTAAAATACTGAAAGAACTTCACTTCGTCCTCAAGCAGATCAGGAAATAACGTGTTAAATTCACCAAACCTTGGTCGTTTCTTGCATATATTCCATATATGGTGCATCCACACTTTTCGTTTTTTTTATAGTTTCCTCCTCTTCTGCTAACAAGCAACTGACAATTATTAATTCTTTCTCACTGTCACTCATTTTGCATAAAACTGGATAACCTATCAGAAATCCACAAAGTTGATTAGGAAAACTTTAAAAGCAACGAGAATAAACTGCTCCTGACCGGATCGCACTGATGAACCTGATAGTATAAAGTCGTGTAGTACGATACCAGTGAATGAGCGCAACTATGAAAAAATTGGCGAATCGGCGCGGATCAGTACCTTGGAAAAAATCGTGTAACATCGAAACGAGTTGCTTGAATTTGTCAAGAGTACTTGATATTACCAAACAATCCAAAGCCATAACAATTCGGTCGACTTTTCTAAAAAAATTCAAATGGTACCAAAAGTTTTTGTTATTTAAAGGAAAATTATTAAGGGAGTATTATGAAAAAAAATTATGTCAATTACTCTTATAGTACTCAAGATATAGTCAAAACTGTGGTACATAATATACTTAATAGGCAATTTGAGGTATAAACAAATCGTACCCTTAAAATAAGTAAGTAGGCTATGAAACTTTTAATTTCCTTCCAAATTTCTCTGGTCCTGCAACATTCTCATTTTGCATGCATTCAAAATATGCGGCAAGCATATCAAATGGAACTCTCTTGGAAATTGACATTTTTGCTTAAATACAACAATCGAACTCATTTAATGTCACTTTGTTATCTAGTTTATACCTTTGAGATAAAGTTTTCAAAGCCTATTTATTTATTTTAAGCGTACGATTTGTTTTTACCTCAAGTGGTCAAATCTCATCGGATGAGTGGTTAAAATGGCCGTCGAAAATATTGTTCAGCATGGCAATGCAAGCTTGCGTGTTCTCAACTGGTTCTATCTCAATAATAACTTCTTTTTGTTTATTTCTTAATGTCTGTATATTCCAAGTTGCGGTTGCTAGTCCTTTTGTTTTACATCATGGTCTAGTTTCTTCCACTGTTTCTTGTTATTGTTTAACGAACAAGCCTGACTGTTTAGAGAGAGTACAAGAATCCGACCATTGAGAATTGCTCGCCTGAGGTATTTTTAAAATTCACTGGCATTTGGGAAACCTTCGGTTGTGTTTTTTCCGAAGGTGGCGTAACTGGCTCAATCTTACAAACCCCCCTCTTTTATCCGATGTTGGGAGCGACAACGGTAGTTTCTGAACTACTTAATGAACCCTTCCACTCTTTCAACTGGAAATTCAAAATACTACGTTTTTCATACAAAACCTCAAAGGACATTTTAGCACAGAAAAATAACAGAATCTTTAGTTTATAAATTATTACTGACATTATGACGTCAATAGAAAAGTGACACAAGCACCATATCCCGGTTGCTTAACCCTTATGTGCACAATCAGGTACCCGTGTACCTTTCGCGACTTTAACTTCGTTTTTGTTCTAGTTTTTGTTTAACGATACGGTTGAGACTCATATTTATCCTAAACCAATATATTCTAAGTCGTTTTTATACCAAAACAACTTCAGAAATATATAAACAATTTATATTTACACTAAAATAGAAGTTTATACCTTAAAAGCACATACAGGTACCGGTGTACCTACATATAGTTTGCATACCTTGAGATGTTTTCTGACGAAAACAATGTGTAACTAGCATGGTGTGAAAATTTATTTTTATAAACTATTACATAAACATTTATATACATTTTGTTACATTCTCTGAACGCTCGTTGCAACAGGCCGATTGCAGGTTTTACACGATTTCCTACTTTTGCTTTGAAATGAAGCGGTTGAGCGGTAGATGAAACAGCTCCCCACATGCTTAGCTCTTTCAAAAGCGTCCCTAGGTTGTTCTGATTGTGAAGGTATAATTGGATGTCCTAAGATGGCTTCAATCCCTGACCTTGTTGAAAAGTGTCAAAAATCTGGGAGCTTTTGAACGCTCTTCAATTGTAGGCAGATAGTTCTTTACCTAAACCACCAAGAAAAGTCCGCCTACTATGTGTTGATCTGGTAGTTGCGGGGTTATTTTCTGAGTATTGCATAATGCAAGCAGCGAGGACTGCTACATCTATCATGTTGAAAAACATGGCGTGTGGCCAACGAAGGATCTTCCTTTTTGTGGAATAGTACGTAACCATCTTGTCCATGTTATATATGCCGGTTTTAGTCGAATAATTGTAATACATAACTACTTCTGGCTTTTGTTTCGCTCCAGTGATGATGTTATTGTTGTGCATAGTTGACAGCAATGTCACTATCCGTTCATTCTTTGGCACATAGGAACAAATTCTAACGTTGCCATCCTCGCTGAAGCCAAATGTCGAAGAGTGCTTCTCCTTACTTATCTTCATCTTTTTTGGGATGAAAGACTTATTTTGCTTCAGTGTTCCTACCATGGAAAGGTTCCAAGAGAGTAACAAGCGAGCCAAAGGTAACGCTGTAAAAAAGTTGTCCATTGTTACGTTCCTTCCTGATCCCCTGAATTGGTAGCACAAATCCCTGACAACTTGTTGTCCTTGGTCCTTTTCGGGGCCATTATAAAATAATGAAAAGGTAATTAGAAATCATAGGTAAGTTAATATGCCTAAATATCTTTTGCAAAAATGCACTTACTTATGCATTAGTGATAATTAGATTAAAAATGTATCATTATGATAAGCCTAACGAGGTATGTGCTAATTGTAAATACATTTTCTGTTGAAAACTTGAAACGTAAAGCAAATATGTTATTTCTATACCCCTGTAAACTATATTATGAAAAAAGCCTAAGAAAAAGTAGCTTATACAGTGCAAAATGTATGTAGGTGCAGGTGTACCTGATTGTGCACGCACAATACGTATAAAAATGATACGCGCACATGACGGTTAAAATCAAAATCTTTTGGTTAATGAAACGTGTTTCTTGAGCTGTTTAGGTAAAATGTCTAAATTTCGATTTTTCTGTGTTATGACGGTTCCGTCCCAACACTTTTGATTTACATGCATAATTAACGTTGAGTTTTAATTACTTGCTCTTTTTTCCGTTACTTGCTTTCTTAAATATTGTTATAGACACTGTTACTTGTACATTTGAAGTGCTATTTTACAAGCAAATTTTCTAAATTTAAACAAAAATTAAAAAACTTTATTTGAGACATATAGTACATCATTACCAAAAATTTGGTAGTTTCATAGATCTTTCACTGTTTGTTTGCATTTATTGAATCACTTTCTTATTGCCTAGACGCCGTAATTGTGATTAATTGACAAACTGTGTATCAATTTCGAAATCAGTTCCGGCAGTTGGCGAAAGTAGGTAGGTATCGTTATAAAAATATAGTGTTGCTATTATAAAATGATGATTAAACAACACATAATTTGGATAGTTACATTTTCACATTTAAATCCAATTTGGTAGATAAATTACATTTAAAAAATGAATAACATTTTTTAAACTTACTTCCCCTTTAGTATTTACTTCTCTATAAAATGTTTGTGAAAGGTACCTGAAATACATCTAGTAAAGTATAATAGTTAAGATTGCTATTAACAATGTGGTAAGATTTAAGAGGTCAACAGCTTAGAGAGTTTGTCGAACGCAAAAGCAAGCAGATATGCAAACAATTCGATGAGGCTGGAGCAGATCCATTTATTTCTGCGGCGTAAAACCAAAGCCAAAGCCACTTAAGACTTTCCTCTTCAATTCACTCGGCTGATCATCTACCTCGGCTTCTTCTAGAACTTCCATTTAGAATCGCGGTTATTATTGATGTAGGCGACGCTAGCAAGAACTTGGTACACAAATCACGCTCCCCTTTCGCGAATTTTGCAGCAGTTCTCGGTGATTTTCTCGTAGCAGGTAGGTGTGTCCACACATTCAGACAGTACAGGCCGCGTGTCTTTACACAATACGATAGCAATTATTAGGGACGCCATTAAGTCGCTAAGCCGCAACTTTCTACATCCTTATTCTGGCACGTAATTTTGGACTGCAGTGAATTCAATTCATTAGAACTCAATATTGTGAGATATTTAATGGCGAGCGAGATGAAACTTTTTCGTTTACATTACTTAGATACGACCGACACACAAAAATCAGTTTATCCGTCTCAAGCGGGACAGTTCTCTATAAAGTTCGCGCTTTTTCCCCATTACGAGATGCAAATCAACCCCTAATTTTAATTTTACGTGTATTAAAATCTGGCGCAGCTGACGGGCTTGTATCCCGAGATTATGCCACAACAAAAGAAGCAAGTTAATCACACTATAATACCATACATTTAAACCCTCAAATTATGGACAAGCAGACCCAAGTCATCTGATCCTTATATACACGCACAGATCTCATTATATTGTTTCATATTTTCAGTTTTATGTAATCAAAAATAATAAGCATACACATTACGCTATTTTTAATCCTTTGTGTGTATAAGATTTTTAATTTCTTCTTTATTACATGACTGGCTAATATCGCCAAAATATCGTTACGTTGTTGCACACAAACACGAAGATTATTAAATCGGTACCCGAGATTATCTACAAGGTCTTTAATAATTGGGCACGAAAAGAAAATTCTCTGCAATTTCCACCCTGTGTTATAACATTTTCGTGCATATTGTGCTATCTAAATAAATTGACACTCCAAAAATTTTAGGTTTTAAGGTTACAAACTGTATGAAAATCAAATTTGAAACCAATAAAGTTGAACTAGTACTTTCAATTCTTTTTCGAGACAGCTGATTATACTTGAACCACATTAATTGACCTCACTTCGGTCATGTAGTTGAAGATGAGTTAGTGCTGTAGGTAGGTAGGATTCATGATCATCTTCGTGATAATTTACCTAACGATATTGTTAAACGGGCCCTTCACGCTACGATTTTTGTGAGTTTTGAACTGTACAGTCCATCGATTCAGTCCAAAACGGAACGTGAAGTGGTCAATCCGACACACATCTCGCCTTTCCGGCGAGATCTGCGATCTTTCAACATGTTGAATATTTTTAACTGCGCAGGCCACAGTTAATGCGGGAACTGTATCGTGAAGTGCGAGAGAAATCCGTGAGCTTCATCGACGACAAAGATAGTGTGTCATAACAAATGCACCGTTGAACAGAGACAACCAATGGTACCTGTCGATTTGGTTTCGATCAGGATCATTTCAACAGTGGTGTTCACATAAGAAACCACTCCAACACCTCTTCCTTTTCTTTGCATTTTGGGATTCTCTTCATGTTCTATACTGACTTTTTTTCATTGAAGATTCCATATAGTAGGTACTTTTGTACATACATACATAATCCTTCCTCTTCTACTTTACGGTGTCTAGGACTACTTTTGTTAAAATAATTAATAATAAGGACTAGCTACACTGCGCCTATGAACTTTTCTCTTTCGATATCGTCAAGAAACCTCTTGTTAAAATATGAGCGTGAAGGGTGAAAAGAGCGAGATCGATTTCGCCTTAAGATTGGAACTGTGCGTCTTGGCCTGCGAGCCATATCGGAACGTGAAGGGCTACCTTAAGTCTTGATATTTGTCTTCCTCGAAATTTTATTTTTTGAAAATTTGAATTTATCAAATTGTTTCACTTTTGATGTTCATTCTTGCTTGTCCAGAGCAATGAAGATATCAACTCATTAACTGGAGATTTTCTTGTCTTTCCGTTCCTTACTGAGTGATTTATACGCTTTTGGGACAGACAGATCTTAGTCATGTTTTCTTTGATTGTTATTTGTAATATCGTTGATTTTATTTGTCAAAAAAGCTCAAGAATTCGATAACCAATTGGTAAACATTTTTACAAGAGGTTGTTTTGCAATGGACCTCTAGCCGAACAGAAGTTTTAAACCCGATTCCAATAAAACATAAACTCTTTAAGTCGTTTTTTTAGCACAGTGAGCGAAATATCATATGCAATGCCTTTTTTGTACGTCATCGGATGAACATTAGCAGCCTAAAGGTTTAGTTCACATGGAAGAAACGGCGAAAAGGTTTTTTTGGAATCATCTTCAATTTCTATCTAAAATGGTGTAATTTCCCATCGATGAGTTCATTCTCCTTAGCGCTCTTTGGGAATTATATGTCTAGTGCCATAAAACAGAACAAAAAGCTCTTCTTTTATTGAAATGACGTAAGTCAAGTAAAACAACGCGGGAGGAAGTCAAAATAAGTACTGACTCGGAAGTACTAGACACTACCTTTAAAATCAACTCCAAGCCCACTGCAAGTAAAGGATTTAATAATATCGCACTATTTTGTTTTTAAAATTTAGACAACTATAATCTATTTCAAAAATTTCCAGCAAAATTTCTTTTCAAATACCAATAAGCAGTAACGTAGAAAAGAAGAGTTTTATAATAATCAGAATAGAATAATTTGAGTGTTGATGGCTCCGGAGTAGGTGACAACTTTCACCACTGAGTCAAACACTTTTTCAATCCCCTTTTTCGAAGCGCAAGTTTAATTCTCGTTTGATCTGCTTTTCAGTATCGTGGTATTCTATCCGCGCAAGCTCCAGAAGGTGTTGGCCATTGCAGCACATCTTCTTCAAAGAATCATATCCTTGATATTACTAACTTTTGCAGTAGTTACAAGACAACCAAATACGTCTTTGGGTAATGTAGGCGGATAAAGATGTTTGGCACATTTTATTCACACTTCTCATTTACCTAACGATGAACTTAAACGATTTTAGCAGTTATGGTTTGATGAGTAGTTCCACAATTGTATCTGGAACAATCTTCATTTTTTTGGTTTGGTTTGAGAGGAATGTTATAGCCTTGTTTTTATTTTGCTGGTAGTGTAATGGTGGAAGTAGCAGACCAGGTTGTTGACGCCTTAACTTCGATTTCTGAGCCCGCCAGAAGAACATTGGCACCTTTCCCTCTGAAGTAAAGTGAGTAGCTGGGGATTTTCTCTGGGGTGATAACAGGCGGTTAAGGAGTGTTGAGGTACTACTACCTTTGTCAAAGTATGAGAATAATACTTTCTACTCTTTACATATTGAGTCCCATTGCTCAAATACTAAACATTGGTTTGTGCCCTTCTTCGTATAGGAGAAGAATGTACATACCCAACCCACCCAAGAATTTATCATCGTCCATGTTTCTTCATGGTCTATGGAAAACATAATATACCAATGACCCTTGATAATCACACATATGTAGTGTAGAAACGTGTCGGGTTACGTTTAAAATAAAAAGTAGTGGAATCACTTGTATTTATTATTACAATTAATTATGGAGTTCAATAACGTAAGTTTAGAGAAAATTATCACTTGCTGAATTAGCGTACTGTGCTAAGGTACACCAATATCGATCCTTACTCATTTTAAAGTCGCACGCCCTCAGGTGGCGGATTAAAACTAGTGGTGGTAAATTTAATTTTTTTCGTATTCGAATATTCGTTAAAAATATATTCGAATATAGAATTATTCGAATTCGAATAATAGTCAGAAAAAAATTCGTTTTATTCGTTGTATTCGTTTTATTCGTTGTATTCGTTTTATTCGTTGTATTCGTTTTATTCGTTGTATTCGTTTTATTCGTTGAATTCGTTGTATTCGTTTTATTCGTTGTATTCATTTTATTCGTTGTATCCGTTTTATTCGTTTTATCGTTTTACTCCTTTTATTCGTTGGACTACTTTTATACTACCTACCTAGTAGAGCATTCTCCAATGGAAATTTCATTTAAGCATAAACATTTGAATAGTAAATTACTTGTTGTTGCTCCATTAAATTTAAGACACTTATTGCAAATTTTGCAAGTAACTACCGCATCACTCGTATTCTTCACGAAATATTTCCACACTTTACTCATAAATCACAATAATGTCGTCTAGGCTGAGAAATAATTTGAACTAAATTAAAAATTTATATTTAAATGCTTAGATAATCCTTTAAAGGAATAAATTATCATCCAAGGTGGGTAAAAAGCATAAACTTAAATAAACAAAGTCCAAGCTTCACAATACCATGAAAATAATTCCAGTTAAAATCACCCTGCGTGGTTGAGGATTATTGTAGGTAATGTTTAGAGAAACGTGTTCACTGATTTACCGAAAACCTTTTACACTAACAAAAAATAAATTACAGTTCATTAAGACTTGTAAAAGGGTGTTAATTGAATAGTGAATGACTTTAAGCTGACAGAAAAGAAATGCTGAAATAGCTATTTGCAATACGAATATTGTACCTACAACGTTTTATCTACTATTCATAAAATATTGTCGGTCGAAAGAAATTTGTAAATGAGAAATAATTCCATGAAATGAAAAGTAGTTAGTAGGCCTACCTGCCGTCTGTCATCTCTCAATAATAAACCAACGAAGTTCTTTTTTTTCTTAATTTAACAATTTTCTTTGTTCTGGCCATTATTCGTTTTATACGTTTTATTCGTTTTATTCGTTTCATTCGTTTTATTTGTTTCATTGGTTTTATTCGTTTTTATTCTAATTCGAATAGTGGTAGTATTCGAATAATTCCCGATTATACATTCGAATATTATAATATTCGAAAAAAATTGCCACCACTAATTAAAACTACCTACTCGAATTTCACTTGAAAGTGGTTGTTGCCTTAACTAATTTGGCTAAGAATAGGCTTTAATTGAAATAGCCCAGGATACACCATCCTAGATATTATGTTATTGTATCCGTGTATTTAAATTAAAAAGGGCTCATAACCTACTTTATCCAAGATAACAATTTAGTCAATTAGTTACAATATACGTCACCAAGGGGCGTGTGACCTTGAAATCATTAGTAGCATTACTCTACTACTACCTGATTCCCCATGTGCTCAATAATAAAAAGAACTGTAGAGAAACGCAGTGATTATTCATTTTTTTACTAAGTATTTTATTTTCGACGAAAAAATGGAGTAAATAAACGTTTGTAAAAAAGATAATTTAGGAATGCGATAAAGTTAAATTAGACTAATCTTAAAATTATATGTGGAAGTAGAAGATAGATTACGCTTGGAATTCAAATTACTATTCAGCAACGGTGACTAGTAAATCTAATAATAATGGTAATGTCTATTTGGTTTCCGTTCAATCAACACCCTTTAAGAAATTAGGAGATCTCATCGTATAGTATCTCAGAGAAACCGCATTTGGAAACTTCAGTACACAGTAGTCAAAATGAGACTAATCCATCTACTGATGGTGATTAAATACATCTTCATCAGGAGTTCCCAAGAAACCGCAACGTCTTTGAGTATTCATAATGTATTAAAGATACATGTTTATCAATCCGTGCGGCCGGACGGACACACATGAAGATCCCTTTTATGCTGATTTACTAATGTGATGCGCCCGTGGCATTATGAATACACATAAATATCAAGTTCCCTGCTTTGACGTAACTTTGAAATTCATGCGGTGCGGCCGAAGGACTATAATATACATGAAACTTGAAGCTTTTTATGTAGTTTTCCTAAATTCTCTAAATTAATTAAAGTCGTCTCCCTAATTTCTACCGTTTATTTTATAAGGCGTTGTTGGATCGACCTTATTTCCTTGTAAATATCACGCTCATTGACTACAGATGGGAAATGAAAATGATTTTATTTGAAATCTGAGTAGGAATTTTAAAAATCTGTCTCCGATCTGCGAGGGTAAATGAATAGGGGTGATCGTGAAGTGGAATGGGAAAAGTAACAACTGCAAGAGTGCTGAAAGACCACTAACTCGTCATCAAATATTTAAAATCCCTTAGGATTCGTCTCCAAATGGCTGTAGTATTGGTCATCTGTACGCATTTTATTGTCGTCCACCGTTTTTTAGTGCACTTAATTCGACGGGTTTGGCACAAATCTTTTGTGTATCGATAGTTGAATATCGGGTACATCATTGACTATCTGTGAGTAAATAAACCGAAGGCTAATTGGCGGCAGTGTAGCGATGAGGCCATGAATTGGCTATTAGAGCGGCCAAACAGGCGGTAGCCTCTGACCTTTGGCTTCGTTAGTTCGTCACCTCTGCCTTCCACTCCTTCCGTGGTTTCTACTGCTTGTGAGCCGTGGTTTGTACAGATCTTGACTATCTATCCCTGGTGACCCCTTGTTGTTGAATAGACTTCATCAGATGTGATTATGTTTCTAGATTTGCTCTTGGCGGTATTTGTGAATGCGTATCTTACGCATAGGGTGGCTTAACATTTTATACACACGAACAGAAATAGGAATAGAACCGGTTCTATTTCAGAAAAAGACTAATTAACTTTTCTGCCTATTACTTGAGGTAAATTACGGAATCACTTTTACATAAAAAATCCTTATAATTTAAAAAGAAACTGTGGAAAATGTAGAGCACCTAATACACAAATTATGCAATTTTAAGGTTCGTTGTTATCGAAATTAGTTGGTAACTAATATCATCTGCTTTTTAAGTGTAAATTATTCTATTTACCTACATACTTTAACTAATCAATGGTTTAATAACACACCAAAAATAGAAATGGTAATCAATTTATGTTATAAAGCATAATAATTATTATTGTAATGATAAGACTACGTGCGATCACTTTTGAAAATGTCCACTCACTTTGGAACTAATCTCTACCGATACTATAAAGTACACTTAAAAATTAAAACTTTTTACATCAAATATTTACACTACATAATTTTTTTCAAAAAAGTCGCATCAAATATTACAGGGTAGTCTAAAGAACAAGAAATAGGGAATAAATGAAGAAAGTAAACTTAAAAATGAGTGTAGCTGTAGGAAAACATGGAAAAGTGTGTAGGAAAAAGTACAAAGGAGAACAATTTTCTTCATTATCAAAAACTTAATGCATAGTAGTGCCCAGTGGCGTACCCAAGGGGGGATAAGGGGATATATCCCCCCCCCCAAGCGTCCAATCCTTCCATTCTATTTTACGCTAATTCTTATTAGTCCTTAAAAAAGACCGATCTTAGAAATTCAGCCTCACAGAACAGACTAAATGGACTGCCAAGGATGGCAATTCATATGGAACTACCCATTTCAGAAGACGATAAACTTGCACAACAGCCTAGGGGATTGGATTTTGTATTATAATGATATTCATTTTATAACTTTTTGTAAAACAAATGTTTTTTAAAATTGGTAGGTCACACCGCACTTTTTATATCCCCCCAAAGCTGTAGTCTGCGTACGCCACTGGCCTGGTGCCTACAAAATTTTTATTCAGACGTCATCCCTATAAGGAAAATTCAAAATTGAATTTAATAGTGCTGAAAAACTCCTTTTTAAAATCCGTTAATATCTTGTAAATCACCATTGATTTTATTCGTCGAACATACTTTTTCGTCTACTCGAGTGTACTTTTATGTGTATCTAAAGACAATTCGCAGCCTACTTTCAACATTTTCCGATGACCCGATTTTTTGGATTAATTTAATTTGTGAAGAAGAAAAAAGGAAGTGTAATTGAAATTATTTTGTGATTAGTGCTCAATGAGCACAAATGCCCTCACAATCTTCCTCACAAATTAAATTAAGCCATAAATAGGGTATATACAGTGTGTTTCATAAATATACCGACAAACTTTTAGGGGTGGTAGGGGAAATCAAACAAAACATTTTTTGCTTTATAAACAGGTTGTTAAAGTTGGCAAATTTAATTAATATCTAAGAAATGCTTCTGACGATTATAATGCAATTTTCAAAGGTTGATCGTAAGTTTGTGGGACATCTTTCGGATTTATTACAGTTGATACAGTAATTTCAGGGGCGTGCTCATGGGGCAACTTGTTAGGTTTTTTGCATAAAAAATAACAACCCCAGTGATTTTTTTGCAATTTTGTAACTTTTTTTAGATAAAGCAACTAAAAATACAACTTTTTTGCGCATCTTGTTTCGTTTTCGAGAAAAAAATTTGAACCATAGAATAAATAATTACCTATCTAATATGTCAATGTATGTCATTGTAATAAATTAATTTTAAAAATAAATTTACATAGTTATTGGTTGATGTTGATGTTGATGTCATTTTTTCAGGGTTGGCCTTTCTCAACTCTTCACTTGTTCCTTAATACCTTACATAAAAGACCATAAAAAATGAAACTTTGGAATCTTTAAATTGCCTTCGTCTCACCATGAACAGGTTTACATATCAACATTTAGGAAAAAACATCATAAATGGTAGTGTCATCCGATTCAACCTTTTCCACTCTATCCCATTAAATGACCCCTTATAGATTTTTCGTTCATAGGATATTTTACCTACCACCTTGCACGATCTAATTTACTAACGAACTAAATGTCAACAACTATTCCCTTAATACAATTAAGAATGTATATTGATAATGGACAAACACCAACTACATCATCTGCTACTCTTACTTCTTCACAAACAATCGATTTGAAAAAAATTTTGCCTCTCTCTTATACAATAGGCAATTCCTCTAACTTTTTCAAAAATTATGTCAGAAAATTTCTTTTTACTAATTGCAATAATAATAACAAGCAATTTCACACAAATTTCTGCAACACACCCCTTAGGTTCCAGCCACCCCACCTCTATTTTTTATATTGCACTACCCCATGTGTAATCCATCATTAGAAATCTCATTACAAATGCTATTCATCAGTACCAAACAAAATGTTAATTAATCGATTATTTTTTTAATAATACGAAAAATCGTATTTAAATCAATTTATTCAAATTTATTGTTTTAAATGTCAAATTAGGTACTATTTTCCAAAAAAAGCTTACCTTACAAATAGGTAGTTAAAATGAACAACAAAATTCAAGAATAACCCATAGAGAATGATACATTCATGCAAAAAAAAAATACTTTTTCTACAAATGTCCAAACACAAGTTATCTGCAAGCCCCTCTAATAAGAAATCTACCAATAAACAATATTTAGTGTTTTTTGACTTACAGATGTTTCATGATTTTTTGAAGTAGTGATTTAATTTGATAATAGGAGCGATAAATACGAAAACATACAACTTAAACTTACTGAAACTTATTTTTTTTTTCAACAAAATAATCGATTAATAAACATTTTGTTTGGTACTGATCAATAGCATTTTTAAATGGGGTTCCAATGATGTGTCACACATGGAGTAGTGCAATTTAAAAATAGGGGTGAGGTGGCTGTAACCTAAGGGGTGGGTTACAGAAGATTACCCTGTGGGTTATAGTGGTTCCCCCTCCACTTTCTAGAAACGGTTTCGAAAAATTTTACCTGTTTGTTAGTTACAGTGTCAAAGATATGAGGTCTGGTAAGTTTTCAAATTGACATCTGGTGTCTGGGGCTTGGTATGATTTCCGTTTCGCAATGGTGGCGTAATAGTGTGAAATGCGAGGTGAAATGAGGAGGGCGAGGCGTGTTAGACTTCAAAATTGCAGCTTGCATGGGTTGCGTTGCGCCGTCAAACAACCACTTGCGCGCTGTAACAATCAATTAGATTAGTCAGAATAGGAACGAGGAATTGTGAATTTTATTAATCAATATCAAAACGGATAATATATTATTAATCTTTATTGTTCCTATAATGAAAAATGTTCATTTTTAATTAATTGATGAGTATCTTCTTGATTACACATTTTTTTTCCTTAAATACGCGACTAAATTTTCATTGAGGAAGATCTTCGCCCACTAAGAAAACTCCCAGATATACTAAATACAACACTATTCCAAAATCATCCAAAAATTGATCCTTCTACGTTTTGGTCATCGACTCCGTTTTTACACAGTTGTGTTAATGATTTTTTATCGAGTTGGAGCTTTGTTTTTCATCTCTTACCCTTTATGTACCTGTACCACAAGCCACTTGTCGCATTTCGCTAAGTGCTTACATCGATATAAAGAAAATTTACACGTATTTTCATATATGTAGAGAATGAAAAATGCATAAAAATGATCAGGGAAACCCATGTTCAAGAGAATAAAAATCAATCAAATTATTGACCGACGATGGCTTGCAGTTATCGTAGCACAAAACATTTCCGCCTAAAGCTAATACGGTCTTGTAATCTATTTACCTTCATACATACATTATTATTACATTTTGTTCATTTTACTCGCATTGTTCACAAACTTTGAATCTTTTTGTCGTGAAACATGAATATGAACATAAAACTTAACCACTATAAAACCAAGTATTATAATGAAGGAATAATGTATAGGTATCAATTTTTTGGAATAATTAAATTTTATTATGGGAATAACTATACTACGGATCACAAATTGAATCCCTTATGCACTATAAAATGCGAACAATACTTTATTTCTCTCGAACTTTATAGGTCTGTATATTATATTCTCGACGGCAAATTTGAATCAATTTTCCTCCTTTTGTTTAAATGGATAAATGGCATTAAATGTATGACCTACCCTGAAGGGTTAATGCGTATAGCAACCGAAGAGTTGCATTGTGATTGAATGACGTCAGGGGGTAACAAGATGAATTCAGTGGTGTGTGACGTCACGGCTTCGCGGCCGTCGTCGCTGTTTCCGCGAAATCTTCAACAATGAATATGAACAAAAGGTCTCTGGCTCAGCTCCGCTAATGGGATTAACAATGCTGCGGGTCAGGATGTGTGACAGACGAGGAGGGATATCGCCCAATACTCTTACAATAGAAAAAGGATCTACAGTTGAAACCTGCAGTTCTGGCGTTTTTTTTTTGGTTTGTAGAAGGATAATTCAGTTTTAACTTTGATATATTAAAATAATATCTACGTGGGAGACGGCTGCAGCGGTGCTTAATTCAGCACGGTAATTGCGTGAATGCAGCGGTTGCTAGATAAAGAGATTGGACTCTCTTCCCATTTACGTTTGTTCAGACACTAACATTTATGATACTGGAGAAGTTTCACAGAGAGAACAGTCAACTAAATTCAGTTTCATCGAGATATACCAGGAATACAATTTCAATAAAGAAATGGATATTTGTGCTTGTATCAACGACTTCTTTATTATGTAGTTAGTATAGTATGTAATTTCCAAAAAAAATGCTTAGTTGGAAGACACATTAAGCTTCATCATTTACTCAATGAGTTACGTTTTTATTCTAGTGCTATTACCTATGTACATACTTCTACTACCTTTTACCAAAATTTTAATGTATTATTAATAGAAAAGTTTTGAAAAAGGTAATGTTTATCGCCTAGAATTTTCATGTATAAATTTTGGGTTCGCCACTCATTTACATGCATTATTCAACATTATACGCATTAGAGTTACTTAACTTGAAAGTAGAAACACAACAAGAATAATATTTTACAAGTAGATACAAATTGCTAACTTTCTCAAAGCGCGGTATACGTACCTACTATAAAAGCATCAAAATGGTTAACAAAGGGAACGTTTTATTTTTTATATAAATACCTACCCTTTTCCGTTTCGCACAAATAAATATGAATGCAAAATTAGTACAGTACATTATATTTCTGTACCTCACCCGTTTTCTATCTTGAAATCAATTCATCGATAGTAATAGTAATGGATGTGTAAAAATCGAAATGGTAAAATAAGAAACACCAAGAAGTCGTTTAACAATCCTGCTTTTACAACTTTGCAGTATTTTATGGCTACATGATACATAAAAGGGCTATTTACCAAAATTTCCTTTATACACGTAAAACTGGAACAGTACTTACTTTACACGATTTGGCTCTTTGATACACCATAATAATAAGTCCGCATTTTGAACATTTGGCGATGTTATAGTTAAGTGTGTTGCGCGACCTTCATCACTTCCATATCTGGAGAGGAAGTCTTGCTAGCTTTATGGGAACTGAGGAATACTTGAAAAATAGCTTTCCTTTTCTATTAGATGGAAATGGAAAATTCAACTTTTTTAGCCTACGAGAAACCGGTCTGCGAAGAAAATGAAATGCTATTGGTTTTCCAGGAAAATGGGTTTACGAAATTAAAGGGAATGGGGTAAAACAGTTACAATATGATCGAACGAAACTTAATCTTTTGAAAAATATCCGTTAATACGCAATTAGCTCATTTTTTAATATTGAAGTAAATAATAGGTATTCGTTTGGATTAATACAAAAAATAATTTACGTTCAAATTCTATCTCATAGTAATATATTCGCATTGTGAACCAGTAATAATAACATCATTAGAAACTTCAACAAGTAGTACAGTAAAAATAAGTATAAGTAATGCAAAGTAGAGCTAACCGACGGGAGTAGAAAGGAGACACCTCACCTTTCACTTTTGCCCACGTGAGCGACGTCATTTGACCTTGGAGGCCACGTAGGGGGCGCTGTTTGACCTTGAGATTTAGTTCTGAACTTTGCTCACGTAGATGGCGCTGTTTGACCTTGAGATTTGGTTCTGAACTTTGCTAAATCGATTTGGTTCTGACCGTTGGTAGATTTAGTTCTGAACTTTGCTCACGTAGATGGCGCTATTTGACCTTGAGATCTGATTCTGAACTTTGCTAAATTTGGTTCTGAACTTTGCTAGATTTGATTCTGAACTTTGTTAGATTTCGTTCTGACCGTTGCTAGATTTGGTTTTGAACTTTGGTAGATTTAGTTCTGAACTTCGATATCATTGGACTTTCAGGACTGATTACGTCATCGGAAAAAAATGATAATATAAATACGTACAATTGAGACTAGTTAACTTAATGTCCTTTTGGTTTTTCTTAATGTCTTTTTGGCTTTTCTGAATATGTGTTTTACTTTTATTGCATAAAGTCCGCTCAAGTAAAACACACAGAGGAGGAGGAGGAGGAGGTGTTGGAAACTTCTACAGTGGAGGATTTCCGTATGGTAACGGCATATTTGCATGGCTGTATATTTGAAATGTGGAGTTCTGATTGGTGGTAGATTCGGACGATTTCGATTTAATAAGGAATTGGTGCTCGTTAATTTCCGTCGATCTATGTATATACAGAGTGATACATGCTCAATCTTATATAGCAATTTGAGATTTGATTATGAATAAGATGCTGTAGTGTCCTTTTAACCCCTTCGTTACCAGACCGGTTTTGCGCCGCGCCCGCAGGGTACCATATATAATATATATATATATATATATATATATATATATATATATATATATATATAATTTATAAGGTTATAACGTTGGTTGTCATTCTCGACAGACTAATGATTGAATTGTCAATGTCACATGTTTTATAATCATAATTTAATATATATATATATAATTCAACACATATAGAAAATTTACACGGTTCAAATTCTCTATATGCATATATATATATATATATATATATATATATATATATATATATATATATATATATATATATATGCATATAGAGAATTTGAACCGTTGTCGGGGTGAGGTGCCGAGGTAGCTCAGTTGGTAGAGCATCACCCTAGCGAGGTGGAGGCCCGGGTTCGAATCCCGGCCGCGGTGTAAATTTTCTATATGTGTTGAATTATATATATATATATTATATATGCATATAGAGAATTTGAACCGTTGTCGGGGTGAGGTGCCGAGGTAGCTCAGTTGGTAGAGCATCACCCTAGCGAGGTGGAGGCCCGGGTTCGAATCCCGACCGCGGTGTAAATTTTCTATATGTGTTGAATTATATATATATATTAAATTATGATTATATATATATATATATATATAACCAGATTTGAAAAACCCATTTAAAATACGTTGAACTAGATGCAAACGTGTGATTCATGGTACCCCGCGATGATGCAAACGGTTGCATCATGGTACGTAGACGCGTACATAGCATGGTGCAACCATATGATTCATGGTACCGAAGGGGTTAAATACGACTAGCAATTTGAGATTTATTTAAATAAGACGCATTGAGATTTGCTTAAATAAATAAGATATGCTGTACCTACTGCCCTTTTTAGATACGAATATATTGAGATTAAGTTCTATAATATTGTATTAGCAAAAAATTGTGTACAAAAATATTGCGGATCAACAAGTTTCAATTAAACAATTGTTGTATCAATCAATTGAAGGAGACACATTATGGTAAGAGCGTGTGGTCAATACAAATGTCCGATGTTCGTTTTCTAATATTGGTGAAATAACTTTGCTGACGATTTCAACTCGTCTTGCGAAACGAACAGAATCTCTAGCATGTTGTTCCCACTTCCCTTTACGGGGCTTGCTTATAAGCATATTGCCAGACAGTCATATAATGCACAGAATTACGAGAATCGTTAAACCATACCTTACGCATGCTGGCTGGAATGAAAAAAACAATAACAGTTAAGCTATTTAATATCGTTTTCGATTAAACATTTTTGCAAAATATAGTGTGAGAGTTTTAATGTACAATATGAATAAACAAATTAAGTCTAATGTTTGTTTCTGTATTCACGCACGACTTGTATATGCAATCGGTCCCAGTAGATGTAGTTGGTACATTTTGAGTTCTAGATAATGTTGCATCTGGTTTAAGGTCTCCAGACCATTCAAACTCAGATAAACTTCCATTCCATTTTTCGCTTCAAGTTTGCAAATACCGTTTTCAAGACCATAAACTATGATTTCTTTTACATCTATCCCTGTGTGCTCCATGCCTATTGAAAAATATCTTCTAGCACACCACTAAGTAGAGGAGCTAGTAGAAATGGTAGAAATGCACCGCCGTTTTGCACTAATATCTGTTTCTTCTCTTCTATAGGTTCGTCGTGTTCGGCCAGATTCCTTAGAACTGTTTTATGATAAGAGAGTTGTCGCTTCTGATACTTTGATAACGGTACATTACCCTGCAAAGTATTATAGATGCATTCACAAATGCAATGAACTTGTTTATCGTCTAAACATTCTAGCAGGGCGATTCTTTCCTTATCACCTAATTTTGTTAATGCTCGGAGCAGTTCCACATTGTTTTTATTTAGTGTTGTTTTTGCTTCAGCCATTATGTTTTAAGAAATGATAAATTTTTGCCCATTTTGCGTTTTATACTTTGAGTGCGCACCGAAAATTTGGTGTTGCGCACCCTAAATGGTGTTGTGCGCACCGAAATATTGTCGCGCCCACCGTAATTGGTGTTGTGCGCACCGTAAATTATGTTGTGCGCACCGTAAATATTGTTGTGCGCACCGTAAGCTATGTTGTGCGCAACGTAAATATTAACGTGCGCACCGTAAGCTATGTTGTGCGCAACGTAAATTATGTTGTGCGCACCGTAAATATTGTTGTGCGCACCGTAAGCTATGTTGTGCGCAACGTAAATATGGTCGTGCATCGTTTACAAGAAATGGCTGACTTTAAAAATTAAAGTCAGCCATTTCTTGTAAACGATGCACGACCATATTTACGTTGCGCACAACATAGCTTACGGTGCGCACAACAATATTTACGGTGCGCACAACATAATTTACGTTGCGCACAACATAGCTTACGGTGCGCACGTTAATATTTACGTTGCGCACAACATAGCTTACGGTGCGCACAACAATATTTACGGTGCGCACAACATAATTTACGTTGCGCACAACATAGCTTACGGTGCGCACGTTAATATTTACGTTGCGCACAACATAGCTTACGGTGCGCACAACAATATTTACGGTGCGCACAACATAATTTACGGTGCGCACAACACCAATTACGGTGGGCGCGACAATATTTCGGTGCGCACAACACCATTTAGGGTGCGCAACACCAAATTTTCGGTGCGCACTCAAAGTATAAAACGCAAAATGGGCAAAAATTTATCATTTCTTAAAACATAATGGCTGAAGCAAAAACAACACTAAATAAAAACAATGTGGAACTGCTCCGAGCATTAACAAAATTAGGTGATAAGGAAAGAATCGCCCTGCTAGAATGTTTAGACGATAAACAAGTTCATTGCATTTGTGAATGCATCTATAATACTTTGCAGGGTAATGTACCGTTATCAAAGTATCAGAAGGGCAGTAGGTACAGCATATCTTATTTATTTAAGCAAATCTCAATGCGTCTTATTTAAATAAATCTCAAATTGCTAGTCGTATTTAAAAGGACACTACAGCATCTTATTCATAATCAAATCTCAAATTGCTATATAAGATTGAGCATGTATCACTCTGTATATACATAGATCGACGGAAATTAACGAGCACCAATTCCTTATTAAATCGAAATCGTCCGAATCTACCACCAATCAGAACTCCACATTTCAAATATACAGCCATGCAAATATGCCGTTACCATACGGAAATCCTCCACTGTAGAAGTTTCCAACACCTCCTCCTCCTCCTCCTCTGTGTGTTTTACTTGAGCGGGCTTTATGCAATAAAAGTAAAACACATATTCAGAAAAGCCAAAAAGACATTAAGAAAAACCAAAAGGACATTAAGTTAACTAGTCTCAATTGTACGTATTTATATTATCATTTTTTTCCGATGACGTAATCAGTCCTGAAAGTCCAATGATATCGAAGTTCAGAACTAAATCTACCAAAGTTCAAAACCAAATCTAGCAACGGTCAGAACGAAATCTAACAAAGTTCAGAATCAAATCTAGCAAAGTTCAGAACCAAATTTAGCAAAGTTCAGAATCAGATCTCAAGGTCAAATAGCGCCATCTACGTGAGCAAAGTTCAGAACTAAATCTACCAACGGTCAGAACCAAATCGATTTAGCAAAGTTCAGAACCAAATCTCAAGGTCAAACAGCGCCATCTACGTGAGCAAAGTTCAGAACTAAATCTCAAGGTCAAACAGCGCCCCCTACGTGGCCTCCAAGGTCAAATGACGTCGCTCACGTGGGCAAAAGTGAAAGGTGAGGTGTCTCCTTTCTACTGACGGGTAAGAAATGAAGAGTAAATTTGGTTCACCAAAAGATAACGTTAGAGGGTGAGTTCTAAACCTGTAGATTCTTTATCCCAGTTTTCCAGGTTTTATAATTGCCACCACATGTAACATTCCCTAATCTTAGCAAATACTTACTAGGATTGCCTTTTGTGGTTTGACAACACTTATTCCTTTACAATGGTCTTACATATCTTATGAAGTGTTCGTTTTGACGGAATTGGATTGCATATATGTATGAGTCAGCACGTCAGGCCTGTCGGCCCATGACTTGAATCCTCTTCCTCCACTCTTTCCTATCTTTGGCAGTGGTTTCCCAATCGTTTAATCCCATTTCTAGCAGGTCCTGTTTTATTTCCTGGTTCCAATTACGCTAGGGTCTCTCTCTCCTTCTTCTTCCTTCTGGTTCTGTATTGAGAATCGTTCTTATTAGTCTCTCCTCTTCTGCTTTCACTACGTGACCAACCCATCCCAGTCTATTTTGTTTAACCATTGCTACTATATTTGGGGCTTGGTAGATATTCATTAGTTCATTGTCTCCTCCATGTGCCATCTGCCTCCTTGATTCCTCCGTAGATCTTCCTCAACCTTTCGTTTCCATACTAGCATACCATACATACTAACAACTTATTGATGCTTTCTTTCGTTAGAATCGACGTTTCACTCCCGAAAGTCACTACAGCTTTCATTCTATACACTTTCACTTTCAGTGATCTTGCGACTTTTTTAGCACATAGCACTTTTTGTAACGCTCCTACACTTCTCGAACCAGCCGCTATCCATTTTTCAATTTCACTACTCACATAGTCGCAGGCAATCTCCGCACCCAGGTATACTGCACTATCCGCGGAATTGGATTAGGGTTCTTTTTTTCCGTACACTATGTGTTTTTTGCTATCACGCCATATTAAAAAGAAAAAAAATGAATTAAACTACAAATTTGTCTCGGCAAGTGCTGAACGTATACTTTCAGTTTAATACCGTTTAGTTATCTCGTTACATAACTCCACATTACATTTTTTTACTATTGATCAAGGTCACGACTAAAGAAGACATGGTTGGGGAGTCACAGACGGACGATGGGTTTTAGGGGGTGGTAAATTTGAGCAAGAATCTTTTATCAATTTGGTACCAAAACTATGAAAATAAAGACCACCAAAAGAAATTCCAAAAGGTAGATGCTTTATTTACTATTAATTTTGAGAAACTTGATGGAATCAGTCAGCTCCATGTTGCTCCAATATTGTTCCAAACAACACTAATGGAGACACAAACGTCCTGTCTTTCAATGTGATGTGAACCTAGTGTGCTTGTGGATTATTGTAAGGGGTGGTAGAATAGGTTGTAGTGGAGAAAAGTACAGAAAAATAGCAGAAACAAAAAAAAAGACATTGTGAGATGTGAGTGAGATTCCCGACACACACCAGATGCATTTTTTACGAAGACAGCCGACACTAGACACCGATACAGTAAACTCTGAAGACATAATTAATTTATTTTGGTTTCGATTTCGACGGTTTATTGATATTTCTGTTGAGATCATTTCTGGAGTTTGTCCGTGTGCACTTGTAGATCCTTTTTGTTTACGTTTTGACTCTCTTTGCAGACTTTTTCAAAACATTTTTAACTTCTGAATTTTTATTTGTTTATTTATCTAATCTGATCTGATAAAGACCCCTAAAATAGGGTCAAAATGGAAACAAAAACAATCCACAACTCCTCACGGACAAATCCAGAAATAACTAAAGTCAATATTTTAACAATGTACAAAGAGTTTCAGGCAAGAATTCCAGGGAGGAATGAACTGGCCTATTTTGTATCATGTTACTTACCTCTTAAATTGAATGCACGTAGCCAATAGCCAAACGAAACATATCTTGGAAGAATTCTGAGCTTGTAATTTTGATTTTACTGACAACGGACCTTTAAGTACTTGAACTGAATTGTGACATTCTATGGACTATTTGAAATTTTGTATTAAAATAACATATGGCAACTGCTTGATTACAAAAGTATTGGTGTATCAGTCTTAAAGAGAACTATATGTATTTTTTATTTTAAAAAAGCAAATTATTCAAAAATGGCTCAAACAAAAATACCATTTTTGTGGGGAAAACTGAAAATGTGTTTTTCATAAACGATTCTTCAAAAATGATAAAAATAAAACAAGTTTGGAGTAAGAATGTACATCCCACTCCCTCAAAGTACCCCACCAAAAATTAATTTCCTTTTTGCTTCACTATAAAATCAAAACTTCTCCTGAAAATTTGGAGTTGATAGCTTGCTCCGTTGAAAATTTAGAATAGAAACACGGGTTTTTCCATTCCCTTCTTGGGTAGCTACATCATCCTTATTTCAGAATTTCGAACACTAATTTATATAACAAATGTACATGAGTTCTCCTGAAATATTGGTATTCCTTTTTAACTTAACTTACCTTGTATAACCCAATGCGTTTCCACACCACGTGTTTTTATCAAGGGATTAACTAATTGTTTTTGTTATTAGAATTAATTATGGAGATCCAAAAAATTAAAAAAGCGTAGTTGACAAAATTGGTAAATTAGTGCAAAAGTACAAAACAAGCAACTTTTCCCTTTAACATCATATCTCGGGTTTTTATACTTTTTAAAAGGACATGTGAGTTTTTTCAGTTATCAATTTTTTTATTTAACTTCCACCCCACGAAGGGACTGAGGGCATCAACAGCCGTTTACGCTTACAAACATCTATGTCCGGAGGTATTTTTATCACCACCCGGTCCGGATTCGAACCCGAGACCGCCAAGTATAGTTTATTGGTATACGAACGAGTACATCCACTATACCATGCACGGCCACGGTGCTATCTATGTATGTAATTTTTGGTTTTTCGACTCGCTTAATGTAATCCTGAAATCAAATTTTACCCAAGTCAAACAATTAAAAAAAAATCAATATGTTGGAGACATTGTACCTACATGATGGCATATCCATATAAGTATCCTTTATGATTCCAAAAAGCATTATTATTGAAAAACACAAAAACCCCATTTGAAATTATGGCAAAGGAACGAAATGTGGCGCTTTTTCTCTAATTTCATGGGGTTGTGGGTTTGCTTTCTAAAGTATCTGATGAATGTGTGCATACTGCATACTAGTAAGTACACAAAATAGCTATATTTTATAAATTCAATGGATTACAGACAAGCTGTTGTTTAGATATGAAACGTAAACAGTAGGAAATGATGGTGTTACATAGTCAATACATTGCTTTTGGTGACATGATTGCTGTGTTGAACTGCAGCCAATTACGAACATTCATTATACGTGATTGAACGTTATGGTACTACGTAAAACAATATTGGCTCGTGCTGGATAATTTTTAATATTATGTTGATTTTGCGAATATGTTTTGATAGGAAACATGTAAACGATTCGCTGAACGAGAAAAATGGATTGTTAGGAGGTAGTTAACAATAATCGCTACATTAATATTCAGCAGACAATCCTAACCATTTGAATATACATACGAACGGACTAAAACATCAGAGGATGAGTGAGAAGCTTGTAGAAAGCGGAACAAGTAGGTATCAGAACACAAATAACCGCAGGCCTTCGTTGTTTCACTCAATAATACGTTATCGCGCTCGTTCGACCTGAAGTAATGCAGTTGTGAGCATCTGTTGAGGTACAGTAGCCGAGGGCCAGCTTTGAAAGCTCACATAATAATGCTAGTAAAAGTAGTAAAGGAATGGAAAGCGCCCACTATAAACTCAACAATCTAAATCCCAGTCGCTTAATACTTTGATGTGTTTACCATACACAGAGCTTTCAGCTTGATTATTATTATAAGCAGACGTATAAAAATACAGATAACACTTCCTCGATCCTGATAATGACGCCAACCGAGGACTGCTTTATTACCGCACATTTTCTTATTAGCTTTTGTTTAGATTGAAATAATCAAATTATTATACTCGGTACTCGTATTTTTAATAAAACCCCACTAACATTTTTACTACCTACAACACCTTAATTAAGCTCACCAAATAATTACCATGATTATATTCACGTATGCGGAAAAACGTCTGTTTATGTAGAGAACGCCTTTTTGTTGTTTAGATAAAACGTTAATTTGTCTTGTTTTCATACTAATACATTGTCGAGAACGTGCGAAGAACCTTGTAACGGAATGGAGACATTTTCGCCCTACGTTTGGGGTGCCTTCGTAGATTTATAGCATTGTAATGGGGCCAACTGCTTCACAAGTCGCCGGGCCATCACCATTTTGTCGCCTGAAACGGACTTCTTGTTGCCGCATCAAATAAATTGGGTTTACTCTCGGAATCCGGAATGCCACCATTCTATTTTGCGTTCTTTTATTTAAAGAAACATGTTATAGGTAGTAAATGAAATGCTATTTTATGACACTATTACCAGTGATTGTTATGATTTCGACTGTTTTATATCTCCTGCTGTTATCTGGGGGTGATCGTATCGTATTTTATAACTTTTATTTTATTACATCTTGAGAGATCCAGTTAAAGCTTTGGAAATATAAAGTATTTTGGTATGAAAATTTGATATGGGTGAGAGGAAGTGTTGGGAGGTGCTGCGAAAATTTACGTTACAAAGACCTTCCCAAACATTACAGCTAATTACCTACCGAAAACAATTAAGTGTCGCTTCCTGCTTTGTTAATAAAATTTATAGAAAATTAAATACAAGTAATTATTTTGTGGATTTACAATGTCTGCTCTTAATAAACATCTAGTTTGTCAACAATGTGATCAGCTTAAATGGCAATATTTATGCCGTTTTCTAGTATTCAGTTCTTCAATTATGTTCAATGTTTTTTTTTCTTACATTTATACGTACGAGTAATTAAATTCAAAAGTGACAGACCTAGAGGCCTTTAACACTAATACTACATAATTTTAATGAATAGAACAGTTCGAGCAGTTGCTCTACCAATTCAAAGGTTGAGTGAGGTGTGTGTATGTGTGTGTGTTGGATGGGTTCTTTAACAGCGAATTCTCTACAAATAAATAATTTGAGTGATTTTACTACCGACCCAAGGGTTCGAGGAGTTCCTTAATGTAAATTGAAATCCATCTTTGTTTTTCTCAACTCTTTCATTGGATTCACAGTTCCTTAATAACAATTCCTCCACCACTTCAAAAGTTAGGTGAGTCGATTTTGGACCCAAGGAACGTGTTCGAAATGTTCTTTAATCGCTTCATCATTTTGGTTATTTGACAGTGGACCCAAAGATCACTTGAGCAGTTCTTCAACAAAAATTTCTCTACGACTTCAAAATTAAAATGATTTGAATAAGGAAGCCAAGGAGCATGTTCGATGGGTTCTTTAACAAGGAGTTCTCTACCAATTAATTATTTGAGTGATTTTGCAGTTTACTCAATCAGTTCCACGATGAAAGTTCTTCCGCCACTTCAAAATTGGATTCAAAGGTCGTTTGAGCAGTGCGTCAATAAGCATTCCTCTACCACTTCGAATTTTGGGTAATTTGACTATGATCCCATGGAGCGTGTTCGATGGATTGTTTAATTAAGGGTTTAGTACTAGTTAATAATTTTGATGATTTGACTATGGGCCCAAGGATCGTGTTCGATGGATCCTTTTCCTTTAGCAAAGAGTTCTTTACCAATTAATAACGGGAGCTAAGAGGATGGATAATCATCCCAAAAATCCTTGTTTTGATCTACAAGGAAAAGGCAATGGAAGCATTTCAATGCAGGCTGTAGAACAAATATGTATAACGACGCGGTATAAACCGAAAACTAGTTATCTTGATAACGAGGAACCGCAAAGGCATCAAATTATTTACTAATACCTAAATATCTTCTTGAAGAGTAAAGTAAGCAGGAGTTCCATTTTTGTGAAAACAAACATCTTCGTATTGCATGTCAGACTCATTTGGAAACATTGGAATAAGTTCACGGTTTCAAAAAATTCGTATAATCTAATTACTTACTTTTTGAGGACGCTGAGTGTGTATTTCTTCAATTTAATTAAGATTTTGTTGGGCCCAATAGCAATAATTTTGTTATTTACTAGTCTATTTAAACAAAACCTTATTTCGTCAGTAAACAATATGTGTAAATAATAATGATCTTCATTATATCTTTTCATCATCACTTTACAAAAAGTTTGCGACGAAATTATCGGCTTGAGTATTGCATGTAAACATCGAAATACCGGAGGTTGAGAACATTGGTATTTTTGATAAGCAAACACTTGATTCGGTTTAATATTATACCAGGTGTCAATTTGAAAACTTGCCAGATTCATATCTTGGAAACTCTAACAGGTAAGTAAAATTTTTCGAAAAGGTTTTTAGAAGCAATATGCCTTCAGCAGCTCACACCTTAGGCTCCAGACACCCCTCCCCTATTTTTTTTTAATTGTACCACCCCATAATACATCATTGGGAAGCTATTTAACATGCTATTCATCAGTACCAAACAACGTTAATTAATCGATTATTTTTTAAATATGTATTGCGAAAAATAGTATTTAAATCAATTTATTTAAATTTATTGTTTTAAATGACGAATTATGTACTATTTTCCAAAAACAGCTTATCTTTACACATATGTAGTTAAAATGAACAGAAAAACTCAAGAATAGCCCATAGAGAATTATTTTTTGAAGGGCTTTCCAATGATGTCACACAATGGGTAGTGCAATTTAAAATATAGGGGTGAGATGGCTGGAACCAAAAGTGTTGGTTACAGGAGACTGCTCTGCCCCTGCGGATCACAGTGGTTCCCCCTCCATGTTCTAAAAACGGCTTTCATAGGGTCACTCACCCATTATTTTCTAATTGAACGATGGTTAAACAGATTCTCTACGTGACATATGGTTCTTTGTTCACTGAAGGGTTTGCCTGAGTAATGACTGTCATACCATCATCACATCTGCAGGGGCTACTTGTGACCTAGAACCTCTTTTTTTCGAATTACTTTCGAATCTGAATACCACGATGCCTCAGTTTAGGTGCTAACGTATTATTATCAGCACTCCCACAAGATACATCCAAATTTCCCCCGAATCTTCACTCATCACGATCCTCAATTTGAGACTCAGGGAACCTCCTGATCTTTCATTCATTTCAGCGCGATAGGGCAGTTGCTAAAGCTTTATGTAATATCTTCTACAAACAAAAGTTCGTTTAAAATTTTGCACAGTATTATAATTTTCTAACATAGAAATACTTAAAATTAGTATACCAGTTGTAGGTTTTCTTCAACTCAATTATACACGAACTATTCACAACTATTATGCGTTCGATCCAGCACAATCCATAACTTGAAAGATTTAATGAAAACTCAAGCACCATATTGGAATACTGTAACACGGTAGCAAAATTCTATTGGATCGAATACCTGATGAGTACATAGTTGTGAATTTTACAGTATCCACAACTGATCTGAAGTGTGTTCTATAAAAAGCCAACGACTGCAATAGTCTTGCTGTAATCATTAAACTCATTCCAAGTACATCAAGTCAAGATAAATATGTCTTTTCTTCATGCTTGTAGACGCACAACACTGAAAATACCAAAAACCACAATAAAAATTTATCAAATCAAACGCGTTTCACGAACTAGTTGTTCGCTGATGATGACGGCTTCATTATCGAAACGCCGCTCGATTTGATAAAATTTTTATTGTGTTTTCAGTGTACGGTAATTCGATGGCCACAAGGGTTCCAGTTGTTTCATCTTGTAGACATCTTTGCAAAATCAAACGAATTCATACTCGTTGTTAGATTATAGATCTAACAGTAATGGTACAACAAGTTGACCTCCATATTTTTGATTTTCTATTTGTTTCTCTATCAAAACGCTTTTATTAGCAAGCGTTAAATGATGCATGGTCGTTATGTTTGGTATAAACGTTAGACACTGGAACTTTTTCGTTACTAGTTGGCTAAGCCAGAGCGACACTCTCCCGCCAGTATCAGTTGGGGCAATCCTTTCTGCAACTTTCGTCACTTTTCATTCTTAAAAAAAGTTGCTATCATTTTCAAAACGTTCAAAACTTCTTAATTTCACCTTCCAACCGCTTTCGCGGCATCTGTAGACTTACATGTGTGTTATTTCAGTCAGATGGCAGTATTATTGTGACTGGTAATACATATTTTCATCTGACTGAAATTAAGTGCATCGTTCCATAACGGCACAACCAAATTTTGTGTGCACTTAAATAGACCCAGACTTCGTTAGTTACATGTTTCACTTCCCTTACCAGGATTAATTCCAACGACAGTAAATGCAGTACTATCTATCACTTGACATTCAATACGAGCGCAAAGCTTTTTTTTCAAATCGAAAATGTATTTTTGGAACTCAACCTTTCTCGTTATAGATACGTCAAACGGACAGCACAGTGACAAATCTTTTCGGTCTCTAGGTGAGGTATTAGTCTAGTTCTCTGACATTTCTCTTCAATCTCGAAACCAATCGCTTAAGTGCAATTCCACCGGAAGAACGATAGAATAGTGATGTATTACTTGCAGATAATAGAACTTGTTACAGAGTTGGTACCAACCTTTTGATCTGCACTTCAAGCTCATGTATTCCATTCTCAAGCAAGCATGTGTGCCATTTTGATTGTATAAAAGCAACTCAAAGGCTCATGATTCGTTTCACAAAAAGGGACACTTTTTGAAACACCACTATCACCATATCTTTCACGTTGAATTTTTCTTCCTTTTGAAGGATACAGATCTTCACTTCTTTATTAGAACGCATTTAGTCTTCTCTAAGCGCTCCAGTTTTCTGGGATCTAGAATAATTCCACTTTGTCATAAATACCGGAGATTGACTGACATTTTTCATTTTCGACAAGTTACCCAACACGAGACATTGTAACGTGGAAAATAATCCTAATTTAAAAATCAGCGTTCCACGGTACACTTACCTTTGTGTCCTATGTTGAAGGGCACGTACCTCGACTAACTCTGCTGAGGTCGTGAGTAATTATTTATTAAACTGATTGATGTTATGATGGGCGCCAGGTCTAACGCTCTGGTTGATAACTGAAATTGCCTAGGTAGACCTCCTAGGACACTCGATAAAGCTTTTAAGGACAATTGAGGTTATTGACGCAAAAGTAAATGACACGGTGACTGGTTTTATTATATACATCAGAGCTTATTATAACAATTGGTATGAAGAAAAGATAAAAAATAAAGTGATATTTATAAATGTAATAAAAAGTAATTAAAACGGCACTGCAAATTGATAATGATGTTATAGTAATTGGTATGGACTAAAATGACTCAAATTGACACAACTTTAACTAATTTAAATTCGTTTAGTGAGTGAGTTGAATTATTTGTGAGTTAGTATTAATTAGTACAAATTATACCGATGTTTTTTTTTCATATACTAGCATTATATTAGTTTTAATTATTCCCATGCACCTATTAGATAAGTTGGACCTTGTGGAATTATAAATTAATAATCATAAACAAATTATCTATTATCCAAAATGACAGTTTATTTATTGTGATTCTTCAGTTTGCTTTTAAATTTAAAAAAAATGCTATTTTATGTATGGATTTTAAGTATGATGATAATGATAATGATAATGGTAATGGTAATGGTAATGGACGAACAACATATCAGATCATCTCCATTACCTTACCTACCTTTGAATAATTTTCCCTCGATGTCTTTGAAATTCTCTTCAGTAGTTTGTACTTTTGAACGTAAAATATAGTTGAAGCTTGTACCAAACACTGCAATTCTACTATCCATGTTCGTGAATTGAGTTTTTCCTTCTTATCTAGTTCATAGTTGTATCCGACTATTATCGACTCTGATATTGAGCGCATCTTGACCCGATCCAGATGTCCGACAGGTTTAAGTAACTGTCCCTCTCACTTGATGTCTATCTTCGAATACCCTTTTTGATATTTCCAGTTTAGAGTGGGTTAAAATATTTTAGATAGTTACAATAGTAAATAGCAACTATGAACGCATTCAAAATTTTGGCTTTTTCCCGATATTTAAGTCTGAAATTATCACATCTTTCGCCGTATGTAAAATACTGATCATGCGCTTGAAGTATTTGGAATATTTCTTCCCTTAAGGGGAACGAACAGTAATGGATATGAACAACAAAAGGCGACATATAAATTACTAATCATACAAAAATTATTATATGCTACGCCACTATTACTTTAAGCACCGCATTTATCTATGCACCTAATCCAGAACTTCACGGTAAACAATAAACATAATAACTAGATTCTCCTTTATACAGGGTTAGTAAAAAGTCCCGGAACGGTCGAATAACTTTGTTATTTGAAAATTATGATTTCTGAAATTTGGTATGGGGGTATAGTTAATATAAATGCATTTTATGCAATAAAGTTTTGTTTTTTTTCACTTCCGGTGTAATCGGAAATACGTCCAACTTTTTTTTTTAAATGGAACCCCCAGATTTTTTTAACACTTTTGAATGCAAAATAAAAAACTACGTTCAGGAAGTATTAACATGTTTAATTTTATTCACAACAAAACAGTTAAAAAATTAAAAAAGTGTCCCCATAATCTTGAACAATTGGAAGAGAGAATAGTTCAAGAAGCCAATCGCATCACTCCAGAACAAATACAAAATTCAATAAGAAATTTTACTGACCGTTTACATTTTTGTCAAATTGTAAATGGAGAGCATTTTGAACAATTATTGTAATCGCAACCTGAATAGACAGGTATCTTGATTTTTCTGTATTAGGACACTTTTTTAATTTTTTAACTGTTTTGTTGTGAATAAAATTAAACATGTTAATACTTCCTGAACGTAGTTTTTTATTTTGCATTCAAAAGTGTTAAGAAAATCTGGGGGTTCCATTTAAAAAAAAAATTGGACGTATTTCCGATTACACCGGAAGTGAAAAAAAAAACTTTATTGCATAAAATGCATTTATATTAACTATACCCCCATACCAAATTTCAGAAATCATAATTTTCAAATAACAAAGTTATTCGACCGTTCCGGGACTTTTTACTAACCCTGTATATGACTTTAAGCTTGTTTTCCACTTTTGTTTCTTATACTTGCGGAACTGTCACAACATACAGAGTTGAAGAAATTAGATGTTGATGTGTTGAATTCCCGTCGCTTACCTACCTAAGGGTACACCTTCAAAATGGCCGACGAAGATTTGATATTTATTGAAAAAATTGGAAAATTTAGATTTTGATTGCAGATTCGAATAGATGATGAAAAAGTGGAATAGTCTGAGTCTGTTATCTTTTGAGTAGCACCTTCAAAATGGCTGACAAAGTTTAAACACTTAATATAATTATCATATCTCTAAAATAGTGTGTTAAAGCGAAGCTTTCAAGTTCAAGTTTGATTCTAACTTACTTAACTGGTTATATTACTTATAATAGATAGTTACACTTAAAATTTAGTGGCATTTAACTAATTTACCAACATTAATCAATTCGCAATACTTTCTAAATTACATTTACTAGCAATATATTTTTGAAACCAAAGTATATATTGCCACGAATAATATGAAAGAAATATCCGAAAAGCATCGATAGAAACATATTAGAAGCTTTTCGAAAAGTTTGTAATAAATTGGGAGGAAAGACGCCAAGCACTGTACCTTCGACGATCGATTATATATAGAAAAAAGTCTGCGCGATTATTTGAGTTGGTAAAACTTTTTTCGTGACTGTGAACGTCGCCATGTTAAATGGATTCGAAATAATTTCGGCAATGTGATCAGCTAAGACACGCTATACGTTCCATTGTCGTAAGGTCGAAAAATTCGACTCAATTTCAATTCTTTTCTTAGCGCCGTTTAAAGTTAAATAGGTGTAAAATTCCTTTAGTGATAGGCAACAAATCCACGCATTGGATCGACGTTAGCTTACAAAGCTCGCTCGCTCTTTTATTCTTTGTTTTATTATTCTTTTTTTTACTTTGATAGATACGTACCTGTCGAGGGACAAAGGCTCGTCTCCGCTTCAGGACTTAATTTTATGTGTTATTCAAAACGAAGCAAATCCTTATTACGAGTTTCTAAGTCTGAAGTTTGTATGCAATCACATTTAACACCGAAAAAGTGCACCGAGCTTCGCCGCTGTTTCTTTCAATCGACCAGTTCAATTATCGTAATTAACTCGGAAGTTGTTTGTACGCTGGGATTTATTTTAACAAAAATCGTTTGTCCGCAATGGCGACAACTTTTTAATGGTGTAAAAATTTAGCTCATTTTTCTTTTTTTTAAGTATAATTTAATTAAGCAAAAAGTAAGCGCTTCATCTACATCTACATCATTAATAAAGTTTAAATGGAAAAATACTTTTTATACCGTTACACATACACACCTTATTTAATTATTAATATTATTAATGTCGCCTGATCTCACCTTGTATTCTTCGGTTGATATTGATATTCGATTATACTTATTCCCAATGGTTGCCCGTAATTATTATGCCTAGCCGAATATTTTAATATAGGAAATAACCATTTAAAAAGCATAAGTATTGCTTTATTTTTAATTGAAAAGTAACAGGTCTTACTCTAATTAACCTAAAAGAAGCTTAATATGTAAGTATGCTATTCATTAAAGCATGTGTGCTGGTAATTCAATGCAAGTTACTATAATTATGATGTCTTCCTCTTTTTGGTTACAGTGATACAGGAAAAAAAAACGTTTGCTGCACACAAGAATCGTTGGTTTTTTAATATTTAATTAATGGTTTCTAAGTTGTACCATTTATTTTCTTTGACTACCTTGCATGCTCAAATCACTATCGACAAATTCTTATAATGTTCACGTATGGACTAATGAAGACTCAATCTACAAAGTTGTAACCCCTTGGCCGTTTGTTTCATTTAAAAGGGCCGTTCCAGGATTCTATGCACAATGTGTAAAGGAACCAATGGCTTCAGTGCACCACAACAATGATCAGTGTTGCAAGGACCCCCACAACCACTTGGTTTCCAGCCTTCTGTTTATTTATCCAGAACTTTGCAAAGATTTCGACGCTAATCACAATGCACATTCGTATTTTAATGTATTTAATATACTACACAGCTTTCTCTTGCGTTGCTATAGAAATAGGCAACATGTTTTTTTCCCTTTTTCCTTACAAATAAATCCTGAACTTGTATTCCTTTGATCACTATATTTACTTTTTTCTTCTCTCTATCATGTTCTTCAAACTTTGTTTCTAGTTTTCCTATACGTACTTTTAACTTTCCATTTTCCTCTTTCATTTCCTCCCCTCTTCTTTTTACTTTCACTTTTAGTTCTTTAATTTTCTCTTGATTGTATTCTTCTACTCTGCGTCTGCTTTTAACTCTTGCTTCAATTCTCGAATTCTTTTTAATATTTCTTCCATTTTATCCACTTTATTAACTTCTACGGAGTGTCCCAAAAGAAAGTTTATATTTGTTTTGCTTATTACGTGAATGCAACTATTCCGAGGGGCACGGCGTGGAGGGTATACCATTCGGTAGCCTGGTTCTTGGGAATGTAGTCACTATCGAGTGTTTTTCGGAAGCGGACCGTGCGTTGTGCGTGCGCGAGTTTTATGAAAACGGTAATTCGGTGACTGTAGCGTGTAGAAAATTCTACAATATTCGACATGTTCATCACTTAAATGATGCGCCTAGAATTTCCCTTATTCGAAAATGTGTCGAGAAGAGACCTGTTCAACGCTGGCAAAACCAAAATTCGGGCGCCCAAGGTCTACGGGAACAGTCGAAAACGTGGACAATGTTATTCAGTTTCTTCGTGACGACCTGGACCTTTCTATTCGGAAGGGTGCTATTGCTTTAAACGTGCATAGATTACTCCGTATTTTATACAAAGACCTAAAGCTGCACCCCTATAAAATTCAGTTGGTTAAAGGCTCAGGATGCTGGGGAGAGGATTAACTTCGTCGACCAGATGATTGAACGCTTTCCAACGTCTACCAACATCTGGTTTTCTGATAAGCTCATTTCCATTTTTTAAATGTAAACAAGCAAAATTGCCGCTACTGGAGTGCAACCAATCCAAAACACAAATGTCGGCGCGAGGAATTATCAGCCCTTACTTTTTTGAACATGAAAGGGGACGCACAGTTACAGTGAATTCAGAACATGTGGAGATGCTAGACGACGTCTTCGTGCCTGAACTGCAACACTTTCGTGGTTCTAATATCCAAAGGCATGGTTCCAGCAAGATGGAGCAACGTCACACACGTGCAACCAGGTCTCTGCCACGAGTTCTTGAAATTTTTCCTGGCAAATTGATCTCCAGGAGAGGTGACATAAATTGGCCTCCACGCAGTCCCGATTTAACCCCTATGGACTTTTTCCTGTGGGGTTATGTCAAATTTAAAGTTTACGTCAACAAGCCGGGTTCCCTGGCACAATTAAAACAAAATATCCATGACGGAGAATACCTGCCGAGCCGTCATAGAAAATTTTAATGCTCGATTAAATGAATGTCGTGAACGCGACGATTTACATTTGGACAATACCATTTTTAAGAAATAAATTCCCAAAGTATGTATTTTAATATGTAATAAACATTTTTTCAATAAACCCCTTACTTTTTTTAAATCGATTTTTTAAATGTAAACTTTCTTTTGAGACGCCTTGTATTACGTTTTCCTTCCTATTTTCCTGTAGCTCCTTCTTACTTTCCTTTATTTGATTGGTAGAATTGTTTTTATCCGGAGACTTAAATGTTTTCTTGTTTCTTTGGAAGGCACTCTGTTGCACTTCACACTTTTCACATTCTTCCGATGTTTCTTTTCTTTTCTTTTTTTTCTTTATTTGTTGATAAACTATGTGCCACCAACCGGTCGGGATTCGAACCTGAGAGCGCCCAGTGGTATACCAACGAGCACATCCACTACACCATGAACGGTCACTTATATGAGTCACTTTTATGTGTTATTCTGGCGACTAATAGACAAAGCAATAGAACCTCAAAGGCAGAAATTCAAATATTTTTATCGTAATGAACAGATAACCATGGTTATCCAATAACAAGACCATCTGCCGCATCCTGGAAATTTCTAGGACACGCGAATGAACAATACCCGCGATATTGTTCACGAATCGGGGATACAACTGACGACAAAACACACGACGAGGAAATTAGGTTAACAATCCCATTTTTTGTACTTCCTTATATAAATTTAGGGTACGTACTCAACTCAAGGAATAATATCATCTGCATGTTCAGCGGAGTGATGGCCATGATCATGCTTCGGGCTATATACTTTTCCTAGAGTATCGAACCCAAGCAACATGAAACATTTTAATGAAACTACATTCGTCCGTACGTTCGTGAAGTTTCTCGTGTGTAATACTGAGAAGTCACAGTCTAAACAACACGGTAAATCGACGTGTTGATGAGCTTTGGACTAGATGAGCACAGCGTAAAAACTTTCGTTTAATGTAACTCAGGATAAGAGTCTACAAATAATAATAATTGTAGAGCATTTACAGAAGTAAAATGGCAAATGGGTGATTTATTATTACAGTAAAGTAGATCATAATAAATCGATTAGTGTGTTTACTCAAAGTAACAAAAATAAAAATATGGTACATTTTTGTAATGAAGAAAAATAATGCATAAAACGTAGTTCATAGATAATTAATAATTGATTTTGTATCACAGACTTTTTGGGGTAGACGCTAATACAAATGAATCAATGCAAGAAGCGTCCCATTTTCTAATTAGTTCTCCCTTTTTTTAGCATCCCTCTTAGAGACGACGCGACTTGCCTTAAGGAAGCCATACTTGAATATTCTTTTTTAACTGAATAAAAAGGCACATGTTGCCCTATAATGTGTCCATAATTTATCTAAATGTTACGGTTTTTGAGTGATACTAAATGTAGGTAAAACGTGATAATGTTACGACAGAACACAGGCTAATGTAGCACCACTCTAAACAACCAATAAAGCGGCTTGCTCAGCTTACGCAGTGTTAAAATGCAGTAAAAAACCTGAGCCCTCGGCGTTTAGGCATCTACTTTATGTATCGTACTCTTCATCTTGCTCTTTAGCATCGATAGCGGAGTTTTTGTGGCCTTTCCCCGTGTATGGATACACTATCTTTATTATTTTATGATTATAATGCACTCGGCTAAAATAATTCACTCGGCGGAGGCTTTGTTATTCCCATTCCATTTTCGAGAGTTTCATGGCAACGACCTCGGTTTTAGTTTCTTTATGTATTAAACCGGCGATGCTCTTATACAGAGACTAGTTGAAGGTACGGCGACTTTATGAGGATGAAGGGTACCTGAGGCGTCCCCAGAGTGTCCGGCACGTCCGTTCATTGCAGCATCTCTCCACACTAACGAGCTGCCTTTGTAACGCCTAATGGCGATTTGAGAACCCTTGGCCTATGCTCTATAAGAGCTCCGAGAACTCGTCCATCTGCATACGTTTACATATCGAATTCAAAACAGTCCGGCTTATAGCCAAGAAAAGTACGGATAACTACAGCAGATATGAGAATAGGAAGTTCAAATTTACATACCGAACAACTGGCGTCAGGTCGACCGACATAAAAAGAAGCGTCCAGTGCAAAAGAAGCGTACATCCGGCCTCGGTCACAACTGTCACCGCCTAAAGAAGCGACATACATATGCAAACGCGATCCGACGTGCCGAGATTTCTATGCTATGTGAAGGCACTATTTGTCTTCCTTCATCGCGTTCACTGGCTTATCAACATATTTGCTTCCCTTATGGAAATGTGACGGGGACGGTCAGATATTCTATAAGTTATAAGTATTGGAATCGCGACATGCTTCTATTAGAGGGTCCGTCTGAATTATTTACAAGGCACTTCCGTCGATATCCCTATGTAAATGTGCACAAATAGGTGGTTGGAGTTTTTTTTATCGTCCGATTGCACATTCTAAAGTGGACGAACGGATATAAAAGTTGCAATAAGAAACGGTCAGCGATATTTCAATGAAAACCCTTCCTGGCGACAACAAATATATCAGAGATTTTCGAATACGGTCATAACTTTGACGAACTAATCCTCAGCTACTTAAGCCAGCCAGATTAAAGGGCTTCTCGTAGAGTCAGACGCAAAATAATGTTGCTGGGTGCGAGAGATATCCCGATACTAACTCAAGCTGACATCCAAATTCGTAGACATGTGTTCGCCGTCAGTGCAAAATCATAATGGTAGTTTATAAGATACATCGCCGGCCAGGACCTTTATACGAGCACTACCTAACGTTTTCCTGTAACAAGCTCCATCCTCATTTAAGCTATTTTCATTGTGAGAGAGTAACAACGATAGGGACAATTTTAGGTGTGTAGATGATTAGTCGGTTTTCAAGACAATATCTGTGATGATGGAATGGACGAGGTCGTAACACGCTCTTCATCCTTACTCAATTTCTCAACCCTTTTGGCTATGTCACCTAAATCAGACTCTAGTTAGAGATTTATCTAATGCCTCATATTCATTATTGAAATGTACTACAAATAGGCGAATTTATGGTCGTAGTGTTACTGTTACAGCAGATACTTCATTTAAGTGTCACTTATATAAAATTTATTAGTCTAAAAACCTCACTAAATCTTTTTTGAAATATTTCTTGTACTTATTTGTTTATTTGAAGCTTTTATTTTTATTTGTGGGAAGGACGTCCACAGCTTATTGTGTTGTATGGATGAGCTTTCTTCGTACTTATCCAATTATTTATTGAAAAAACTTGAATGCCAAAAGTAACAATTTTCATTAACCTTGGAATAAAATAAGGAGATGCACGCGGTTTAATTTCCTTTTATGAGGGACAAGCCATTATTATTGAGATTAAAAGAACCAGTGTAACTTTTTCAAAATTTTATTTCAGATATGTTCGAAGCATATAATGCACTTGGCCATTCTTTTCTTTCACTGGTTAAATGCTCCAAGCCAAGCAGACTTAGGAATGCTATTACGAGAAATAACGCTGAACAGCAGTATCGATCTCTTCCTCTGAAAAAGAAGAACTCCCTTCTTTGACACTTTATTAAATACTTCCAGCAAACGGTGTTCGACGTATCATTAGCTTCTGCTCTTCTAGCTTAACAGCGCTTACTAGACCGGTACTTCTTATGAACACAGCGTACATTACTTTCTTCATTGCTCGCCGCTTTCTGATTATTGTTGGTGTGGTCTCGTCTTTATGGATCCATACGCGACTCTCTTGTCGAGTTGGCACGTCGAAAAATAGTATGTAAGTTTTATCGCCTGTTCAACAAAATTTGGTGTCCACCATTCAATAAAAATGTTCGTAGTAAGTAAATTGGTCTACCTTAAAACATCTAATTTGCTTTGTATGTCTTTAGTTATTTAATGTTGTGTTCTAATAATTATTATGGTATAATAATGAATACAGGGTGACGCAAGGGAAGCAGTTCACAAGCTTGGTAGCTCTACATGTGAAAATTTAAAGAATGACTCGGACCCGTATACTTTCACGTGAACATATTTATCTATTTTATCACTCTCTTGCCGGGATGGGCTTCTACTCTCATTTTTCATTAGTAAAGGGGCATGTTATGATACATTTTTGGAAATGGTATTAAATTCTCTGTCAAATAGCATTTCTATTTTCTAAATTTTACAATCAAGTTTACAATCAGTCAGGAGGCAGATATTTTCTTGATGATCCTTAGACAAGAAAATATCTTTTAATTTAATTAGTTAGTAACTTACATGTTACACACTAGGTAAGTGTAACACAGTCACACTAGTGTGGGCACCTGGGCACACGGAAATCGCAGATAACCAGATTTCTGACGAGCTTGCGAGAGTTGCAATTGCGAAACTACTCATAGGACCCGAACCCGCCTGTGGAATTACATTCATATAACACAGCCAAAAAGGAGATTAAGGCAATACTCACAAAAGAAAACAGCAGACACTGATCGAAAATTCTAGGACAGTCATTCCAAGATCTTTCTGGAAACCCAAAACGGGGGCTGGAAAACCAAAACGGGGGCTAGCAGCGTCCATCTTAAAGTTAAATAGGACGCAGATAAAACTTGCGGCAGACATGGTCACAGGCCACTGTCGTCTGAACATCACACCTGCATAAGATGGGACTGACTGATAGACCGTTATGCAGGGGTTGTTGTGAGGAAGAAGAAACACCATAGCACGTCATTTGCCAATGTGAGCCATACACAAGGACATGGGAAAACCTACTTGGAAATGAAAAGATTGCACAAGAGGAAGTAACGAAGATTCTCTCGACTAAAATCCTGAACTTTCTTAAAGATACAAGTATTTTCGAAGGGTAGACAATAGTGGGGAGCACAATAGACCAAAAGGTCCCAGTGCAGGAACCAAGAAACCTAGTGTAAATAAGTATAATAGTAACTTACATGTTATCTGACAAAATGTTGACAATGATCCCTTTATTTTACATACCGCTGAACCCATTTTTCCTCAATCTAAGGGTGTAACATAATCTTTCTGTTTGCATGATTTCATTAAACTAATAAAACGAAACACTTCTTATTTATAATGTCGTAGTGTTGGAAGCGAAAAGAGAGAAAGAAGGGTACCACTAATGTAGTTAGCTGGTCTTTCCGTTGTGTTTTGCACACAAAACAACCTCAAATGCTTCGGTAACTCGTAGTTCAAATTTAAAAAACAACTTTGACTAGTAATTCAATGTCCTTTCCAAAAATGTTTTGCGCTAAGGTTGAATCTGTGGAACAATAACGTAATAATATGATGCTTGTTTCTTGCAAACCAACTCACATTAGTGAATCTTATAAAGATTTTGTACCGGTATCTGGGTTAAACGCAAAGGAAATTTTCATTCAATTTCGAACTTTCATTACATTATTTTCCGGAATATCTGCGAAAAACAAATGTCACCGTGGGTGGATAGAATCCAGATTAAACTACCGTAACTTGCGTTGGTCATCCAAGACTTCTCCCATTTATTTCTTAACAACGATTTTAGATGGTATTATTTTGATATATACTTGTGTGAAGTAGCAATTACCAGAGAGATCCATGCTGTGGACGCCCTTAAAGCCGTGTTTGAGAAATTCAAAAAAGAACAGAAAAAAGTTTACTTTTTTATCATTGTTTGTATAATGTAAATTTTTGAAATCCTTAATGAACATCACTATGTAAATATAAAAACTTGTGATCTACTGGAATAGAATAGCCAAAATGCTACAACAAAATACTGTCTCAATTCGAAAATATCTTCGACACTTACCAGGATGCAAAATGAAACATACAGGATGCTAATGAAAGCAACTGGACGAATCGTTTACATAAAACCTCTAAATGTGTTACCGTATTTAATACTTTTATTTATCGTTGGGTGATAAAGGTAATATTACTGCAAAAATTGGTAATCATAATTCATAAATTATTATATGTATTCGTTTTATGTTAAAATTGACAATTTGACGACGTTTCGCCACTACTGGCTTTCTCAAGTCAGAAATGGTTGATTATAATTAAAATAGGAATATTTATTCACTTGCATAGTGTTATAATGTTATGTTAAAGTAAAGGTTTTATTTATTATCTGATAACCCAATTGATGATCATTGTGATGATCACAAACTGTTCTAGACTATTTCACACACTTAAGGAAAGAAACGGAAAATGATCGCCTCTTTCTAAGGGCCTAGGTCCAGAAGGGATGGGTTGGTTTCTTTAAAAAACCATGATTTCCAAATACACGATGACTGGACTGCAGAAGAAATCGGAAACAATAACAAAATTGTCACATTTGGAACGAAAAGAATTAACATACTGTTTTTCATGTCATTACAATTTCAAAAATGCACTGATTGGTATGCGCTATGGATTAGACTCATTAGAGGACTCGTCGGACCGTGCCTCTTTAAAGTGCTTTACCGTGAAATACTATAGAGCCCCAATAAGGGACTATATAGTTCCCCAATTGGTGAAATGGATGTGGGGTAGACGTCATTCCAAAATAATAAGGCCAAATGCCATACAGCACTTGAAACAATGTTTTTTTAGGAGAACATCCATCTATCAAGCTATTTGGCAAAATGTCCACCACACTTATGTAAGTTGAGACCTTTGGATTTTTCCCGTGGAAATATCTAAAATCGAAAGTGTATTTGGAGGGAACGTAATACGTACGATTCTGGTATAAGTAGAATGTCAACAATAAGTCGACTTCACTTCACTTACAATTTGGAGTGTCAATGTTATGTTCATCACCCGTATTCGATTGTCGATCGGTCATTCTTCTAACTATCCATTTACATTTGGTCACCTGCCAGGAGTGCCCATGAGATGTTCAAAAGCTTATTCCTTTGAAGCTGGTTTTGCCATGATCGCCCATCTGATGTTAAATCGTAGCCACAGGGGTGTGTTGTATCACCATGGGGAACTCATTCCCCTCCGATGGTTATTACCACGATCCGATCATTATCTTTGGTGTTACACATATTGAATCAAACGAAAAAAATTAACAATTCCTCTAATAAAAATTGTGCAACGCTTCATTAAAATAATTGAGTTAATTATTTCGACGATACCGATATCGTGCGCTATTGATTCAATTTATACAGGATTTGCACAAATTATTCACAAATGCAACATGCATAAAGCAATATATGATTTACAGGTTTATTTTTAACCTATTTTCAGCTGCTGTATATGATTAAAGTTGTCATTAGCGGTATCATCATCTAAAATATACACTATACAGGTAACGCTAAATACAAATTGAATGCGGAAACTCTAAATATTTAAGCTTTTCCACTAGCCTGCAGTTTGGCAACTGACAGCCATTAATCAATACATTTGGCAGGTAAATTAAGTTTAGGTGAATTTGGTCATAAGAGGGGGCATATATTAATGAACTAATTTAGTTATATGACAAGATAAATACAAGAAGATCCGTACGAGTTGATCCTACAGTGCCACCGGCAAATCCCGCGGGACTTCGTGCCCAAGAACAGCCAAGTCATTTATCCCTGGATCGACCACCGCGCAGCCGATACACAATGTAAGAGCTCCATCAAAAACAAATTAATTACTGAACCGGTAAGACCTTGTCGAAACCGAGCCGCCTTGTCGGACCCACCGGGGAGTATGATTTGTGTGCCTTGTTATTGCACTGTTCGGTACACCGTGGCGCCGTACAACTATAGGAAACACGACAGAAATGAATAAACTTGTAGAGAATTTTTTTAGACATCGAAAAGACAAATTTTCCTTATTCTTCCAATCAACTTGCGTTCGTTCATTTTCTGAAATAAGTAACCTATGGCATTGCAATGTGAGAAGTTCGATAGCATTATTGCTTTTAATTGATTATGTCGAGAGACGTATAATAAGGTCAATAATTCAATATTCTTTCTACATGTTTTATATATCTATAGGGTAGAGTTGTAAACCCCGCATTGTATTGCTGCAGCCGCGATATATGGCCTAGGGACACTGGCCGTATTCTACGAATAAATCGTACAAATATCCCGGCTTTGTGCCCAATCGATACTTACAGTCACCAGGATCGACTATTATTAAAAATTGCGGGCATCCTCTGGACAATACGAGCTTTTTATTTATTTTTCCATAGAAATCGCCACTGTGCTGGCTATATTGAAAAAGGGTAATAATTTTACCGCAAGCTACGTACTCGTATGTGTATCCAAAAATATTTAATTTAAGAACATCGAAAAGCGTTCTACATGAAAAATTTATTACCGTTGATATTAAAAAATATTGGACCTCGTCGTTGACATGAACTCGAGAGTTTTAGCAAAAACTTTGGGAAAATTGTCTTAAATGTTATATGAAGGACATGGCGTTTGGTGAAAGTAAATATTTAGGAACAAGATCGAAAATTGTATCTTAAAGCTTCTTCGAGTGAAGTCGACAGGAGCGTGAAGGCGGTCAGCATAGGTCACCGGTCTAGCCCACGTCACCATAACCGACAGGGCTTCCCGGGGGACTTCGGACACGACACTGGCCATCCCAAGGGTTCAAAACCTCTCGGCAGTCCACCACAATAGCACAAATTTTGTGCTTAGAAGTAAATTATATCATTTATTGATCATCTTCTGACGTTAATTCTTTGCTTGACAAGAAAACAATACGAAATTAAAGCCAACGATAAAAATCAACGCGTAATAATTCAACCTCAGCCGAATCTAATTTGATCAAGTTTAGGAAAATCTACTTGTATTTGCACCCCACAGCTAAAGGAAATGGTATTTGTTCAAGACGTTGGTTTACACGACGCGCTTCTATATTTTAGTAAGCAATCCGTCTTAAAAATCACATTTCCTGTACTTTGATCCGAGGAAGGATTAAAGTGTATGTTATTATTAATATAAGAGACAATTATCCTTAATATTTTTGCTACTTGAACTTAAATTACCTACTACATTTGTATGTTTTACGCGATTTTATTATTATGTAATACACACAATTTCGTGGTAATAAACGTGTATATCTCTAAAATTTATTAACCCAATCTTGCGGAGATAATTAGAACGACTGACAATAAAAGACGCGGCAGAAGATTTGAAAGCTACATTTCAAATGAATTTTCAGTCAGTTGCTGGTTCCCAGCTGTTGCTCCTCCCTATTACTGGACTAGATATTTGATAATTGATATTTCACTCGTTAATTCACAGCTGCGATGATGAGTTCACTTAAAACATGTCGTTCTATTATTAAAATCTTTTGATTGCTCTCGCAAAAATGAAATTACGAGATGACAGCTCAAACACGAGCCATTTCGCTTTTTGAATACCAAGTTGAAGGGGAATAATGCGTATAGGAACGGGCGGAATGGACAATGGCCAGCTATCCTATCTTATTTGTCAGGAAAACTTTTGGCAGTTTGACGCGATGTTTTGCTGCTTGTTTGTATTGAGGATGAGGTTTGAAAATTGAAAAATGTACTTTAACACATGCGGTCGCTGAGGAATTTAAAAAAGCTCAACACAACGAAATAGATATCCACATCCAATTAAGGTTGTGGTTTCACGATTTATATAAAAGTTAACTCGAAGGGTAAATAATATTAATTAATTTACATGTTAGTGCTGTAAAGGGACGGTAACTGGAAAGATGTGCACATAACGTTAGGGGCTCATTAGGCAAGCGATTTACAGTTAAAAGTTGAAATATGTCTACAAGCCACTTTCATTATAACGAGTACTTCAAAATGGGGAAAAATTGTGAACAGAAAATGATAAAAATTCATTATTGTATTTACTTCTGGTGATTTAATGGTAAGCGTGTTTTGCTTTCACCCTTGTAACGTGGGTTCGAATCCACCCACGGGCAATTTAGTCGTTTATCTAAACCGGTCCGAAAAGCTGAAACATATTTTTCGTCTGGCACGCTAAAGAGGCAAAATTGTAAATCAAATTAGTCGAATACAATTATTGTTCAAAGTAGTTTTTGTTGTATTGTATGCACGTTTCACTTCAATAAAACCTATATGCCTGCAGTATGAATCGTAATCAAAACCACATGTTGTCATGTACCTTTGTAGAACCAGACGTACGTTCCGAATAAATAGAGGGAAGGTTTATCATAAATTGGTGCGACAATCTAGTTTGGTGAGCTGAGCTTTGTCGGCCAACAAAATATGGTCTCATGAAAATGGACATTTATTAACATCCATAAACATTTTGTCCAACAATACTGTCTCTTGGTCAACGATAATATCCATTTCGTCATACACTGACGCCACTTAACATGGTGAAGATGGCTGAGTTTTCTAAATAGTGAACATTATATTCTCGATTGGTATATTCAACTGTTAAACTGTGATATTAATAATAACGTAACGCTATCTGGTATAAATCTTAAAGATGCACAACTGAACCATCTCTCCGCTTTTTGATAAATCTTGTTTACGGCAAATTTTCTTCGTTATGTCAGTATTACTTATAGTAACTTATCTGTGGTATTACGTTGGCAATGCGACAAAGTGGTTATACACACTATATACGAGGGGGTACCCAAAAATAACCGGATTTTTTTAAAAGCTAGGTATATATTTTCAAATTTTTTACAAAACAACGTTATCCCCTTCAAAATACTCTCCATTACAACTAATACATTTGTCCCACCGGTGCTTTCACTGATCGAATCATTAATTTTTGTAGTCATCTTTAGAAATGGCTGACAGCTCCTCCCTCGTTTTTTTCTTGACCTCTACAATGTTGTCAAATCGGTATCCTTTCATGCCGCTTTTCATGCGTGGAAATGACAAAAAGTCTCACGGAGCCAGGTCAGGCGAGTAATATGCGTGGCCTTTTTTAGCTAAAAAATGGCTAACACTGCTGTGTGTACAGGTGCATTGTCGTGGTGGAAGAACCCAGTCTGCCACAGATTGGGTCTTTTTTGGCGGACACTGTTTCGCAATCTTCTTAAAACTTCAAAATAAAAGGTTTGATTCGTCGATTCGGTCAGTTGTGGACGTCCAGAATGAGGTTTGTCACCAATCGACATGTCGCGATTATTAAAACGAGCAAACCACTCGTACACTTGAGTTTTTCCCATAGCGTCATCTTTGTAAGCTGCTTTCAACATTAAAACAATTTCAGCAGCATTTTTAACGAGTAGAAAACAAAATTTCACAGCTGCATTTCGGGCATTGCAAACTGGGAACTTACTTTTGAATATCCCTATAGGTATGATATAAATATTACAATTGCTGGTTTTTAAACCTAAAAGGCACTATTTACGCCCCCAAATTACTACATAAACGATATAATTTTAATACGATTTTGCAAAAGAATAAATTTTTCGACGTATGTACATGTGTGGAATCCTCGGTGGAATCTAACATTGTCATGATGGAGAATGATGCTACGTTTTTGGTCGCTTTTCATAATTTCGCCGATAACTTCTGGTAAACAAATTATTGTATACCATTCAGCATTAACTGTTTTTCAATCTTCTAAAGAAATGGTCCAGTACAATCAAGTTGTAAGTGAATATTTTTTTTGGAAGTGCTTCGTGAGCGAACATTTTTTGAGCTTCAATCATATTGCGCACAACATCGATGTTTTATAGAATCACAGCGGATTTTAGCCAGCATTCACGAAATTCATTACTGACGGACCCACGACAACAACGAAATTCTGCAAATAAGCACTCTTTTCTCATTCTTTCTCATTACCAAGCGATTCTTCTATACGTTGCTGTTGAGTTACGAAAATTGTAAAAAATTCAACCAAAACGTTCACAAGTAAATTCCATTTCATCCAACCTAAGCTACCAGTGATCTAATAATAAAAAAGTTGCAATTTGACTAATATAGTGATGACACTTTTCAATGGTGCCATCTAGTGGGAATTTGTAACAATATAAAAAGCAAGCCTCGTATAAGGGTTTGAAATCTGTGTACAGAATACCATTAATGAATGAGTTTAGGTTACCTTATTGGTTCACAATGACTTCACATTATTAATTATTTATAGCAGTAACAGAAATGCATCACAATCTTTAGGAGTCCTTCATGTGGTATGCCTAGGTTTTTAGCTATTAACACCTACACAATCATTCACAGCTTGCACTAATATCTGTGCAACGGACGATGATTACATTATAAATTTTGGTGAGGCTTTCACATGAAGTTTGCGTCTGAGAAATGGTCAAGCATGTTTTTCTGCAGTCATCCTTTAGCATTCTGGAATAAATAGTACTCAATTTTTTTAGTCTACCTGTTTGCTGACAGGGATTATTGGAGTCTGATAAGAATTTGGCTAAAGTCATCTTGAAAATCTTTGGAGAAACTGACCTTCAAGCTTAATTGTCCACCAACTCCATTAGTTTAAGAATGGAGTAGCTTACTGCTGTCCATAAATTTCCAAAACTTCTTATCTTGGTACATTTGAAATCTTATTGCCTAATGCAAGGATTAGCATACAGATTAAAAAAAAGGTCAAGCAATGAAATTTGGTGGCTATCATTTATGTAGAATCCTCTCCAAAACAGTGTTACATTCGATTTTAGGGAAGACATCGCTAAAAAACACGTTATAGAAAATTCTCATGCTCATCAAATTCTATTCTCATTTGCAGAAAAAGCCTGTGCCAATTGTGGCCGGAATGGTTTAAGCATCAAACGGTGCCTTCATGTCAGACAGACTTTTTCGATAGTGTAGTGTAGGTTGCCTTTTTTTTGGAATGCGCTCAAAATACTCTTTTATATGTGCGACGTTTCCTTCCGATACTCGCGATCAACCTGAGGTTTTCACTTTCCACAAAAAGTAAGTTTCGTCAAGTTGTTTATTCCAACGAAAAATGCTTTTCATCGTTCGAGGCAAAATGTCGAACTGATTGAATGACACTGAAAAAAGGCAACATACACTGTAATGGCAAACGGTATTAAATCGAAGGCGAAACGTCACAAATTTCTTCCTATTGTGACTTCTAACTTGTAAAAAATTATATCTAATGATGCTTGGAAAACTGACTCTCCAACTAAAGATTTTCATTTATTACGGATAGTAACATGACTTGTGCTGCAAATGTAAATCACGCATAACGACAACGGTATGTTTTGTAGGTATATTGTATATGTAATAACAAGACTCTTGATTATGTGACATACAAATGTGCAACGAACCCTTGTGTGCTTAAATTTTGTGGGTATAATAATTTCCCCCTTGAATATTTTTTGCAGAGTAATTCAAAAGTTGATTTAAAGAATTAGACTTGCATTTAAAATGCATAATGAATGACTTGTCAATTGCCACTTTGCATTTAACTGTAATAAAGTTCCTTGGCAAATTTAAAACGCTTCAATCTGAACTCGAAAATTAAGAAATAAGAAATATTTCGTGTATGTTAGAAAAATTGACGTAACACGGCTATGCGTTTCATTAATAATATCGACGGTCGCAGCTGCACCAATCTCTCCCCCAAATCCAGGGTCTATAAATTGCGATCCAGCTCCTCTCTTTTAGACTTTGAATTGTAATTAACATTTGGTTCTCCCATTAGTGTAATTAAAGTGCCATTCCATAACCTAGCGGTACCTTATCTTATCGTCTCTTCAGGCAAGCTGAGCGTTGCTGCTCGTTGAGACTGCCTCAGGCTCTCTTAACTTACATTGCCATCCCCTAGAACGGGGTAGTGCGTTCGTTGCTTTTACATTCTACCAAACGTATTGAAGTGGTTACAATATTTTGTAATGCACCCACATGTCATGCGGTTCTCATATTAAACAGAACACAAGATAATACATCCTTCCTCAGTTTCTAGCTAAGCACTGAAACGTTATTACGTATAGTAATTGCGGTGAAATGTTTTACGATTTTTGATACATAGACAATGCGTTCTATCATTTTAAAGATGTTTATATTCCTCAATCAAAATTTTTGTTACATTAAAATTTTAGCTAGTTTTTCTTTTATTTTAAACCGTTGCATTGTAAAGACACAGCCATCTATATGTAGGTATACGGTTCGCCACGTAATTTTACCCCGATGATAATTAGTTCCAAATTAAACTTCTTTGAAACAAAAATAATTGCTGCAAATTCCTTGTGTTAGCCTTCATTAATGCGAAAGGTCTTACGAAACACATCTGCAATTTCATGTGTAAGCGGCTCCTGTTCCATTTATTTTGAACGGCTACTCGTGTGAGATTTTAGTAAACTTCTTGCAAGGTTAATTCGATGAATAAAGTTATGGCCAGGATTAACTTTCCTTCGCTTGTCTGTTTGCAATGTTGTGTACGAGACCACAAACGGTTAATTTCAGAGTAAATTTTTTCGCTTGAAGATGAAAAAATATCCATACTTAACTTGGTTTAATCCCATATAATATGATTAGATCTTACGTATTTGAGGAAATCTATTTGCTCTACCAAGTGATAATCAGCTAAAAATTATGCAAGCGTAGTCTGAAAATCACTGTATTGCACGCAGTCATAGAATATGATACATTCAAGCACAACACTGCGAACATCAAAAGACCATTTATTAAACCGAATGCGTTTCGACAGCAAAGTTGTGATCATCAACAAGAAAAGCAGATTTAATAAATTATTATTCTGTTTTTTGGTGTTTGTAGTGTTGTGTTCAATTTATTTACATTGTTTGTGCAGCTATAGCATTACTTTCTTTTATTGCACCACTATGTCCCGTCCATTACTGGCCACAATACTGATATGGTATACCCATTTCTCCTCAAAGGAGACATTCTTCATCCTTCCCCTAACAATTGAACCAACCACATTCCTATATGCATCAAAAGAAGGATCGGTTACTTGGTCTGGTACCCTTTAGTCTATGGTACCTACAGCTTTGAAAAGTAGCGGTTCAGAAGATTAACTCCAACGTCCAGTCTAAGCTTTCCATTTATACAGGGTGTCTCACGGTGACCGTCGGTTAGAAGTATATCAAGAACTGTAAAAGCTAGAAATTTGAAATTTTGCACATGCGACATGCCGTGTTTAATCTATTAAATAAAAATATTTTCCAAATGGCAGCACTTCCGGAAATACCCAAAGTGAGCATCAACTTCTTTATTCTAAATACAAACCAGGCAATTTTTTTCACATTCTGATGTGTCATAAAATGTTTAGTAAGTTTAGGAAATAAAATTGAAAGTCGAAAGTGGTAAAAGTTAGGGAAATGGGATTTTAGGTTCTCAATGTCAAAAGATTGAGACACAATTGTCTGTAATGGATAATAAAAAATTGCCCGCAGTTAAGTATATATTTGACGTTATTTCCAGACTTAAGAAAAACTTTAAAAAGTCTCTTTTTTTAAATGGAATGCCTATTTAATTATTGGCCCATTCAATGCAGAAATAAATTTCCTTTAAATTGATATACCATGTTCCTATACCTAAAATCAATGATTACAGAGTTATTTACATTTTTCTAATTAAATTTATAATTACATACTTTACAAAACATGGTTGGCTTTGAAAATTTTCAAAAAATTTTTATTCAAATGTTTCTTATGCTTTTATGATTATTTAAAATTCTATCTATGTAACTTCTTGGCTATCCAAGTTCTCTTTCCGCCGAACGAACAGAACTTTCAGGGAAAACATTAAAATATTCCAATACATTGGTTTCTGCAGCGTCATTGGGGACAATTGGCTTTGCCAAACTTCGTGGCGCATTTACTTCGCCCAAATTTAGAAAATTCTTTTCAATCATCCTGATTTTCCGTTCTGTCATTGTAGGTAAATGCGGATATCTTTCGTTAAAGTGTTGAATGATTCTTTATTCAATAGTTAAAGGTTCTGCAGGTCCGAAAAGTAATACGAGCAGACTCGCCATGAATGTAAAACAAATTTACAATATCAGCGTTTGTGTATTCCATTTTTCCCAATTAAAAACAAATATTAAGCGCAAAAATCAAAATTCAAACTGATAACAAACGTAAATGTAGCGTAAACTTTCAAACTGATAGCTAACTGACAACTGTCATCATAAGAAACAATTGAATAAAAATTTTTTGAAAATTTTCAAAGCCAACCATGTTTTGTAAAGTATGTAATTATAAATTTAATTAGAAAAATGTAAATAACTCTGTAATCATTGATTTTAGGTATAGGAACATGGTATATCAATTTAAAGGAAATTTATTTCTGCATCGAATGGGCCAATAATTAAATAGGCATTCCATTTAAAAAAAGAGACTTTTTAAAGTTTTTCTTAAGTCTGGAAATAACGTCAAATATATACTTAACCGCGGGCAATTTTTTATTATCCATTACAGACAATTGTGTCTCAATCTTTTGACATTGAGAACCTAAAATCCCATTTCCCTAACTTTTACTACTTTCGACTTTCAATTTTATTTCCTAAACAAAATTTTGATATTTTTCAGTGAAAAAAATTTTTTTTCTCAACAATCAAAATTGATACGCCGATTGTTTTAAGCATACTTACTAAACATTTTGTAACACATCAGAATGTGAAAAAAAATTGCCTGGTTTGTATTTAAAATAAAGAAGTTGATGCTCACTTCCGGTATTTCCGGAAGTGCTGCCATTTGGAAAATATTTTTATTTAATAGATTAAACACTCCATGTCGCATGTGCAAAATTTCAAATTTCTAGCTTTTACAGTTCTTGATATACTTCTAACCGACGGTCACCGTGAGACACCCTGTATGTATTCATAGAATTGTTTTATTTTATGTCCCGATAGGTTTCTACTGTTCCGGCTTTGTTCTTTCACGGTCTTTGCTTTGAATTCGGTTCCTCCAATTTTGCTTACTCCGTTTCCAGTACAATTTGCCCATTAATTTTTTTTTTGGAACAAAAAGAGCTATATTTTCATCATCACATAATATCCAGCAGAAACAAAACATCTTTGCTTTTAAAGGATTCTAAAACTTATTTTATATTTGCAAATAAGTACATAATTATAGTGTGTGGATAAATAACGGCGTTTGCTGCTTAAATTCTGTTTCATTTCTTCCCTACCGAATTAGATGGATCTTTTTTATTTCATATGAGCTCATTTTCTCACTTTTTACCAGCTGTTCTTCGTTCCTTTCACTGGCGCAATTTTTCTTCACAGTTTGATGTGAAACAATAGTGGCATGAGAATTTTCATCAGCCCATACATGTGTGTTGTGTAGATTGACGATACCATTTTTGGTGAAACTTGCTTCATCCGTGAAAAGAATAGTACTAAATGAAGTTTGCATTATTTCGTTGCTGATCCAATAGCCAGTTTGCAAAATGCATTCTACGAGCAAAATCTTCAGGTTTCAGCACATGCATTTTTTACAAATGATATGGATACAACAGCTGTTCTTGACGAACTTCATATAGCTACTGTTGCTTTAGATGCATTAAACTGTGCTGATAATTTTCGAAGACTCGTTGATGGAGCAGCATCTACAGCATTTAAAGTATTTTCTTCTAATTACGGCGTATGTACGTACGATTCTTCTCAGACCAGCATCACTACTATTTCTTTCAAACTTTCCTAAAATTACGACAAAAGTCAATCATATGTATTACCGCATTCACTGAACTCGCCCACCATTCTCCCTTAGACGTTGGTCAACTCGTTGAAATGTCTTCTGATTCGGTAGAGTACGATTAGGAAATCTTTCGTGATATAACCTTCTGGCTTCTAAAGCATTACAAGACGCAAGACCATACATTAGATGCATGTCTGCGTACTCAATAAAGGTGTATTCCATATTTCGAATTAAATCACGATTAAATTGGCAACCAAAAATCAGAAATTAATATTAACGTAAAGGATCAATGTTTCTCTTCTAAAGTGACAGATATTTTATTTTAATAACATTTGCAAGAACAATTGATGACGATAGACAAGCACGTTTTGAATCATTTCGATATCTTGTTAAGTTAAATATCATGTTATGAAAATGCCTAAAAAATAGGCGAAACGTCACTCAATAAAACTTTTCATCGATAATCTAATTATACATGTTAGCCTTTACTCCTCCACTCTAAATAAAATAGCAGAATAAGGGCCTAAAATCAAAGAAATACAAGAAAGAAACCTAGGACCTAGGATTCATAGTTATAAGGACGGAAGAGTACATGAAGCCTTGAAGAGATATGACCAAAGTTTAAAAAGGGATTAATAGATGTATCAGTTAAGAGCAAAAGTGAACCAAAGAAAGGCGAAACAATATGATGGACCAAGGACACTCATAATGAAGTAAAAGAGAAAGAAGCAACGCGAAAAGATACGTACAGAGAAAAAATGATAAAGATAAAGTAGAATATAATGAAATTAGAAATATACTTAAGACAATACTTGTGGCAACACTGTTTACTTTCATCACTAGAAGGGAAAATCTAACATATTATTATTAATTTGTTTCAGTGAAGCACATTTACTGTTTGTATTTTGAATGTTATTTTCTTAAATTCTTCTGGGCTTAATTCGATTTGGCGGGTACCGTCAAATGTTATAACATATTTAGATAGGGTTGAATTAGGGGAGCGTTTGAGGTCACTCGCATCCTCCGGAGATGAGAGGTTGTCTCATAATTAAATTTTGAAAATTCCATGTATTTCCTATGGGAACCATTACAATAAATTTAAACCTGTTGTTTTACCGTATATGTATTATTATACTCCACTCTGATTTCTTTCATTTTGCTTACGTCATCGTTCTAAACGGAAAAACTGCTAGCCTAAGCGTAAATTGACACTACAGCGTCTAGGTTATTTGCAGATGTAGTATAATTTTTTTCATTTCATACAAAAATGAGAATGCCACTGAACATCATTTCGAACTAAGAAAAAATGCTAGCCTAAGCGTAGATTGACACAAGGGCGCCTAGGTTATTTGCAGATTTAGTATAATTTTTTCATTTGATACAAAAATGAGAATGTCACTGAACATCATTTCGAACTAAGAGAAACTGCTAGCCTAAACGTAGATTGACACTAAAGCGCCTAGGTTATTTGCAAATTTAGTATATTTTTTTCATTTGATACAAAAATGAGAATGTCACTGAACATCATTTCGAACTAAGAAAAAATGCTAGCCTAAGCGTAGATTGACACAAGAGCGTCTAGGTTATTTGCAGATTCAGTATAATTTTTTTCATTTGATACAAAAATGAGAATGTCACTGAACATCATTTCCAACTAAGAAAAAATGCTAAGCTAAGCGTAGATTGGCACAAGAGCGCCTAGGTTATTTGCAGATTTAGTATATTTTTTTTATTTGACACAAAAACGGGAATGTCACTGAACATCATTAGGAACTAAGAAAAACTGGTAGCCTAAGCATAGATTGACACTAAAGCGTCTAGGTTATTTGCAGATTTAGTATATTTTATTTTCATTTGATACAAAAACTATAATGTCACTAAACATCATCCCATGTCATTTGCAGATTTAGTATATTTTTCTTTCATTTGATACAAATACATGTGATTTTCAAAAATTAATTTTGAGACAGCCCCTCATCTCCGGAGTATAGCACTGGTGTTAATCGACTCAGCTCCTCTCCCTCTTTCTTATTATATATAGTATTTGTTAAAAAACGGTACCCGCTAAACCAAATTCTTACCTTCTTCTGTGGTTATAGGTAGTATTTAGTAGGAACACAAGTAAACAGTTAATATTTGCTAAATATGTATTTCACTTCATTGATGTGCGAGTGGATTATGATTCACTTAATAGAGTCCTTAATTGTTGATATAACTTCAAAATTATTTGGTCTTGAAGCTGAAGTAAATTGAAATTTATTACTAAAAATTGCACGTAATCCGTAGCTAAAAAAAGTTAGTATGTGAACACAAAACTAATTATTATTGTAATGCTTATAACGATATAACAGAAAATGAAAATCCCAGCAGTCAATCATCAAACTTACTTGTTCCTTTCTTAAATTTAAACTCATTTACAGAGTAACTAAACTAGAATCTAAAGAACTGTTTTGAAATTCACAGCAAATCGATTAAATCATTGCAAATTTCTAATTTTGAAATACGCTGCACTCTATTCGGGGTAGAAATGCCAAGCAAATTTTCCAATTTTTTTTTGTTAAACCTTTCCTCGGAAAACGTTAATTTAATTAATGCGCGCTGTTTTTTTAAACAATTTTCGTAGAATCTCAGCCTTTTTGCACTCCAATTTATTAGAGTCACATTAAAAAAGGTACGGAACCATTAAACAGTAAAGAAAGTCAAAACTTTTATTTAAGAACAAACTGTTCTTTCCACTAAATTTATGTGATCCTCGTGATATATTTAGGGAGTTGAAAGTAAGTGAAAAGCCAAAGGTAGCTCTTATTGTTCTTACTGACTCCCGACACGTGACTTGGATAGTTAACTAGACTCATTTCTTTCGATTTCAACGCACGTGTACTGATTCAGTTACCTGCATAGATGGAATAGGGTGTGGAAAGTACATTTACGAATCGGCCCTTTAATTTTAGTTATCCTTCGAAGGTAAAAAAGCGAATTTTAACCGTCCTTTTTTATATTTCAGAGCTACTTCAGATCGAAAACGAATATCGATGATCCCCCGTTAGAAGCTCCACCTGCAACAAGAATAGAAGGTAAGCATCTACGCACTCAACTTTTAAGTATTCATCATGTCTCTTGATATATAATGGCATTATTTTCTTATTTCATTTTTACGTTTTGCCACTTTATTTTCATATTTTTAACGAAAGAATTGCTAAGAATCGGGAAAGAATGTACCTTTACTGTAAAATTTCATCAACGAACTTTAAAAAGTTAAGGAAACAATCTTAATACGAAGAATGCTGGCTCCTTATTTAAAAGGCTGGATGATGTACTCGTTCATTGTTTTACACCGCCTCTGTACCTATTTGATATTTTCTTTTATGAAAAAGCTAACTTGTATAGGAATTTCGTCATTACAGCTTTACTTAGAAGTAATTTCGTAACTTTATACACTCGGAACAATATTTATAGAATTTTTCAAAATAATAAGTAGGTACTGCTTATCTATTTCTATTTCCCTTTGAAATATTCGTGTTCTCTCTGAAATAATTCGTACGTAATATAATACAAAATTGCATCTCTTCCAATGCTGCGGATATTTTATTATTATTTGTGTTCAAGTACACCGTACTCGTATATTTGCAATAAAATTATATGAAGTAATTCTGGTTTAATTTATAGCTGGGTCGGAACTGCCACACATCGCAATATGCTGGCGTGATTTAGATAGAAAACGCGACTTTCGGTGCTATTTATATCATCATCTGGCTTGTAGATATGAATAAATACATAGAGAAGTAGCTTGCTGTGTTCACGATGAGGGTTCCTTCAAGTATTCTCCATTATGGGGATAGAGATCAGCATTTTCTATGTTTATTGTAATGTAAAGAATGCACGTAATCGCTGCTTTGATTTCTTATGGGACTCTTACGCTTATTTTCTAATTTTTTTATTCTCAATTTAACTGTATCACGTAAAAAGGTTGAATATCGAAGTTTAAGAGAATGATGCGACTAGCAGCAACTTTCTCTAACAGAGGTATTGTACAATGAAGAATATTTGACATTTATCGCAAGTTTTCTACTCGATTTTTCATATTTTCTATTGGTCCCGTGAATGTTGAAACAAAGTCGAATCAAATTTTAACTAATGTGTGCAAATGTTCAGGAAACTGTGAATCACAAAAGTATTTTGCTACACGTCCTATTATTATACAATATGTAGTTGGTTGCATGAGCACCTCAGCAAAGTTGGCACCCCCACCTCTCCCGATCACTTCCAAATTTTGCACTATAATTAGTGATACATTAGTGCTGATTAGTGCACTTACAAATGTGCCCGATAATTAGTGCTAAATTAGTGCTGATTAGTGCCCGAGTTTGGTCATTAGTGCTGGTATTCCGAGGAAGCAACTTTACTGAGGTCACATCAGCTTACAAGAGAATACTTCTTTGTTGAAACGCTAATCAATATCGAATTCGGTATTATTAGTGTGTCAGTATTAATTTTTAATTAATTTAACTGTAAGTATCACTTAAAAAAGTTAAATATCGAAGTTTTTAAGAGAATGATGCGACTAGCAGCAACTTTCTCTAACAGAGGTATTGTACAATGAAGAATATTTGACATTTATCGCAAGTTTTCTACTCGATTTTTCATATTTTCTATTGGTCCCGTGAATGTTGAAACAAAGTCGAATCAAATTTTAACTAATGTGTGCAAATGTTCAGGAAACTGTGAATCACAAAAGTATTTTGCTACACGTCCTATTATTATACAATATGTAGTTGGTTACATCAGCACCTCAGTAAAGTTGGCACCCCCACCTCTTCCGATCACTTCCAAATTTGCGCTATAATTAGTGCTACATTAGTGCTGATTAGTGCCAGAGTTTGGTAATTAGTGCTGGTAATCCGAGGAATTTATGCTAATTTTTTTTTGGGGGGGCCGGGTAAAGTTGGCACCCCTACCTCTCCCGATCACTTCCAAATTTGCCCTATAATTAGTGGTACATTAGTGCTGATTAGTTCCCGAATTTGGTAATTAGTGCTGGTAATCCGAGGAAGCAACTTTACTGAGGTCACATCAGCTTACAATAGAATACTTCTTTGTTGGAACGCTAATCAAACCGAATTCGCTATTATTAATTTTTAATTTTAAGTTAGGTATACATGAATAAAGGGTACCTTTAAAAATGGAGAACGATGGTAGCAAATTGCTTCATCATATTTAAATAGCATGCGCCTTATTGACAAAAATCACAGTACCGCACTTTGGCCTACTGTAAATCACTATCTAGGGATGCTCATGGAGTAAGTTAAGTAAGTATTTGCCAGTGTGTTCAGAGTAGTAATCACATAACATGATTTTTTTACTTCCCGAGTACGAAGTAAAAGGGAAGTATTGTATTAGTGTTCCAAAAAAAAATTGACCTATGCAAATTTTTACATATCTTTGCGATTCTGAAAATTTCCGTCTGTCGTCTGTAGTCTGTCCGTACACATTCCTTGCAACGCTCTAAATTCAGAAACTATTAAAGTTATCGAAATGCGGTTTTCGCCAATCGATTGCATTCGGGCCAAGGAATGCTAATATTACCTTTGATGATGTCACTTCCGGTATAAGCTAAAATAGCGGCACGCATTTTTTATATAAGATAAAGTTGCAGTTTTTTATGTAGCTTAAGAGTATTTTTTTCTGAATTCAGCAATATATTGTGCTATTACTTATTTTTTGAAAAAAGTCTTAATACGAGAGAAGTCTCGTGGCAACTTGCCAGAATTTTTTATTTTAGCTGAAGGTGTAAGGCTGGTGGAGTTCTGTATCGTATTTTCGTCTCCACTGTTTTCTATCTTGCGTCAGATTGCGTATTCCATCCCATGTTATTCCTATTTTCTCTGCTTCCTCTCTCACTTTGTCTATCCACCTTATTCTTGGTCTGCCTTTTTTATTCTTTCCCGGCACTCACATTTCGAATACTATTTTTGTAAGTCTGTCGTCCGGCATTCTACATACATGACCAAACCATCTCAGTTGCCCTTCTATTTTGTCATTGATAGGTTCTATTTGCAGGTTTATTTCTAATTTTGTTCTGTCTTGTTTTATTTTCTATCTTTCTCAGAAATCTCATTTCCATTGCATTGATTCGTGTTTTTTGTCTTTCAGTTAGTGTCCATGTTGGCCTGACCACTTTTTTACGACTTCGGTTTTTACCTTTTTCGGCACTTCTCTTTTTCCTAGAAATGTTGTCTTCTGTATTGTATCTGCTTCCCGCTTTTCCCATTCTATCATATAGTTCCCATTTTCTTCTATTATTGCACCTAATAAATACTTAAAATGTTCCACTTGTTCGATTTGATTTCCGTCCAGATTTATTTCATGGATTTTCTTTGTGTTTGAGATTATCATTGTTTTTGTTTTTTAAATATTAATTTTCATATTTATTTCCCTTAGTTCTTTTTCTATTACTTTAAGGTTGTATTGTAAGTTCTCCTTCGTGTTTGCTATCAAGGCCATATCATCTGCGACCATCAATTCTGTCAACTGTGTTTGTTACATTTGCCAATATCCCAGTGTTAGTTTCTTCATCTTATTCTTGGCTTTGTTAATAGCCCCGTCTAGTACCGTTGAGAATAGTAGTGGCCTTAATACACACCCCTGCTTGACTCCTTATCTTGTTTCAAATTCCTTAGATTCTTCGTTATTTGTTCGTACGTTTTTTTCTATTATTCTTGCGAATACCGTCCCTGGAATGCTGGAGAGTGTTATTCCTCTGTAGTTTGCACAGTTTCTTTGTCACCTTTCTTATAAGTATATCGGTAGAATGATATCTGTTTTCCAATCCTTCGGTATCTTTGGGTTCTTTAATGCATCGTTCATTATTTCCATTAGTTTATGTATTCCTTCTCTTCCCAATTGTTTTATCATTTCCGGAGTGATTTCATCTTAGTCGGGTGCTTTACCCAGTTTTAGCTTTCTTATTGCCTCTTCTCTTATAATGTCTATTTCTTTTTCTTCCTTTTCTGCCTCTTCGTTTTCCCCTTGGTTTTGAGCATCCTCGTTCGTTAACTCTTAGAAATATTCTCTTCATCGCTCCATTATTTCATCTTCCTTAGTTATGTTTCTACCCTTATCTTTTATATTTGGCATGTTATATTCGTTTCTTTTCCTTAGTTTTTTAATGTACCATGAAATAAAACATACCATTGGCAAAAAAGTGTAATATTAATAACAAAGTTTATTTCAATTGGAAACATAGAATGGAAAATGTTTGGCGTTTTATCAAGATTATTTTCTGAAACTTATTAGATTGGCTAATTACTCCAATTGATCAAAATGTTAATGATCCAACTGTAATAGCTTTCAACAGGGTGCATAAGAAAACGTGAAGACTCGTTGAGAGTTGAATATACATAAAATTTCCATGCCTCAACCGCTTACGTCAGTTTCCCAGCCCATAGTGAGAAGATGTTTAAATGTTTAGGAACTCCCTGCAATTTGCTTCGTAATGAAAAAGTGACAAATGACAACCAAACGTATTTATTGCAGAAGAATAAGCATAAAAGATTATTAGGCATTCACATGAAAAAAGTTGGAGAAAAATGTCATCGTGCTTACCTGAAATATAATAAATTAATCGTAAAGGGAAAGAAATGCAGAATAGAAGATCTGACGAAAGAACATGAGCTGAAGGAACTGGGAAAGATACGGCCAAGAAGGTCAAAAATCACCTCAGTAGACTGCATCAAGAAAGGCATCAAGCAGGATGCTTAACAAAAAATTAATTGATAACGGCCAATATGCAATAACGAAGACATAACATCTTGCGGATTGGCATCGATTTTTTTTTAATTAACGACAAGTCCGCGATGGACCATTATGAGAAAATCAAAGTTGACAATTCTGCCAGGCAAATGAAACAATAAAATGGTACTAGTTGCCCATTGGGGCAGTGAAACAGCAAAAATCTGCACGAAAAACAGTGTTAGCGAAAGAACGACAATAGTAAAAAGAAAAAGAAAACAAACCAGATGGTAAAACCAAACAGTAAAGGAAGAAGGAAAAGTAAAGAAACAAAGGTAAAAATAATATTTTAATAGAAAAACAGTAGAAAGCTATGCAGAATACAAACAACAAGGAGTAAGGGCAAAAGAAAACAGCAAATTTGAAGAAATGTGGAGGAGAAGCAATCAAAAATGGTTTTATTATTTAACAAATACCTCACAGCAATAAAATAATCACAGGAGAATACGAGAGAATGGAGCCGGCCGAAATTCAGAGGTACCAGAGGCACTTATTTTATGGAGACCGTGACCCCAAAGACGTAAAGTGCCAAAGTATTCTTATCTAGGCTGGGAATCTGACATCTAGAACACTAAGTCCTCTTTTTATGTTGAAAAATAAAAATATTTAGGTAAGGTATCACAACGAAATCCATGTTTTCCATACCACACTACTTAATCAGTACTATTTCTATTATTGGTAAATTGGCAACGTGCCTTTGCTCTTATTTTGACCACCATAAACATAGACAGAATGATCAAATTTTATACGGCAATAGAACGTTATAAAATAAGTACACTTTTCATAATAAACTAGTCTCCCAAAACATTTAGTTTAACAGGAGTAGGTTATTTAAGTTTGTTAGAATTTTTGATTTAATTCTTCAAAAACAAGAACAATGGCAGAGGTCTGGGTAAATTGTCCTTCGGAACTGTATAACTTCTGTATACTTCCATTTGAAAGTCTTTATTTGTTTATGGGTGATTACAATGAAACAAAAATTCGAACACCTTGTATCTCCAAAACTAAGTAATTTGAGATAGGTACTCGAGCATTATAGAAAGTATACGATTAGACTTCCCAACGATCTATCCTTTCCTCAAGTTTAATTAACACTCTGTAGATTCTGTAATTATTTGAATATTCTCCATTTCTATTTTTCTTTGCATTTAAGGTGATATTGATTCTCCACCACCTTCACAACCATTATTTGCTTTAGATCACTTGTGCAACTTTTCTATCCTTTGGTACTTAGTTGTTCCGATGTCATGGACATTTACTTGAAAGCTTGGTAACTTACCATTTGAAATGCGAGTAATATCGAAATCTTTATAATACCTTGATGAAAATTGGAGCTTTTTACCACCACCACCATAACCACAGTGTTTCAATTTCAAATGGTCTCACATTTTTGAAATTACCGACGAACGACCAGGTTTTGACTTTTCCACTTTCCAATTTCTTGCTACTTGTCTGTGTTTGCGCCATACCATATTCATTTGTTATTTTCAACGAACTTCGTTCGTTACTGGAATCAATATTCCGTCCGTGCGTTGCAAGAGATGGATATTGTCTACAACCCAGTTAAGATATGGATCTTATGTGAAATTTTATGCTGATATTGCTGATTCAAGATCCGGTCCCAATTTTTCGATATCTCAAATACTTTTCGAAATATTCGACATTAAAGTCGAAATTTCGGTATGATCAAATTTTGTCTTTTTGATAAGGCCACATTTTTTTTATACTTTCGTTACTGCGGTATTCGAAGTTCGTTTTGTAATCCAGGGATTTCAACTAGTTACATCTGTATATTTTGACTAATATATTTCACCTGTAGTGTTCTTACACCTCTTCTTATAAGCTGGGCCAAATATTATATAGCTTACAATTATTAAAGAGAGCAAAGATTATAGCCACACTATGAATGGGTTAAATGTAAGCGACATTTGTGGAATAGACACGGTTCGCTGTTTATTACTTTTTTGTAAAACGAATAACGTTGATGTCGCTTTAAAAGCTGCTCAGAACCTTTTTGTCCGAGCTTGTGCTTTAGATCTCAGGAGCTACTGCCGAACTTTTCTTTTTCCATTCACTATTACCAAATATAAGTTCTTTAATTAAATCATTTTAACATTGAAATATTAAACAATGAAGTAATTTGATTAGTATCTAAAAAATAAATGGATCTCAATTTAAAAATGATTTCGTATTAAAGATATTGAGCGGAAGCCCACTTTTAAATACAATCTTTTTTATGTAATGGATGTTTAATTAAGTGTGAAACACGCGATCTCATTACAGTTAATCTCAGTCGCCGTATTTTAACAAAAGAGGCATTAAGATGCACTTTGAAATTTTTAACAACCGCCTTTAATGCCAAATAATGTTAAGTGAATGAGTTGGTCACCCAGTCGCCTCTGTTCAAGTGGTCAGAATATCTCGCCAAGTCCAAGTTAGTATTGCGATTCTTACCTTTAAGAAGTGGTTTTGTTAAGCTTGTCACGTGGCGTGCACATTATTCTCCAAATAAGCATACGTGAAAAGCTGGTAGGAACGGGATAAGCATAAGCCAGTGTTCAATATAATAGCGGGAGATTCCTCAGCGACCGCAGCCCGCGTGCGCTGCTCTTCTCCTAGGCTAGCGTCTCGAAACCGCACATTTCAACCCCCCTCAACCCCATCCACCCTCGGTACACTCTTAACAGCAACGGGGGAGCGTTTTACTGTTTTATTGATTAATTGAGTTCAGCCGAATTTCTCTCGCTTTTGGATTTCAGTTTTATTACGTTTTATAGTTATCTTTATGGCGCATTTTTTGTGCTTGATGAACTTCATGGTTTTAATGTTTTACGGTCGTTATAGCCCCAGTATTGTTTGTAATTTTCATGCTTCGCGATGATTGCAATCTAATTCTCTCGTTTTGTCGTATTAATTTTTATAGGTCTGCTAAAGTTTTTGCGGACACACTATATAACAGTTTTATGGCGATATAAATGATCTCTCCTCATTCCAATTTATTTCACTCTATTGCTTCCGCGATGTGTTGCTACTCGTTTTTCCCACTAAAAGAACACGTCCAATAATATAACCTTATTGAATATACATTAAAAAGGCCATTGTTTCCGTGGTATTTTATTAATTCCATACGTTCATAAGGGTTAGATGCTTCATTTACTACAGAACTTTGTGAACATGATGTGATGAGAAATACCTGTGGTTTTCGTATTAATATTAAATGTGAAATTTATTTATTAGACACATCTTGGCACAACGTAAAGTTACTCCTATCGGCTGATAGTTAAAAAACTAGCTTTAAAATGTTTAGCGTTGATATTCAATAGGGAATTGCCAATTGCCATAATTCAATAAAGGCCGCAGATTTAATACTTAATTTCATAGTATAGTGGTCTTTAAGCCACGAGGCGTAACGCGCTGTAGTTTGTATATGTCCCTTCGGACGAAGGAAGCCGTTGGTCGCCAAAAGCATGAAATATCTCACGCATAAATTAACCAAAGTTTCAGCAAGAAATTACTCTGAGCCAGAGGCATTAATACAGTCATTACGGGGTAATACTAAGGTCGTTACTGCGTCCCAAATCGTCCCTGCTTGTATCTGACGGATACTCACTCGCACCTGATTACCTACAGATATGATTGATTGTATATAGGAATTAGTAAATAAATTAGTTCAATTTCGTCTCGTGTGTAGTTCTGACAGTTATTACGTTCGCGTAAAGTTTCACTATTAGTGCGACTGAGGAATTATTAATTTCGCGTTAAACTACGATTATGTAAATGTTTATCATTATTGAGGGAAATGCGCGTAAAATGAAATGAAGTCATTTTTTTATCTGCGGTTTGCTCTATATTTGAATAAATAAAAGGGAATGCCTCGTAATACTACTACCCTTCACTGAATGTGAAGTGGCTGAGGGTGTCGCTGAAAGAAGCCGCTGAAAAATGCTATCTATGTAGGGACACCTGTAGCATTCAGTGTGTTAAGAGGCGGTGCTATAGAAAATTCAATGTGTGTGTCGAGGGCGCGAGTGGAATCATTTGTAAAAATGCTTGTCAACCAGGAAAGCTCATGATTTCAATAGGCGGAAAATATTCCCACGATTTCCTTAATTCTTCCAATATAATGAGATTTTTTATCTTTCCGTTGCGCGTGACTTCTTTCTATCGAAATATTATTATTAAAAAACGTATTTGATTTTTGTGGAACTTATCTTGAGCGCACAAAGGAAGTGTAAATAGGATCACGATTTAAGCTTTTGTAATCTTTATTTACCTACAAAAGTACATTGTGGTCTTCAGGGAAATTTAAACCTCTTAGTGTCGTTCTCAGTGTAAGAAAATGTTGATCAGGATTGAGATACATCTTTTACTCAATTTTATTATAAATCTTCATTATCTTGTCCTCAAAATGCGTGACCCAGATTTTTACAGCTGATATATGTTAATATTTGCTTACTGTTTAAGACCTTAGTTCATTTATGTTTGTTTTTTTAGTTTTATGCCAATATTGTTCTAAATAATGTATTACGAATTGTGTTAGTGAGTCCTTAGAATAGGGTAAGTAACCGAATATGAAATCCGTGTGGTTGAAGCTTAATTACTGTTAAATTAATTAAATTTCATATCTTTTTTCATAATACTGAATTTGAAAAAAAGAATGCAAAGTATAAAGAAATGAATTTAAAGTAACAATTATTAGTAAAATGAGGTAGGTAACTTATTCATATTTTCTTTAGCCACACAATTTTCGTTTTTAACATTTTCTACACCTGACATTGTTGTCTGAAGAACAGCGAGATCTATGCAAAACAGGTGTGTAGTTTAATTTTCTACATTACTTTCGATGATTAAAAAAATCTATTCTCCACTTTCTCCACAATCGCACTTTCTATTCTAAAATGCGTTTTACACCACTTAGAGAACTTCCAAGGGATGAGTAGATATGTGTCAATCGTGCAAATTCACAGCAGTTTTGTATGGAGAAGTAAGCAGAACATGCTCTCTTAATCTGTGCCTCTCATTCATTGAACTTCGTTGACACGAATTCTTCAACTCCGCCTTTGTACAAAGTAGAACCAAGGAAATATAAATATTCTCACTTGAGTATAAGTAACGTTCATATTTGGAGTGGTTTGAATTTTAATTTGAGGGTTCTGCTTACATGAAAGGAGAGACTGAATGTCATAGAGACTAGTGGTGATGATATTGGTTGGAAGCAAACGCAGATGTGTGAGTGTTAAGTTCGAAAGACTTTTTAATGGTTTGATGTCTTTCAACAGGTCCCAGTCAATAATGCTTCTTCCATTCTTCTTTCTCTTCCCAACTCTCTCACCCAACTGATTTTTTCCATTCTTCTCCATGCTTCAAATGCTTCAAAGTCTTTTCTTGTCAGCCTTTCTCAATGTCCATGTTTCCGATCCATACATAGCATTTTAACCTCATCCTGAGACCTCGGTTTAAGGGTCCACATTAAAAGTATTATTTAATCGAAGCTCGGGCCGAAGTTTATTGGAGAATTTACCAAAGGGACTGATTACTAAATTGTTCTGTTTATCTTAATAAGTTAATAGAAATACGAAACAATGGGGATTGAACACCGCTGGCAATACTGACGTATGATGAAATTATTGTCCATTTCACTTTTAACTGTAAAACAACCCAGCTTCGACAGGCACTCAACAATTTTTTTGCACCCTCACAGCAGTGAGATTATTTAACTTTATTGTTTATTGATTATTATGGACCTTGCAGTATTATGTACAAATTTATTTCATTTCACCCATGACCTGATAGGAAAAGCACTATACGTCATTATCAAGGGTAGCAGATTGTGAAAAATTAAAATGGAGTCAAGGATTACCAAGACACAATGTTAATCTGTAGTACATTTATTATCATCAAAAATGCCAAAATGAACAACATCTAATCAACTCTCATTCCCCCGAAGGCATACAATGAAAATGAGATTCAACCAGCAAGAATAAATTCTGGTTGTATCAGTGCAGTGCTGTGAATGATATTGCGCATGGTTAGGTATTTACTTCATATTCATGGTATAGGGAAAGCACAGCTAAAAATCTAGGCATGCCACACCAAATAACAATTCCAAAAATAATTAAGTACATCATTTCTGATTTCATGAAGATATCCTGGCAGCACTTGACACACATCGAAACGCGTTGGATCAAATTTAAAATAAAAAATTTGTGAAATTACTTAATGCTATAATCTAACTAACTTCTATTGGGGTTCCAAAATTAAAAATTTATTAAATTACGGAACTAAATAAGAGTTATATTATAAAAACAATTGTTGCTGTCCTGTCTGAGCTATGAATATTCTTCAGTTATTCAGTTTGCTTTTGGCTGTTTAGAACTACCAACGTACTTTACACCATGTCAATTTAAACCTGTCAACGTATTTTGCAGCAGCCACATGGTTGTAAACAGAATTAATAAAACAACTTGTTGTAAACAGGGTCGGACTGTACGCTAGGGCCCCACCACATATTGTTACTTTATTTCGCACTATACCATTTCTCAATAAAACAATATGAGGGCTGTTTTTTTAACCTCTATAAAGCTATAAAGGAAAGGCGAGTGAATACAAGATTTTATTATCAAACATTATTACTTCTTCGGCACTATATGGTGAGTGTCCGAAAATGTCCCGTTAAAATTGCGTTACAGGAGCACTGCGAGGATGAGCATTGTCACGGATCAGAACAATTCCAGAAGTTAGCATGCCTCTTCTTGTGTTTCGAACAGCTCTACGTAAGCGTCACTATAAGAATGTGCGATAACTCCACAAGCAACACACGTTTTTGGTCCCAAAAAACAGTTGCCATAACCTTATACGGTTGTTGAACATTTGTTTAAATTTTTTGGGTTTGTTTGGAGAATTTGTGTGCATCCATTGTTGCGGTTGTCGGTTCATTTCTCCACGTCTCATCACCGGTCACAATGGATTTCAAAAATTCTTCTCCATCAGTAAGTACACCTACTTAAAATCAACTGAAATAATTAGGAAGGTCAGTTGTATAATCGTGTTGAGACAATTTGTGTAATTTTGAAGCCAAAAATATACAAATATTATTCCATTTAAAATTGTTGTGGAGGTCAAAAGTGTGAATCATACGTCAAACCGTTTCCCCCTTGACACATAAGTGGACCTGTTTTTGGAATTTTTAATTTCCTTTTGGTTTCTGAAATATCTCAGGCGGATCGTTCTCAGAAAATCACCCCGTATATCTACTTCTAATGTTCTTGCAAATTGACCAATATAAGGGATGGAAATATTATCTTATGATGATGGGATCACTTTTGAACCTCGATAATTTTGTGAATTAAGAATCGACCTTTGATGACGACTTTCGTAAAAACAATGGGACGAAACATAAGTATAATGGTCTCGTATAAGCTTCAATGAGAACCAAAACAACTACCTACTCTATTTTTTTGGCTATTAATATCCGCTTTTTCATCGGTGAGGGCCTAATTATTTCTTGTTCCTCAACAAAAGAAACCAAAATGTTGAAGTTACTTATTTTGAAAGCTCTTTGTGCACAATGGAAAAAACGTTGTGATTAGTTTCCTGAAATGCAACACTACATAAAACATATTTCTTATTCTTATGCATAAGAGTGAAAATACAATATACATTGAAATGTAATAATAATTACACGCTCAATTAAACATTACCAAAACTGTGAAATGATTAAGTACTTAATTGGTGTTTCATTTGGTACATATTTCTATCTTAATTACACTAAATATATGAGATAAACGGAAGCTAAGAATGACGTTCTAATTGCTGATTAACATAACATTTACTTAACCCTACAAATCTAAAACTGCTTTCCATTTTATTTGACTGAAATGTAGTATTTGGTTTAAGGGTTTCACACATATGACGAAAACAGGACAGGTAAATAAGAAGGGGTTTGTGATGCGGTAAACCTGCGAACATTCACTGATTGAAGCGCTTGGTTGAACGAGGAGAACGTCAAAGGAACCGTGCAATGTATCAAATTGGCTATAAAATGTCAGGTGTTGAGCTTTAAGCACGATTTGCTGTAATATTTCACCTACGATTTCACGGGATAAATGGGAAAAATTGTAGGAAATCGCCTTCTGATCTCTGACATTTGTTGATTAGTACAATGAACAATAGGACTCGTGCCCAATTCTAAGAAAAAAGAAATGTGTGAGTTATATGTAGTAAGGAATTGGCCAAATCACGTATCGTTTCCGGCACGGCCCGGAACTGACCCGTTGTGTTCCCTGTTACAAGGTTACGATGCGATAAAAGACCCTCCACATTGCAAGTAAAAAAAGAACAGCTTTTACACACTTCCTTATAGGACCGGTGTGTCTTCTTTATCAGCTTTAATCTTCCTTAAAAGGGGCTTTATTTAACAAGACGTTATATAGTAAGGTGATATATTTTTCCGAGCTTCAAGCTGCAGAAAGCAGTTGCTTTTTATTACTAGTCACTGTAAAGCACCGGGATGAAATACAATAGTCCTTTAAACACACAGTTTACCTTGTTTCTGCAATAGCTATCCAGCATTTATACGTTACTGATTGTGGCGAAGATTAATGTAATATTCTCAAAGTGTCACAACGGCCGCTCCTAATTAAAAGGCACTTACAAAGATTTTTCACCTTTCATTCGTATAAAGTCCTCTATCTTTGAAAATGAAATGCACAAATAATACTTGTGGAGGACCGAGGAATTCACTTTAAAACTGAATTTCTATAAATCTACCGTTTCGTGCTCACCTGTACATAAATACAAACTAAATTATCCCCGCATAAATCCGTTTTTAAACAGCAACCACGCGGTACACGATAAATTTGTGGCCTCAATATTTCAAAAAAATTCGTAGTAGCGTGAGTTATGTTGTAACTTTATATTTACGATATTAATTTCCTTGCGTTTCCTTCTGTACTAAAGTCGGCGTCTGACATTTCATACACGTTACGTATCTGCATCTCGCATTTATATCCTCTTATGTAGAGTATTCCTTGTTAAGGAATACGTGTAGCTTGTCACAAACGAGACATAACAGTGGAGGAGTTATAAAAGATGCGTCTGGAACGATGGGGTTGATAGTATTGTACCGGAGAACGCCGTACCTGGCTGCGGTTCCGGTCGCTCAGATATTTTGCGTTATTATCTTTCCTCTCGCCACTTTACTCATCCAAGTCCGGAAGAAGGAAAACGACGCGTTATCGCGTTTGGTTCTTGGTTGGTCCTCGGCGTGCTTAGATTCATAATTCAGATGTCTACCTACTAAAATACATTTGTCTTGTTTAACAAGCGTAAATTTTCAAATTATTATTGAAAACAAACTACTGAATTAATTTTTCCCTCCTTACATCTGCCTTATGACCTGTGAAAAATCTGTCACAAAAAATGTTTTCCACCAAATAGCGGTAGAATTAATGAAAATTGCTAAAAAATGCGAAAATAATATTTATTCATATCAATAAATTAACAATAAGTTGTAAACAACCGCATTACATTCACGTTAAGAGGAATGTTTTTTGTTATAACTCGTCTGGTATCACTCTGTTCTTTTATTGTCCTAATAACCATTTGTAGCCCATCGATAATTTTACATACCACTTTATTTTAAAGGTGAAACAGAAACTCTAAACCTTCCCCATAAAATTATTATTTATTCATACACTATTAAAACGACGTGAAGCGACGATTAATGTTTTAAAGTTCAAAGGGTGTTAAATATAGAATCGACGTGAAGCGAAGATTAATGTTTAAAAAAATTAAAATTTAAGAGTTAAAAAAATTAAGAGGAGGAGGGAACGTAACATGTTTCGGCCGTGGCCATCTTCAGACGTAAAATCTAAGGGGTTGAAGTGTCAGAAATCATGAAGGTAACATATCCCACTAGGGGAGACGGTAATTTTAATTTTTTTAAACATTAATCTTCGCTTCACGTCGATTCTATATTTAACACCCTTTGAACTTTAAAACATTAATCGTCGCTTCACGTCGTTTTAATAGTGTATGAATAAATAATAATTTTATGGGGAAGGTTTAGAGTTTCTGTTTCACCTTTAACTTGTAAGATCCCCCATTTCGAGTTAATCAACACCCAACGATGGACCCAATCACCACTTTATTTTGTTGAACCTATGTTTTCATCAAGCTATTATCCAGAGTTATGTGGTATAACTAGTACCTAACTGTACACTCACCAATGCATCTCTAGATTAGACAACCTGATCCTTATCTTCCCATAAAAATTCCAATTTTTATCTGCTTAAAAAGTGTGCGTATATGTATAAAGTCATCGGGGAAACCTGTTCTGCAGATGCACTACTTGAGTGCAATGTATGGGACACCTACTATTCCCTCATTTTTATAGACTACAGGTCCGTGTCAAAAATTGATGGGTCATTTGAACCACCAGTATGTAGAAAGATAGAAGGGCATAAAATAATAAGATTCAGCACTATGCCGTCACTTGTAAGCTGTCCAACTGAGTGCAGGTGAGAATTCAAAAGCACTGGTAGAGCGGGTACATTTTGGTCATATATTTTTGTACGGCATTCTTACCATCAATAGATCCATGAAAAATAATGAGAAAATGCGTAGTGCCGTACAAAAATAGTGCGCCACAGTCGGAAAAATTTTTGATTTTCCGCCGATTTTCAGGGTAAATTTGGTCATTTGATTGTGTACGGCATCAGTTCCATACAGTTTCAATACCTCTTCTAATCCATTATTCCGCAACGCCGTACAAAAAATCATGCGACAAGGGGAAAAATCGAGGATTGCAACCCCCTCTCTTCCGTGGTCCTGGGGGGGTTATTTGAAAAAGTACGGCATCGGTTCCAAAACATTATCTATAGCACTCAAAAGTACTATTAAAAATAATGCCGTCAAAAAATTATTGTTCATTTGAATGTATATCGATAATTATCTTAATTTCATCGTATACTTCATTTATAAAGGTGGAAGATCATTTGATTCTGTACGGCAACTTTTTTTTCAACATGACATTGCTAAAAACAATTGTTATGTAATATTGCCCTTCAAAAGAAACTGTTCTAAAAAAAATTATAGAGAAATACAAAACATGCAATTTTTGAAATTATTTAAAAAGTTTAAATAATCATAGATTAATGAAATATAGCAATTTTCTACATATTATCGTTGTTTTAAATAGTATGCAGGTAAATAAATTAGAAACAAATAATGCCGTACATTTTAATGCAGACCATATTTTTTGGCTGATGAAAATGACACTACCATTCCAGGGGTACGTGTTATGGTCATCTGATACTGTACGGCATTAACATATTTTTGAAGAGAATAATTGATAATATGCATTAATCATTATGCCGTCTATCTGAAGTGAAGCGGTATGTATACAGTGTGTCTACTTAAGTTGGCAACATATGGGAAACTTTTTTATTATTAATTTTACGAAAAAAAGTTATTCTTTATGAAATGTTCTGCATGTTCTAAAATCTAAAATACAATCATCAGATATTAAATTTTTTCAGTCGTGTACGCGGTTTGTCAAAAAATATGAATTTTGCTCAAGAGTAAAGTACCTTTATTTTTGACAATATCGAAAATTGTTATTAAAAAAATCAAAAATGTTTCCGACTTTGTGGCGCACTATTTTTGTACGGCACTACGCATTTTCTCATTATTTTTCATGGATCTATTGATGGCAAGAATGCCGTACAAAAATGTATGACCAAAATGTACCCTCTCTACCTGTGCTTTTGAATTCTCAACTGCACTCAGTTGGACAGCTTAAAAGTGACGGCATAGTGCTGAATCTTATTATTTTATGCCCTTCTATCTTTCTACATACTGGTGGTTCAAATGACCCATCAATTTTTGACACGGGCCTGTAGTCTATTACTGTCCCGTATATATACACACATAAGGAAAGTAATGTAATGGAAAGAACAAAATCTAACTCGAGATTTTGATGAATCTCAACGTTTTGGGTCCAAAACCATCATCTTTGAAAAATGTTTGTCTGTGGGTGCGTGCCTAAACTACGAGGCCGATTTTGATGAAATTTAAAACGAAGGCGTATAAAAATACTTCATCGGTAAAGCAAGCTTCTCATCAAAATCTCCCCAAAGGGACCCAAAAATGGTTACAAGTAAAACTCCGTTTTTCGTTTGTTGCTAAATTCAAAATGGCGGTAATTCTGCACTTTTTAAGGTTAAGCTCAAGAACGCTTTCACTTAACTAAAATTTGAAAATTTGTAATTGTAGCCAAGGGATGGCCAAAACTTTTACTTATAATTGATAAAGAACAAAAATTTAAGGTGGCCAATCGATTTCTTAATTGCTGCCCAAAATTGGTCAAAATCTGCTCGAAGAATTTTTTTATTTTTTGAAATGTTATACATTTATATAGTTCGTGTAGAACTATTTCTGATTACAATTATACTACATACTGTAACTTTCTTTTTTTTTGAATTATTACGCAAAAATTATTTTATTTTGAATTATTACTTTATTTAATACGTCATTGTAGTGAACGCGGAAAAGTTTTGTACCAGTTTACTGGTCATTTAATTTTGCTTTTCCCACCCCCCACAAAGAAAAATATCTACCCCCTTGTTAGTAAATAACCCCCTAATTTAAACTGTCGACCTTTAACTAAATATATATCTAATATATAAAAATAAATCAACTAGGAAATAAAATGTAGGTTTTCATATCTTTTATTATGTATAATTCCCAAATTTTTAATTGAAGCTAATTAAACAGTGCAAGTTGATTAAACGATCAATATGATTTAATTGGTATTGAAACATAATTAGGTACCTAGGCTGCATCTTTTCCTTTTATATATGAAAAATACCTGAACCACAGATACAATTACTCACAAAAACTCAAAATTTCACTTTTCCGATTTGAATACTAAGAGGCTTAGCGCCGTGTCTCATATTGAAACGATTTTCTAAGATAAACGTCTTTTGAATAAAATCGTGGTACCCTGTTTATATTTCACTTCATAATGCATTAACTGAATAATTGCTTATGGATAACTTAATTTATTATATTTTACAAAGAAAAATGACCATAATTGAATTGGACAAGGACATGTCATCGATTTCAAGAACAAAGTCTAAAATCGTAATAGGGTATTTTAATTACAAAAGAGTTTAATATGCATGAAGAAGTTAAATGATTTCAGTTTTCATCCTGCCCGTTTAATCTTCTATCCTTAGTACTTTGTGTGTTTAGTTCCCGCATGCTAGCTGTAAATATTTTATTTCCCCAAGATATCTGTAAGAGTTTACCTTCCTAGTGGAATTCTCTAAAACTGAACATTCGGTTGAAGTAAGAGACTTGCAGATGAGTGCTCTGAGGCTAGCAGAGATTACATGTGAATTATGGCACAAAGATATCTAATTGTAGCTTGGGGCCACGAGGGGCTCGACTTGACCCCGACTTACCCAGTCTTACCGCGTCTTACCCTACACAGGCCATTTACCGACTCCACTACATTTACTAGCTTTAGCGCGGCTCATTATTAACGCTGCCGAAGCTAAGTCAACGTTTGCTGAGGTGTGCTGCTTACTAATTTCAATAGATTACCCGCGCACATTTAACCCATTCGCCTAAATCGAGTTATTTGTAATTAACTGGGTACCTAACCAACATCAGAGATTAATGGCTATACCGTTCGATTATTTCGTCAGTAATTGCTACTGCACTCCATATTATTTAACCCTTTCGCCCTTAACATTTACGCCAATTTAATAAATTATTCTCACTTTTATCGACTTTCGGTACCCCGTATTTAAGGATGGAAAATATTAAAGAATTGAACGTGGCGAGTAATAAAGGAACAGCTCAGACACTGTATCTTAAGTTAATCGAACAAGAAATTTAAGTGCTTTGTGCATCCCCTCTATAAGAAAGATTACATTAATGCATTCTATACGGGAATTATTACTCGGAGTATATATAACGTTAAATCAGTAAAACGGGGTTCCCGCAACAACCCTGAGCCGGAACAGTTAGGGCAGGGTTTATAACGTAGTACGCGGCAATGCATGTCCTCAGCCGCGGCTCCGGGGCCATAATCATGTGTCTTGATTAGCACCGTTTGTGTATAAGAATCTCTCCTCGTGTTATTATTACACACTCCCTGTCGCAATGTTCAACTTTGCTGATTTTATTTGAAGATTGTGTTTCTGGAATTATAACAAGGCTTCCTCTTATTCTTTTTATTGGTAACAATAAAAAACGTCCATCTTTATTTATAAGTGGATCGTGCGTTAATTTTTTTTTTATAATCTCGGAATATGCGTGCAAATTCCCAAATGGTTTATAAATCCTGCATTAGCAAATTTCAGAATTACGTGACACTTCATTAACTGCATTTACTGCTGCGATACTCTTGTTAACACGACCTCTATACACGGAAATGTTCAGTTTATCATTCAGCTGCGATATTAATGTTTGCTTTTCAGCATTTTTGCTCGCATTATTTCTAGTCTATTCAAGAATATATTGATATGACTCAGTTCTACATTATACCAATGACGATGTTTTCATATTAGAGCTACTTTCTTTTGGTTTTTCCACAGTCGAATGAAGTATTGTAATTGCCATATAATGAATGCGTACCAAAAAACGTGATGCTCGAGAGTGCTAAATCTGATCTTGCCATTCGCATGTACTACATACCAAGACAAGATATACTTGACAGCCCTCTTAGTAAGTGCTCATTAAAGGGTCCTACAAATTATACGATGATATTTAATGGAATCTTCATACTCAAGTTGTTTAGTCTTGAAAACTGGGAAATGTTTAGCATTAGATACAGATTCGACTAATATTATTAACTCAATTGATCGTTCTCTAAAATTAGATGACAAAAAATGACCTTCTCACTATCGAATTGCTCAGTTTTTAAACGTAAGGAGGTCTCTTTTTTTATTTATTAGACATCGTAGTGTCAATACAATATTACAATCTGGTCCATGGCTCTTGCTCTGTTCTAACATAAAATGTAAATTCACCTATTTCACTGTTCTTTTAAACTTCATCACACTAACGTAAAGGGTTTTGTCCTGAGGTCCTCGACCTTTGCATGATCATGTAGTCGATGTTCACGACTTCCTGCTGTTTTATTGATAACTCTGCCTGCAGCGTCCATCTCTAGATCGTGACGGAGGTCGCTGTTTATTATGTACCCAGGAGCAGCCACACAGTACTTCGTTTTGAAATCTCTGTATAATCGCGATGTTGCTTGTTTTGGAGCATCCCCGTAACTGGCTGCCATAAGTCCATACAGGTTTCAATATCTCCTTGTCCAATGAATGCTTGTTATGTATGGACATAGTGGAGTTTCTTCTGATCATCCAATATTTTTGTTGTATCTTACCGCAAATTCTTCCATTTTTTTCTTCATAAGCGCAGCTTGCGATCTAGTGTAATACGCAAATATTCTGCGTGAGACACACAGTCTAATTTTTCTGAAGATAGGTATCTTCTTGTTAAACAACTTTCTGACATGTACGATTTTGTTTATACACCGCTCCTTTATGACGGAACAGACTTTCTTTTCTTCAAGCGGCATTACCAGTTACGTTAATAAACTTGGTTTATTGTGGCATATTTGTTTCTAATTTCTGTCGGAACAGTTGTTCGAACAAGTTTCATATAACAGGTAGTGGCAATATGGACATGTATGAAGAAACTCGGTGTTTCCTCGGTTTCGGAATCATAATAACTTCTACTACTTTTTAATGTCTGGGTACATACTTTAATCTGTAAGTGGTATTAATCAGGTTGGTCAATGGTCAGTATAGCTTTTATCGCCATCTCTTAGAATGGTGGAAAATATACAATATACAGGGTATTTTTTTGGGAGCTTTAGTTAGACGTTTCTGGGAAAGTTGTATAGGTAGGTTTTTGAAAATGTGTACTTAGGGGTTACTCTGAAAGCCGAATCGATCTAAAATATTTTAAAAATGGCAGCACTTCTGGAAATACCGGAAGTAGCTACCAACTTCGTTATTTTAAATTGTAACCCCTATTTTTTATTGCATTTTTGGATTCTACATGAAATTTCATAACTTTTGATACTAACATGTCAATATCTACAAGTTATGGTTTTTAAGTTATGTTCATTTATTTAAAAAAAATGGCAGATGCAGACGGTACTTTAAGAATTCATTACTTGAAAACGGTTGTAGCTATGGCAACCGAGTTTTCATCAGCACTTAAAGGAAGAATAGGGCTTTCTTTTGGTTTACTTAAAAAAAAGTTATGTTGCGTACGACGCCATCTATGAGGCTCCAAATTTGAGAAAATTCAAAGACTGAAAACTCGAATTTTTTAAATGAAATGACCATTTTCTTACTATTGCATTTGATAGAGAATCAAAATGGGCATATTTTGGTATTACATGTTCCTATCCCTATCTTTAATAGTTTCTGACTTATTCTCATTTTATCGCATTGATACCATTTTTTTCGAATTTTTTGTAGTAATCGACTATGACATGGACCATGGCAATCCAGTTTTTAACAAATCAAGTGATACTAAACCGTCACCTGTAATAGGTTAACATAAGATTTTCAATAATCGAAAAAAATGAAAAATGGCTCGCAATGGTTTTACATATTAAGATTTTTGGAATCTAATTGTTATTTATGGTGAAATGAGCAGAATCGCGTCACATGCCTGTCATACGTTCATTGAGAGATATCCAGAAAGACCGCGTTCTAGTGAACGTACCATCCGAACACTGGAATGAAATTGTTTGAATTTTGGAAGCTTTGTACCACCTTACCTACAGTAAGAGTTTTACGAATAGGCAAATGTTAAGGAACCAGGGCTATTTTTTGGAGAACATTACTTGGTCAGATTTGGAAATTTTACGCAATATTGTTGTTCCTGCAACAGAAAAGCTGCCTCTGCAAGAATATGCTCAATACTGAATCACAAGTCATACAATACTCCACACGAGAACATTCACGGAAAAGAGTTTGTGTTTGGAACATGAAGGCGCTCATTTTGAGCATGTGTTGAAGAAGACAAGGTTTTAAATTGATTTGAAACTAACAGGTGACGGATTGATTGGTTTAAAATTCGTTTGCCATAAGGCCAACTACTAAAAAATCCGAAAAAAATGGTATCATTGCAATGAAACGAGAATAAGTCAGAAACTATTAAAGATAGGGATAGGAACATGTAATACCAAAATATGCCCACTTTGATTCTCTATCAAATGCAATAGTAAGAAAATGGTCATTTCATTTAAAAAAACGGAGTTTTCAGTCTTTGAATTTCCTTAAATTTGGAGCCTCATAGGTGACCTCGTACGCAACATAACTTTTTTTAAGTACACCAAAAGAGCGCCCTATTCTTCCTTTAAGTGCTGATGAAAACTCGGTTGCCATAGCTACAACCGTTTTCAAATAATGAATTCTTAAAGTAACGTCTGCATCCGCCATTTTTTTTAAGTAAATGAAAATAACTTAAACACTATAACTTGTAGATATTGACATGTTAGTATCAAAAGTTATGAAATTTCACGTAGAATCCAAAAATGCAATAAAAAATAGGGGTTGCAATTTAAAATAACGAAATTGGTAGCTAGTTCCGGCATTTCCGGAAGTGCTGCCATTTTGAAAATATTTTACATCGATTCGGCTTTTTGAGTAACCCCTAAGTACAAATTTTCAAAAATCTACCTATAAAACTTTCCCAAAAACGTTTAACTAAAGCTCCCAAAAAAACACCCTGCATGTGGTGGCGTAGTAACTTCACAGTTGAGGCACGCAATGTGACAGCACAATCAGAAAAAGTTTATAGGACGTTGCCATTCAACATAGATCAACAAGTCTTAGGATTACGAAAAAAATTTTAGGTACAGTGTGTCCCATTTGGATTTATTTATTCCATTGGAGAAGTTTTGCATGTTTATTTCAGATATCCTTTATGACGTGTTGGAAATTTTTGAAAACAATTAAATGTAGCCGTTTCGTTTCTAACGTTTAACAGGGTTAAATTAAAAGCGAACATTTCTTCTCCAATTGAAGCCATAGTAGAAATGTGATACTAAACAACGATTGAATCTATAAAAAGCTGACAGTAGTTATATAGGGCCGATCCTGCTCCAATTCAAGGTCGCTCTCCCCCTGGTGAAAATGAAGTAACAAGAAGTCAAGGTGAGGGTTTGTATCTCGGCTAGTAGTGCAAGGCAAGATTATTTTTCGGTTGTAATCAGACACTACTTGCAAAAGAAATATAACTTTTTATAAATATTAATGTAGTTTCCTCTATTTTCTAGGGGGGTTTATCAAAGAGGAACCTTCTACTACCAGAGTTAATTAATTTTGTTTCATCAGAACAAAATCAACTATTTGAGCCCAGGCAAACATTTGTGGGCTGCTGTGTTTGAGTTTAAAACTTTATCGAACATGGTTAGGAGATGACTAAAAGTCCTTCGACTTTGGAGTTTGGATTGACGGTTTGGTAGAATTTGTGCCTTTAGGTTTCTTCTGTCTCTCACATTTCCGAGAAATGTGATTCAAAACCGTGTGCTTATTTCTCATCATATAATCGTTATTCCTTGAGAAAAAAAACACATTATATGATAATCGTCGCCCGCAAAGGTATTTGTATAATTAAACCAACCAATAACCGAAATTCATTTAATTTAAATTTAATTTTAAAAAATGTTTGGTAGCTCCTTTTTGGGAGAGAGGTTTAAGTTATTCCTAATTGTTGGTTTCCTGGTCTGAGACATCAATTATTACTGAAGAAAGTACATGTTCTTCCTTGTCGTGCTTCCCGTTTTCAAGCAAAAGGATGGCATTGGTGTAGATGCCATTTATTTATTTTCATTTCTCACAACATTCAAATTTCTACCCAGTTAGAGCGCAAATTTTATAAATCCACTCATTTAATTAGAAATTAAATTCTCTGCAGCCTTTTATATGACCCAAAACTATTAAAATAAAACTGGTTCGCTAGTGAAAAATGTTTATTAAAAAATATGAGGCAATTTTACAAATTGTCACTTTCTACCGCGCATATCTAATATAAGAAATGGGAAAAAGTTCTAAGGCATCAAGGCAAACATTAGGTAAATTTAATGGTATAAAATTGTCCACAGGATGCTGCAAGATTATATCCACGAACGATAGTATCGTGGTTAATAACGATATGGAGATAAGGTGGTTTTATAGATAACAGATGACGATGATAGACGTTTTGGTTCTTAAAATGAAAATATTTTCATTCTATTCCGAGTATATAAGCACAGGTGGGTGGAGATGTTTTTTGAAGTGGAAGACTCGTCGGTGCTGAATGATTTAATTGCCCATGGAATGTTAGCTCACAAATTCATATGGGTCTTATAAGACAATTTCAAAAGGTTTTGAGATTACGTGGAGGGTCTGCAAGTCAACGTATTTCATGTGGCTTGGCTTTCGGACTCTGTAGATGATCCTCAATTCAGTTAATAATAGTGTATCTTCAAAAATAGCTTAAACGTCAAACCTGAAAATATTTTATGTTATGCACAGAAACACATTTAAAAAATACGTCTACTATAGTTATAATTGTTGATAATTACACTAAATACTGTGGCAGTATTTTTGGGTCGCTCTATCACCACCACCAAGGCCGCGTTGAATTAAAAAAATTAAAAAATGATGAAAATTCATTTCAATGAAGCAGGGCCGAATCTGAAAAAATCGTTTTGAAATTCCAAAATTTTTCTTGAAAAAGTCCACAAAGAGGGTTACCTATATAAAATAGAGGAATAATAAAATTTTATTTAAATAATAATAAACTTCGTAACTAGTACGCTCGTCTACGATTAAAATCAACATATTGCGACGTGAGAGAAACTGTAAAAACAACTGAAGTTTTTTAACAGTCGAAAACCAGTAGGTCCGTGGACGACGGACCTTATACTTAGAAAACGAAACGGGGTAGATGTAGGAATACCAACAGCAACTTAATTATACGATATTCTATATAGGTTTTATAAAAATCTTGTTCTTTGTTTGTTGTATTATTTACCAAAAAACCATTCAAATACATGAAACCTTTTTCTAATGATAGACCTTATGGCTTACAGTATATTATTTCAAATTGTAAATAGAAAATGTTTGAAAATAGAGTAACGTACTTAAAAATGGATTTTGTAATTGTAGTATTACCAAAGGTCTTTTGAAGGGTTTGTGTTGAATTCATTTTCTTTGCTGTTTATGCATAGTAGCGAAATACAACACCACACGGTTGCGGTTTCTTCCCTTATAATAGTCAAAGGCGATGTTTGTATAATGTCTCTAATACTCCTTAAGAAAGATATAAATGAGTTAGATTATAGATTGTTGTGGTTCGTTCAACCACCTCGATACATCAACCCCTTAATGTGGAATGAATAAGGAGCAAAGCCCTCTAAATCATCAGTACACATTAAACAGGATGTAATCTAAAAAATAAAGTTGTAGGAACTGTGTTTTTTTAAGTTAATTGTATAGAAGCGTTACCTACTTGTATTTACTGTGGCTTTCTAATCTAAGCTCCAAATCTACAACTGTATTTTGCACGAATTTTTAATATTAAACTTTAGCTATTGTACGATAGTTGAGTAACCTTTTATGAAAAAAAAAATCATTAAGGCGTAGCGAAAAGTTTTATAGTACCTACCTAAATCAGTTTCTATTAAAAAAAAAGAAATGATTTAAACTTCGTTCCGTTTTGTTTAGGTAACATTTTAATATAAAAAAAAAAGTTGAAAGTATTATACATACTTGAAATACTCGCCGTAACTAAACTAAGAGAAAATTATACGAAGGAAATTGAAACTGACATCGCTGATGATAAAAGTTTGTAGGTAGGTAGGTATATATGTGGGGGCAAAGTGAGTGGTTATATTTGCGACTTAGGAAAAGTGGAAATCTCGATATACTCTTCCATTCGATTCGGTTCCATTTACGCTGATATATTCATCCATACGAAATACAAGTGACACACGGCGTGGAATATGTAAAAGGTGTTTGAAATGCATCACATTTGGCCTGATAGTTTGTCTCCGAGTACCTTTTTAGCACAACTTTATTCGAGGAAAAGTTGAGGTGGCGCAGCTGACGAGTATGCAAATGGCATAAGGTGCGCGCTCTTATAGAAAGTAGACCCCCTCAACGAAATGGAAATACGATGAGCAGTAACGTGCTTGTCTCCCCGGCTGATGCGTGGAATTATGAAAACGACTTGCGAAATATGGAATAGATGCATAAATTGGCTGAAACCCGCGCATTACAACCATTTTCTTCCAACTTAAGCGGGGCAATTTTCCACCGGGCGAGTACGAGTCTAAGAAATTAAAGGGAAACATGATATTCGAGAATTTTGACAATTAAAAGAAATTTTAATTGGTTGAAGAAAAATCACGACATCGCAATCAGTACGCGGACGAAGCTAAACTTGAGCTAGCGCCTCTTTAAATCCGCGTCTCCGCAATGGCTGGAGGCTCCCACCGCGCTCGGTTTTGTTTTTCACCGCCGCCCTGAGATTTCCTTTATCTGGTGATTAAAACTTCATCCTGTCGTGGCGCGGTGGGCGCACACTTTTAATAAAAGAACGCATACGCGGTTACATTGTTCTCGCTACATCCGTGTTTAATTTTTAATGTAATTTACAAAATGGGCGGTAACGCTCGCCACAATAAATCTGCTTAAGTGACGTGGTCACATTTCAGACACATTTCGGCAACGTTTTTACACTTTTAACTAATTGTTTTAATCGAATAACATGTTTGCTGGCACGAGGACACGCTTCCGGTGATTGATCGCCAAGACTGCGCCCCCATCGTCTCAACCCTTTCAGTCGATACCTCCGGCGAAATTCAAACACAAATTATTCATTACATTGGAAAATTAACTTTTTTCGCCCGACCCAGTCGCTCCGGCTTAAATTAACGTACACTGTTCGTTTCCATGGTGACTCGAAAAGGGGCATTCCTATCGCAGCTCGGGCGGTTTTGAGATGCTAAAAATTAAACTTCTAAAAAAGCCAAACGACGTTTGCGACAGAAGCTTAATTAGGAAACGTTTTCGGGTCCGCTTTACAGAACGAGTTGGGGAATTAGCGAACTGAACGTACGTATCAAAGCAACATCAAACAGGTCGATGCAATTGCTATAAATGCATACTTGTCCACATATTTCCCCATTCAAATTCTATTTAATAATAATTAAATAGAAAAGCCTTTTTTAAATTATTCTCTATTAAATCGCCCTTTGATACGTAAATTATTTTTACACGAAAAACTCATTATATACATCATTTTTATTTAAACATGAAAAAGAGAACTCGAAACGTAATTGGGAGTCACGCCATTAATTTTTTCTTCCCTTATGTGACAATATTTACCAAATCACAGTACACTCCAGTATTAAATTTGCATATTATCGTAACCTAATAAACTAAACTAAACACACGAAATACTTAACTCACACACACATACACCAATTCCGACACCAATCAATCTTTAATTTCAGTATTGAGAGATAATTTGAAAACGTACCAGACCTCATAACTTCGAAACTGTAACAGGTAGATAAGTAAAATTTCCCGAAAACGTTTCTAGAACATTGAGGGGGGAACTAGATGACTCATATAGAAATCTTCTGCAACTCACCCTTTAGCCTCCAGCCACCCCACCCCTATTTTTTCAAATTGCGCTACCCCATGTGTAATACATCATTGGAAAGCTCTTTAAAAATGCTACTCATCAGTACCAAACAAAATGTTGATTAATCGATCATTTTTTAAACATTATACGAAAAATAGTATTTAAATCAATTTATTTTTTAAATGTCAAATTAAGTAGGTAGGTACTATTTTCCAAAAACAATATTTTGTGTTTTTTGACTTACAGATCTTAATTATTTACAACCTTTTTGAGTAGTGATATGATTTGATATTAGTAGCGAAAACATACAACTAAAGTTTCTGAACATTTTTTTTTGCTTTATTCAACAAAATAATTGGTTAATTATTTTGTTTAGTACATGGAGTAGTGCAATTTAAAAAATAGGGGTGAAGTTGACTGAAATATAAGGGGTGGGTTGCAGAAGATTGTATAGTGGTTCCACCTTCATGTTCGAGAAACGGTTTCGAAAAATTTTACTTATCTGTCATAGTTTCGAAGATATGCGGTCCGGCAAGTTTTCAAATTGACACCTGGTAGCGTCCGCCTTTTTTTGTCGGCTTTGTTGTAAAAAACTAATTATAGGTTTATGCTTCAAAATATTGTCCATCGTTGGCCACTACTCTCTCCCACCTCCCAATGAGGCTGTGTGTCATTGATCGAAACAAGTGATAGTGAGAGCAACAACGTTTGTCATTGCAACGTTCCCAAGTATGCCTTGACCACTTTCACAACTTATGGGACCATCTGTAAAATTTGTTACCGTCTGTCTTTCAATGATCAACTAAAACGCATCAATTGCGTTCGATACCGATTGCTTGAGATTGTTTTAGTCGGTTTTAACAGCTCATAATAAACTACGACGAGGTGGTCCAAGGCCACCTAAAATAGAAGGCCGGTAACTGCATCCCCTCTCCTGCTGTGACGTCACGATTGCCGATCCATTTCGGTGTAACAGCAATATTGCCACGTGCTTAATTTGAGTGTTTATAGCTGTTTCAGTCAGTCGTGAGGGCTTAAACGCAATTGAAGATGAAGAATTGTGTAAATAACCTTAATTATTTCACTTTACCTTACCACGTGGTCAAAGGCTTGGCGTGAACGGGCACATATACACACAAGGGTTTAATTTCGCATTTGCTCTAAAAATCAACCCTCAATTGATTCCTTTCGAACCGCGCCTGGAACTGAACAGTTTTGGGACTACATATTTTTATTTTGCCCACTGACAATCGTATTTGCACGCGCATCTAGATCTGTGCAGGCAAATTTTAACACTTGTGTCTCTGTGTATGGGGCGCTTAAGACTTAATTCATAAATGTTCTCGGCCATAAATAACAGTTGGTAAAACGTACTTTTAACATTTTAGATGCGTACCTTGCTGTCGAAGCAATTACAGAAATTCTGAGAAGGTTTTGGCATTTAGATTTCCGAAAGTTGTAGAGAAAAGAAATAAGTGGATACACGCAATTCATCGCAAAAATTTTGTACTTAACAGAATCTTCAAGAATATGCATTAAACATTTTGTAGATAAATTTGTAATTTGCGAGGATCGAGCAGTTAGAGAGGATGGTACCGTTTTAATTGTTCCACGAGCGCAATTAAAATTAAGCGACGATGCATATTCAACGATTTTTGAGAATCGTCCCCATTATATGACTGTTATTTGCCAAAAAACGTAAGATGCTAACATTAGAACCAAGGAAATTTCCAAAAGGAAGAAATAAACTGACCGCTTGGTAAAAGAAAAGGGTTCAATTAAAGATTTAGATTGTTTTAAAATATACTACAGGAAGCAACTTGCGTCTATCGGCATTACAGATTTTCACGTAAAAATTGTTAAAGACTTTGTATGCCTTTTTAAAACACATATAGATTGTCGGTTTCAGTTACAAATTACATTATCTTGCTTGAAAACGCATTTTCCCCACGCACGACTTTACTAGAATGGATCGTCAGCTGTGACGTCACGTAATGCAGTTCCAGGCCTCTAACTAAAGGAGGCCTTGGGTGGTCCCATCAAATACAGAGATTGGAACCATGAATATTTGGTTGACGTCGTTCACGTGGAAGCATGGTCTAGAACTTCCCATGATTTTTTGCGCTTGGGGTTATCGTAATGATCCCATCTTTCGTCCCCAGCGATGATGCAAAAATAATTCCGTCTATACCTTTCAAGCAGCTGTTCACAAACAAACAAACGTCGTTCCACATCTGTCGACTTCAACGCGTACGGTACCCAATTTTCGTGCACCTGAATCATTTGGGGCGTTTTTAACTGGCTTGGTTCTTCATGGTCTTGCCAATTCTTTTTGATTTTGACACAAGTCATGATCACGTAATTACTCCAATTCTACGTCATCGAAATTTTCGCTCTTCCACCGCTTGACTTCAAAATTACCGTTCTTGAAGCATTGGAACCACTCCCTATAAGTGTTTGAGAGGAAAGTGTTTGCAGGAAAAGAACAATCTCTAGTGGATTTATTAATTATTATATTTAAAGTAGGAACTAGAGTATAGAGTAAAATTTTTATGAGAACTACATGACGTCATAATGTGCAGACACCAATATCTTCGTTCGACGATCTCATTTTTAAAATTGTAGGGAAGTACAATACTTTAACAAATTTAGTTTGTTTTCGCGCGTACAAAGTTTTTATAATTATTGTTGTATTTGCTTGTTTTGAACGATTTTTGTAACGAAAATTGTATGACGTCGTGTAGTTCTCACAAAAATTCTACTCTACAACACCCTCTTCCACCCTTGTATAGACACACATTGTTCACACTTGTGGCTACAAGCCAGTGAGAAGCATTAGCATATCGATATCTTCCCCAATAATGATGACTTGAAGAAATTGCTGTGTTAACAATATCAACATCTGCATCTTCCACTGCGTGCTTTACCTGAATGCTTTGCTGTTCAAATGCGTTATATAGCATTGCTATGAGACGTTGTTTGTTGGCCTCATTGGTAAAAAATTTCTCTTGTGGCACTGGGATGATTGCTGCGTTGTCTAATAAGTTTGCACAAAATTGTACAGTGGATCGACGCGCGCGTTCAGCACAGTTGGTATTTTTTTGGGCTGCATCCACTGGGTAAAGGGCATGCTGGAACAACAGGCAACGAAAAAACCGATAAGTTAGCCCGACTGGCCTCAAAACAACTGCTTTATGGTCCAGAGCCGGCTCTCCCACTTACAGTATCAACTGTAAACAACTTGATAACTCAAGATACCCAATCCCAACAGAAGGCTAGGTGGAACTTGATGTCACACTGCCGTCACGCGAGAGGGGCCTTCAGAGGACCATATCGTAGCCTGGCGCGCTTTTGCACAGGGCTATCCAGAAAGAACTGCAGGTACTTGTGGACATACTTTCGGGGCACTGTAAACTTGACACATGCACCGCATGGGCTTGGTCGAATCACCATCCTGTAGACGTCGAGACAGCGCAACACATACTTTGTGAGTGCGATGCCAGACTACTTTGTGAAAGAGACACCCTCCATCTACTATGGCAAATGTACTTAATATTTGCGCCAAATGTCACATTGTTGGGGGCTACATTAAAAGCTGTGCACATGGAGGATTTCGTTTAAAGATTACTATGTTTTGTTAATAATACTTATTTATGAATATCCAATAAAGGCATAAACATCTCTTGTAAAATGTGGATTTCTTGTATTTCTTCCAAATTATCGTACTTTCGATGCTCTGTAATTAGAAAACTATAGTCCGTGGAGAAAAAGCTATACATATAAAGTGTTAGTAAATTTTCTCCTCTACAAAATTGGCAATAATCATTTTTTCTTTCATATGAATAGGACAAGAGATATAGATAAAAAACTGAAATAAGTGGGAAAATTTCAAGGTTTTTTAGCTGTAACTCTGCTTCCACAGGGATTCTGCAAACTTGGGTTTTTACTAGTGGTACTAGTCCCTACAACATACCCAAGAATAATAAATACCGGATCTTTTGCAATAAATTATGGTAAATTAACTGGACTATAACGCAAAACTAATTCAAATTAATCAAAGATGAATTACAAAACAATATTTGAACTCTTTTTCATATTCTTTAATTCTATCGTTAGGTTTTTAATAACAGATAGTAAAGAGGATTATATACACAGTTAAAAAATGCTTTATTGAAACACAACGGTCGTATAATTAGCATAATGAAGGTAATTAAAACACCGATAGGGTATCTTAGGTGCAGGACCCGTCACTGGCAGGTGCTTCTTCTTCTGTAACGTAATTACTCTAAACAACCCCGCTCTGCATTTGCCTTTTTTACCGGGGATGTTATAATGTAACTCTTTATATTCACGGGGCCGCGAACAAGAAGCAGGATGCTCTTTAATGCACTACTTCTTTTTCTTACTAATGACTTTTATTTGGCATCAACAGATTAACTTTTTTTCTGTAGGTATTTGAGCGATAATTTAAAATGAAAAGTAGATTAAGAGTTTTGTGAACATTTTTGATTCGGTTTAGTGGGAAACTTCATTAAATCGTGGTTGAATGGTATTATTGGTATTTGAAAATCGCAAAAGTATTCAAAGGATTGTCGGTTGGTTAACGGTTTCGGGCGATGAGTTGACACTTAATTTCCTCTCTAAAATTCACGCTGAACTTCAAAATAATTCATCTTGTATAAATTCTAAATACAACAAAACGTGATTAGTGAAAACTGACAGGCGAACGTATTCTTTTCTGCCAAAATTAGAACTGCCGCGTCGCCGCCGCCGTTTTAATTTAACTAATAACGGCAGGTGCGACCCCTCCTTCTTTTAAAATAAAAGTTTGCAGCTAATATTGAAAGATTCGTTACACCCTCGTCCACATCTCAAATATTAATTAACATTATTAACACCGGCTTTGGTTCTTTTACTGAAAAAAGTCATTACAGTAAATCATCGCGTTCTAATAACGGCGTTATATGTAAAGCGAGCGAAGTAAGAAGAAGAGTGAGGGTGAGTTTTGAATCAATATTTGATTGCAGGAATTAGCGCTTTATCGGGATTCTGCAGACCTCTCCGGCTTGATGAAGGTTCGTTGATTGTTTGACAGCGTCCATGTATACGCGTAAAGAATTAACGAGCCCCTTAGGTGGTCATCGCCAATGACCAAATTTCTCATTGTCTTTCACCACCATAAACTACCAACCTACTATGCCTTGTAACATTTCCATTGACTGACATATTTCAATGCCCCAAAATTTATCCTCTTATTATAATTACATTTCAACGGTATCTAAATATTTGCTCGAAATGAAACCTACAAAATTCATTTCAAACTGTATTTAATTTTTAATGCGAATATAATTAGTTTGATTAATGAATTAATAAAATTTAACAAGTCCTTCTTATTGGTTAAGGTTTACAGAGATTTTCCCAATAGAATGAGTTCTTAGTGAAAACTCGTATGTGTTCCAAATATAATCTCTGGCATTCTTTGATGTCGATGTATGTAACTTCGTCATTATCATTCATTAACATACAGACAAATTTGAAACAAAAATCTTTATTTTACAAACATTTTTGATTAAAGGTTTCTTATTCTTGGAAATAATATCTACTAATTTGCTCGGAAGGCTGCTCCATAATTAAATGCAGCAGTAGCGAATCCATTGCCTAAATATCCAGTACGAAGTGTAGGTGCTGGGAGAGCCGCCAACAATGGAGCTGATGCGATGGTATGTACAGCTGGAGCGACCAAAGAAGTTTTGGCAATTGGAACCGTGGATAGTTCGGTTCTGTGTATGGAAGATACAGCCCGAGCTAAATCTTCGACTCTTGCAATTGCACGTGACATAAAACCAATGGCTGGTGCAGGAGCGGCAAAACCAATTGCTACAGGTGCTACACACTAAGCCCCGCGCCGGTTCCAAATATCCGGCATTGACGGCGACGATGGCCAGGGATAAAGTGGAAGCCTAAAACTGTATCTTAACAAATGTAAAAAATGGTTACCAAATACCTTGAAATGCATCTTAATTAAGGACCTAACGTTATCCTTATCACTAATTGTATTTTGTTCCTACACGACCTCAATTTGAGTATAATTGTAAAACCTGATTCAAAAATACAACTTTTCATTCTTAAGTAAAACGAGATGATTCTGGCCTCCTTCACAATAATCTCAAGGAAATATCAAGAAATTGCGATTTTTTGCACTTTTTCTTCTATTTACACTTATCCCTTGCTTCGTAAGACATAGACCACTCCATTCACTGTTGTAGAGCGTTAAATAACTTCATTATGAAATTATGTGTTAAAATATCCACCTGATTCGTAGATTTAATTTGGACCTCAAAGCCTTTTATCATTTTTCCCATCAATAATTTTCCGATGATGATGATGATGATGATGACAAATATTTTCAAAAATTACTTTTTTACTGAAGGAAACGCAGGTTAAATACGGGAATCGATCATCGGTACAGAGATTAAAGGGAAAATATTTTGTACAATATAATAGAAGTTTGTTAAAGATCCCAATTTTTATGTTAATTAATGTTTTGTAAAGTTAAGTGAGATTAAAGAATATGACAGTATGGGTAACGTAATCAACTGGGAAAAAGGTAAATAAAACTGTAACTGCAAAGGAAAAATCCTAATGGGGTTTTCCGGCATGGTCTCGACACAAGCCATTACAGGAAGACAGCATCTGAAAAGTTCAAGAGATTCCATTTTAGGCAACGAATAAATAGCAACGGAAGCCTGGTATCAAAGGTAAAAACATATGATTGAATAGAGATGAGGTATGACTTGATATCTAAATTTGGAAAAATTGAAGTGGTATCTCCAAGAGAGAGGGTGTGACTCTGAGGTTTCTGACATTAGCGTGCCGTGCCGTGTTTCGGCATTTCTTTCTAACACGGTCTGACAGGGTGCATTTCTGAAATATTAAGGGTGGGTCCTCTTCAAATGAACGCACTATATCTAGGATGCACCTGCACGAGGGTTTTTTCGGTCATTAAAATGATATAGACACTGATTCAAAATTGGCTAGCGTTTATGGCGGATGCCGAAGAAGTTGATGGTAAGAAAAGTTGACTAGAGGATTGCTCGTAGGGGGGGGGGGGGGATGTTTCACGTTGATGGTTATGTAGGTTTGGCAATAGGTAGTAAAGCAAACAAATTGTTTTTCCTTTTTTAGGCTATCAATTTCGTTTTTTATTTAAAACATCTTCTAGTCTACCTAGAAAGAACCTGCGGCTAGTTGTGAGCACACATGCACTGCATGGGCTTGGTAGAATCACCATCTTGTAGAATGTAGAGGATGACGAGGAGACGGTACAACACATACTTTGTGAGTGTCTCACACTTGTCCTACTGAGACGATCCATGTGGGGGTATCCTGGTCAGACATGGCTACGATTAATAAGCTGCTTCCCCTTCCAAAATGTTCAGGTTCATCTCTCGTGTGGGATGGCTTGAGTGACGTTGCGGTGTCAGATGACTGTAGTCAGGGAGGTAGTACAAAGGGAGCCTATGGACTATGTCCACCCTCCTATCGTAATCCAGAATCCAGAATCAGGCCTTTGCGTCAAATATTACAATTAAATGGTGATGTATGGAAGTGGGATGATTCTACGTATATTTGCTTGATATTTTAAATTTGATGCAGAGATTCAGGTACGCTTATAAGATTATAGACGTGTAACAGCGCAGTGGTTGGTTTTTATAGCTTAGAAGGAAGGCTGAGAGTAACAGAAAGTCGATTCGGTCAACTCGGGAGCTTTCCCGTTGCCAGTCAGGTAGTGAACCTGGAAATATGGATTAGGCTTTGTTTTCTGTGGGTTTCGAGTTAATGAAACAACCATGTTCGTGAATATAATAGCAAAGAAAAAATTCAAGACTGAATAAAGCACCCAAACAATATTAACGGGAGCTTTATAGTGTGTACTAATAGCACAATAAATAAGCGGAAGATATAGAATCGAAAAACCATTTTACAAATTTTTGTTAATCTGGATGGTCACTTGCTTACATGGTTAGGTTAGGTTGTGCTTTGCATGTGCAACTCGGATAATTCAGGATCCCACCTTTTGAGCCGAATTGTTAAAAAAGCTCTACAGTGCTATTGAGAAAACATACGATCATTAGAAACTAGGTCTAACTGTAAGACATTAACTTCTTAGTATGTGTAGATAAGTAAATGTTTTACAAGTATAATTAAAAGCCAGTATTAACTATGTTTGATACAATACATCGACAAAAAAACTGTCATCGATTTGTTAGTCAGTAGGTCAGTGTATCAACACGATTGGCTTAGAGCCTAAAAACATTATTTATGTACTGTTAGTATTATACATAGTATATACTCAATTATATAATCAATGTAATCTCTATAATACATCAAGCAAATGATATAACTTGATTCCGTTTGACTGATTCTTCCGTTAGCTTCCCAAGAGAAGCACATTGGAATGAAAAATTTAGATTGCATTAGTGGGAAGGGGAGACCCCTTGAGCCACTACAAATCAACTAATTAGCCTGCTGCTAGCTGACTGCTTGCTTTCGCTCCCTACATCACGTTCAGTGGACGTCTCTCTTGCGTCTCCAAATACCAATACGCAATTTCCTACACGAAACATGGATCCTATTTCACTTCCAAAAACGTAATGTGTTACATCTACGTAATCAGGTGTTATGCTCTAACAGCAGTTGTCGACATGCCTGTAAGGGAAACGCGGTACTGTCACATCTCTCATTAGGTAATTAACGCACAAAGATGCCTCGCTTCCGCAATTATGTTGAAGAGAATACAATAATAAGTGAGCAATGTTTGGACATTGTAAACTTTTTGTTTTCATTGTCATTCGGCGTACTTAATGATATCCGGTTGAAATATGCGGATTAAGATTATCCCGAAAATTCTCATTAACTGCGCCCATTTTATTTACCATCTTAGCGTCTTTCATAATCGAGTGGGAACTTAACAGGGAGAAGGAAGACAACGTGTATTCGAGCGTAAAGCTTACTAATAGACGCCTTTTTAATTAGTGTTTTAATTATGTAGTATATCGCCAATATTGGTTTATCCTTTTTGAAAGATATTTTTCTACTAAACGAGTATCTAAATTGTAAATTATTTAGGGCGCGATATTTTAATTTTCAGATATTTTCATTATAGTAAATACTGTTCTGACGTAATTTTAACTCTCTGAGAAAAATAAAGTTTGCCTTTGTTCTTCGAGCACGTTCATTTAATTAAGAGACTGGTAATCCTTTCACATTAAGGGTGGCATTGTGTGTTGGATCCATATGAGCAAATTGGAACTGATAAAGGGTTTTCATCCAAAAGCAGATGTTTTCCGTGAATGCTATGTTTTTCATTTCATATATAAAATTTTCAGCAATTCATTCCCCTACCTTGAAATATTTTCTCCCGTGAATTCCTGTTTTACCACATCCCCTTCTTTTAGCGCGGTTTTGTTTTAACCTACCCGCTTATTGGTTTTTACGATACAGGCCTAACGAAACAGGGTTGATTTTTATGAAGCCGTATAACATGTCCTGCTATTATACCGCGTATACCGTATTTAACGAACGCCGCGCTACAAACTGCCGTACTTCCATCATCCCTCAAGTTCTATATTTACCTAAAGTAACTAAACTGTGTGTTTTCATAAATCAAAAATCATTTGCGTCTTAATTCCGCGGCGGTTGTTTCCAAGAAACGACTCGCTTCTGCTAGTATGGGGTGTGCTAAGAAACTCATATTGGCTACTTTCTGCTCCCCTGACACAGATTAAGCCTGCTTCCTTGTTAAATATTCATGCGCCAGAGAGGCAGATAAAAATAAAAATGTAGCATCTTCTTCCGTACTCCACGACTTGGCACGTAAACACTTGAGAATATGATATGAAGGTGACGAGCTTTGGGACTTACCCTGTGTTACCTCTTAAGAACTGGCGAATATCTTATCAACATGTAGATGACACACTTTAAGGAGAACAATTGCCATTTAGGGACCTTTAATCCGCACTACGTATGTCGACCTAAACGAAAATAGAGATAAAGATAACCTCCAGACATCCGTAGAATCTTTTAAAAGAGTGTATTACACACGATTTTAATAGCGCTAATTAAATCTTAAAATTGGCTCACTTGTATTGAATAAATTGTTGACGGAACGTGAAGTAAATGGTATTGTCAGTGGAGGTATAAATGAATTTGAAGGCAAATAGTCTAAACAAACAATAAACAAGTGTTAACATAGTAGTAAAGCAAGCGTCGTACCGGAACATCTTATTTGCAGGTCGAACGGGTTCCATGTAGCTTCCGGTCACTTTATTCGGCCTTTGTGCCGACCCTCTTAATGTCAATATATCACAACCAGATAGCTTTATTTGCCGTACATACTGCGAGAGGGAGAGTTTTCGCTTCATTTTATGAATAACGTATAGATCGTGAGAGAAACCGACGCGTGTCGCTAAAAACTTTTCCCAAGTATTTCAAAATTAATAAAATACGGCGAATTTGTGCTTCCAATCAGTAAACCAAGCGTGTGCACCTGTAAAAAGCGGTAAGCTGATGTAAACAGACTCCTATTCGTCTGTAACAAAGGCCCGTACGAGATCCCCCTCAAAGAACGCAATAAAAATGCAATGAACACTGCCAGGTCTGCGGATCAGATTCTTTCGGCTTCTTTGCTTACACCAACACAAAGAAACGTTTAAAAGGGATCGCTTAATTAAATTATCAGTGCTGATATTTTAAACAGTTCTCGGTTTTCGTGCAAACACTTGATTTAAAATATCGAGAAATTTTCCTTGGGGCTCCAGACTTTTCCCTTAACATTTCATTACAGATTTAAAGTACACCTATTATACTTACGCAAACAAAATTTTAACGCTATAGGTAGGTAGCTTACGTGAGATTATGTTCGAAATAATAAATAATAAATAATCCACAAATGGTGAATTAGCTTTCGTATTGACATGAGTAGACACGAGAAACATGACTTGGCCGAAACAGCGTACAATATGACGATCAAAGTGTTCAGTAACAAAGTTCCAAGTTACAGTTCAACAGCATGGTGAGTCTTAAACTGGAAATACCGAGTTATACACATCTCATCAGCATGAAAAAGTAGCCTCGTGTAATAAGTTCCAAGCTTTTATTTTCTATATTTTTCTCGTTATTAGAATATCTCCAAGAAATTTGCATCAGGAATTCTATGCATTGAAGTTTTATCATTAACAACTTTACTGTAAATTGAACTAAAGTGGTGGAAAATCTTCTTTCTAAAGCTGTCAAATTTATTATAGATGCATCCGAAAATTTTTCAGATGTCTAGCTGGTTGTTATTACTTATTAGTATTACCAATGGCAGCTCGGGGCTCGTGCTAGTTTTTATGATTTGCGCAAAATAAATGAATTATTTAGATTCGAAAAGCAACAGCTTTTTGGAAAACGTTTTTAATACGAATTAATGTTTTGTTTTTCAGGATTGCTTAATTATCATTACAAAAGAAAACTAAAACGCTAATTCGCTAAATCTCAAAATTGTCCATTTTTACTTCCCGAGCACGAAGTAAAAGGGAAGTATTATGTATTAGTGTTCCAAAAAAAATGGACCTATGCACATTTTTACAATCTTTGCGTTTCTGAATACGTAGATTCAAAAACATTTCCTTGTAACGCTCTAAACTCAGAAACTATTAAAGTTATTGAAATACGGTTTTCGCCAATCGATTTCATTAGGGCCAAGGACGAAAATGCTGATATTACCTTTGATGGCATCACTTTCGTTATAAGCTAAAATGGAGGAACTCATTTTTTGTAAGATAAAGTTGCAGTTTTTTATGTACTTTAAGAGTATTTTTTTCTGAATTCAGCAATATATATTGTGCTATATAAAGTGTGATACATGCTTGAATGCAGAATAAAAAGCTCTTCTAATATTATGTATAAAAAAAGTTCATGATGGTTACTGAAAACGAAACGTCGGATTCCAATTTGCTGTATGCCATGTTAAAGAACGTTAAAAAGTACCTGTAGAAGCTTCTTTTACTTTTTAACATCAACGACAAAGTAACAATTTGTCAAAAACGAAATCCTGAAAATGTCGCATAACCGGAACGGTTCGGAATTTTGTCAGTTTAAAAATTTCATTTTACTAAACTCAAAATTTCCCAACTTTTCTCTCATTTAAGCCAAACTCTATCTCTTATCGTTTCCGAAATCCCCATAGTGGCCCTCCTTACCTTGGACACAGTGTATATTGTATAAAATATTGGGCCAGGTATTACTCCTGAGGCACTTCCGACAGCACTGACCTAGAGTGGTAGCAACATAACCAGAATTGGTCGATTCAGTAATTCAACTGTGTTCCTTCCAAGCCCGACAATAAAAGTAGTAATTTGTGATTGTGATTTAGAGTATCGAAGGCCTTGAAATATTTTAATAAAACTAAAGATGAAATTTCATCGTTGTCGATGACACGAAAGATGTCATCAATGGATATCCAGGAGAGCCACAGAGCAATTATGTTCGCCACGAAGCACCGATTGTGTAGTAGGCTGAATATTGATCGTTCAAGTCTTGTTCATTTGTTGTGGTTTAATTTTTCCTTTGAGAAAGGATTTAGTATCCTTTCTCAAAGAATTTTTCAAACCCTTTCGAAAAAACTTGCATTAAACTGATTGATCGAAGATCAGTCCATGGTGTCAGTTTCAAAATAGATTTCATTATGGAAAGCTTCCAACAATCGAGAAATGGATCAAGTAAAGAAGCATCGTGAAAACATTGGAATCGAATGGATCAGTGAAATGCATGTCTCACACATCACCACCACTGCTGCTTGCAAAGAAGTTAATGTTAGTTCTTCCAGAATCAAGGATGTACGCTCATCAAATAGCTTGCAAGACATTAATCCCTGGTCTCTTTCTAGAGGTGTATTGAGAATGTTTATAAAGTACATTATAATTTACCTACGATTACGACTACGTGTCACTATATGCCACTGGTTTATAATGCGATGGCGCAATACCAGAAAACACTTCCATCAACAGCTGTCCCCTATCTTGCACCACTCGGATAAAGATACGTCATTTCTTCAGATCAGTTTGACTAGAACAAATAATTAAGGGACAAATTCATAAGATGGCGAATTATATACCTAGGTATAGTCGTTAGTAATTTGAGAAAATTCATTCATCCATTACCACCGTGAAATCTGTAAGAAATCAATTGATGTATGTATTTTATTAAAACAAGATCAATAGTACATAATTAATAGCACTTTATTCGAGTTTCTACTATGAAAACTATCACTATCACATCAGTTTCAATTCTTGCTTAAAGTAATCTACAGTTTTTTTCAGTCCCTCATTTAATGACACCTTAGGTTCCCACCCTAAGTATTCTTTAGCTCTTTTAATATCGGGTTTGCGTTTTTGAGGATCATCTTCCATTGCGGCTATATGTTTTATTTCACTATTTCCCCCTATCATCCCCTTAATAATTGTGGCAAATTCGTTTATGGTATGCTCACTTGGATTACCAATATTTACTGGTAAGGTATAATTGGATTCCATCAAAGCGATTAGTCCATCGACTAAATCTGACACGTACTGAAACGATCTTGTCTGCTGACCTCCACCGTAAACGGTAATCCCATTATTTTGTAACGCCCCAAGAATAAAGTTTGATACCACTCGTCCGTCGTTCATATGCATTCTTGGACCGTATGTGTTAAATATACGCGCAACACGTACCTCAACATCTTCCATTTTGGCATAAGCGTACGTCAAAGTTTCCGCTATCCGTTTACCTTCATCGTAACACGCTCGTGGACCAATCGGATTTACGTGACCCCAGTACGTCTCAGACTGTGGATGCACTTCAGGATCGCCGTAAACTTCGGACGTGCTGGCAATCAAAATTGTCGCATTTACTCTTTTAGCTAAGCCGAGCATATTTAAAGTTCCCAAACTGTTTGTTTTTATCGTTTTCACTGGATTTTCCATGTAATGAGGTGGACTTGCTGGACTCGCCAAATGGTAAATTTTATCTACCTCTATATAAAGCGGATTAACGATATCATGGTGAATCAACTCAAAATTTGCGTGACCTATCCAATGTTCAACATTTTTCCTTCTTCCCGTAAAGAAATTATCAACTACCACGACATCGTGCCCACTCTTCATTAATTTATCAACTAAATGCGAACCTACAAATCCCGCACCTCCGGTAATTAAAATTCGTTTTTTCTTTAAATAATTTAAATAAGTTACTTCATCATACGTTTTCGGTACCATCAATTCCACTGCGCGTAACTTTTCTTCTAACCCACGTACCCTTGATATGGCTTCTTCCAAATCCTTCTTTAACTGTGGCGCGCTGTTATACACTTCTTTATAAATGTCGCGAGTTTCTAATGACGCTAAGTGAATACCAAATAAGTAAGTACTAGCTATCAACGATGCGCTCACTAACAAACCCACGAATATTTTATACTTTATTGATAAATATAGCATTATTATAGTATGCTCTAACTGTTAACGTATAAACGTACATGATAAGGAATGAGACTTTATGGTTTATATATTGTCCTGATAAGGTTTATCTCTTACTTTCCTTTCTACCTCTGTACCGTATGTACCTAAGCAATTTTATAATTACGTATGTTAATATTTGTACAGTTACAGTTAAGGTTACATTATTATAATGATAGATCATTAAGACATAATGTATCTATTAGTTTTGTTTAAAATTATCTACTTAACGATTTCACATTAGATAAGTCAACTTTATTTTTAGATTTAGTGTGTGTTATGGTGTATTTATACCAAATGTTCATGTAAAATAACTTCGAGATAACTGTGTTTATGTTTCGAACAACAACCTATTAATTCTTAACAATCTATTTTGGAATTTTGGGCGCATTTTTTGCAGTTCTTCTTAGTGGAAGCAAACTTGCGTTAAGGACCTATTTGAAGGGATTAGCAGTACATCGTAAGATAGATTAATTATTTTTTACATGCTACTTTTTTTAGCAATTTCAAACAGATTTTAACACATTCCTATCACTCTGATCATGGAAGCTGCGATGTCTTGTGAAACGTCAGGACTTTGGTTTCACATTCAGCAGTCAAGTCTGGCAAACCTAGACTTAATAGCTCACCACAATCGGGAGCTAAGGTGATGGATAATCATCCCAAAAATTCATGTTTTGGCTCACAAGGTAAAAGGCAAGGCCGGAATGGGACAAGTCAGCGCCGCCGACTCATCGCGGCCGATTCATCGTGGCCATCTCATCGCCGAGCCATCTCATCGCCGAGCCATCTCAGCGCCGGCCAACTCATCGCCGATTTTATTTTCGATAAATTCAGCACATTCTTACCTATCCTCTTTTACTTGCTTGTATAAATACCGATACCGATCATCAAGATCTTACATTAACATATGACATTAACATTCCCTTAAATCTTAATCAATATTGATAATCAGCTTTACAGAGCTTTAAATCGATAATGATAGCGTTAATAGACAATGAATCATACTTACCTGATATTAACATTCATATATAAAAAGTTTGGAAATAAAAGTAATGCTAAACTTAAACGTAGATTGCCATTAAAGCGCCTATTATAGGTTATTTGCAGGTTTAGTATATTTTTTTTAAATTGATACAAAATGGCAACACTAAACAAAATTTGGAAGTAAAAAAAATGCTAAACTCGGCGATGAGTTGGCCGGCGATGAGATGGCTCGGCGATGAGATGGCCGCGATGAATCGGCCGCGATGAGTCGGCGGCGCTGACTTGTCCTAGACCCGGCAAGGCTGTGGAACAAATATAACAACGCGGAATAAAAGGAAACCTAGTTATCTTGACAGACGTTAACACCTTTACTGCTTCTTTTTGAGATTTCTAAAAATAGGTAGCACCAAAAAATATTTAGTCCACCTTGATATCCTTAATTGTTATTCCTTTTAAATACTTAACGCAAGTTTTATTCCACTGAGGATCTACAAGTGCATCGGAAATATGTGGAGTTGTGGAAATACAAATTTTACTTTTGAATTTGGAGCTCAAAATAGGGGGGGGGGGGGCAATTGTTGGGGCAATTGAAACTCTAAACCGTCCCCATGGATTTACTTTTATTGACGAAATTATTTAAAAATTGATTAAAATTGATTAGGCTTAGGCTACAAGTTTCGATAACAAATACGTTATCATCATCAGACCGCTAAAACTATGCTTAAAAATAAGATCTGAGTAGTAAACTAATATACTTACTTAAGTAATTGGTGAGTGGCGAAATCAAATTAGATTAGTAACAAGATATCAAAGTCGATATGAAATTGAAATTGTAAAAATAGCAACTATGTAGGTCGAGGGTATTCCATCTCTGAAAACAGGAGGAATTAACCAAATAAGGGAGGAATGGATGAACTTACCAACCAGAAGAAAAGATGTAAAGTTGAAAAAGTGAAGATTCAAAAATTCATGCTGTGGAGAATTACGTTAGAAAAATAAGTGTCAGAAAATTGGATAATTTCTTTCAGTTCTAAAAGATCTAATTTGATACCTTTATCGCAAGTGTGGAGGATATCAAAGTTGTTATTAGAATTGAAGGAGTGTCCGGACTCTAGGATGTGATTAGCAAAGGAGGAATAGGACCCAATGTTGTTTTTCTTTATAGAATTAAAGTGTTCGGAGAATCTAGTTCTAAACGTTCTACCCGTTTGGTCGACATAAAATGAATTACAAGGCCCACAAGGTAACTTCTACACCCCGCATTTATCTTTATTTATTTATTTATTTTATTTTATTTTTTTTATTTTATTTTATTTATTTATTTATCTTGTCTTTTAAATGAACGAAATGACTTTTGAGATTTTGCTTAGAAGAGATTAAAATGTTTATATTATGTTGTTTGAACAACTTTTTGAAAAAGTAAGAAGGGGGACCAATAAACGGTAAAGGACAGTAAAGGTTCGAGGTCAGGGAAGGAGGAGGACCTTGACAGGAGCGGTGTAGAGTGATGATGTTTTTGATGTTAAATTTGTGTCTAGTTTTGTGGTAAATTTTGGAAATTAATGGTCTGGGGTACCGGTTACGTGCAGCAATTTTGAAAATTAATACTAGTTCTTTGTTAAAATTGGTTTCGCTTAAAGGTAGGGTGAATAAACGGTTCAAAAAGAACTTGACGGCAGCAAGTTTATGTGACAAATAGTGGAAGGAACAGAAATGGATGGCATGGTCCGTGGTCGTTGGCTTCCTAAAGATGGAGATATCAAGGCTGTTATCGATCCTAGTGATCTTGAGATCTAGAAAGTTGAGCGTTTGTTGATCTTCTATTTCGACGGTGAATTCGATATAAATTGTTAAGTAATTTGAAACAATCCTCGAGATCTTGGTTGGATCAATGAAATATAACAAGGATATTATCTACATATCTCTTGTAGAACCTGAACTTTTCTTTGATGAAAGGCGAGTTGAACAATTTGTTGTGTTCAAGGGAGGTTAAAAATTCTGCTAAAAGGGGGGAAAGGTTGCTACCCATAGGTAAACCGGTATGTTAAAGGTTGTCGTTGAATTTAAAGAAGTTTTGGATATTACATGTGTTGAGTGAAGTAATAAGGAAAGAATAAACATGATGAGGAAGGTGGGAATGATGCAAAAGATCTTTAACAATGGTCAGGCAATCTGAAAAAAGGTACACTGGGAAACAGGTTGTATATCGAACGAAATGAGTTTATATTTTTCTTCAATGTCGAAATTTGACAATTCAGAGGAAAGCTCTTTAGAGCTGTTGATCGAATAAGGAAATTGGAGGTTAAGTGGGTTTCTAAAGGTGTGGTTGAGCCATCCGGATAGTTTGGCAACCGGAGTGTTGGTGAAGGATACTATGGGACGGATGGGGGTAGTAAGGCATACAGGCGGGGGAAAAAGGGGTTCATAAGCAGCATGTGATCAGAGATGAAATCCCTCATCCGTTTCAAAAAACCGTTAAAATTAAAATGAGCAGTTTGAAATCGTTGGAACTGAGAATTTCTTGAACTTTTTTGATGTATTGTGACTTATCTAGAATAACGATGGTGTTTCCTTTATCTCTTGAGTTTGTTGGTTATGTTCTTGATCAGTTTGTTATTGAATTTGGCTTGTTCAACCTTCAGTTTGTTAAGTTTTGATTTTTTTTTTCGTTTATCGAAACTTGTAGCCTAAGCCTAATCAATTTTTAAATAATTTGAACGTCAATAAAAGTAAATCCATGAGGACGGTTTAGAGTTTCAATTGACCTAACAATTTTTACATCTGTGCCCGACTAATCTGAACACGTATTTATGTATATTTAACAATAATATGTTCCATAAATCCTAACGTGCATAATCACGACTCGTCATTTGTAATTATTCATAAACGTAAGTAAATGGAGGTAAATGAGAGTTGAGTTGCCCAACTATGAAACTCTAGATAAGACAACCCTTCAACAAATTTTCATTCTTTTTACAAAGAGAGAGTGAGCAGCATCTAATGTAGTAATGTTACCCCTTAGCACGGTAAGAATAAAATGTAAAGTAGCGGCATTTTCCAAACTGATCCCAGCATTCATATTCTGAGATTGATCAAATTTACCGCATAAATAAGGTTATAACTGCCCTTTTTTGCTTGTTTCTTGGAAAATCTTAAATCATTCTCATAACCCATCATTATTTTGACTCATAAAGTGGATGGGAGCGCTTTCATTTCTAGATTTCTAGATAGAATTTTCACACTCAGCAATCAAATAATTTAGGAAAGGTTTTTAATCGAGAAAAGAATAGTAGTTTACGTAACAAGTCCCGAAAGTGATCTTTTACTGGACAAGTAGGCAGATTACAGGACGAGCCGCAGGCGAGTCCTGCAAGCCTACGAGTCCAGTAAAAGCACTTTTGGGACGTATTACGTACAATATTTTTTTTTAAATCGGCCAGAAACGGGCAGAACAATTGACCATTGTAGGCCGGAAAGTAAAAATGAGTCCGGTAAAGTAAAAATGACTTATTTTTTTAAAATCGGCCAGAAAGTAGTACTTTCCGGCTTATTTTTAGGTCAGAAAATCTCATTTTGTCGGACCGAGCCAGAAAGTTATTGTGATAGTCCGGTAATAGTTATTTATGTACCAAGTCAGTAAAGTGAATCTTTATCGAACTCGCCTGAGATTATGAACCGAGCGAGTGAAGCGAGCGAGGCGAGTAACAGGCGAGTTCGATAAAGACACTTTACTGACGTGGTGCATACAAACTTTTATCGCCAACCGTAAAAATACTTTTTTTTATAAATAATTCGCGACAACATTTTTACTGTTGGAGCCGTGACAGCGACAAACGATGTCTGTCATACAGTCATCGGTATATTGATAACTATTAGCGGCAGGTAAAATAGGTATGATCTTTACAGTACGATAAAGTGTTTGTTTACTTCCGAAAATCGCTATGGTAATGCATGGATCTATTGCCGGTTGGCGATAAAAGGTTTTACCGGACTCATTTTTACTTTCCGGCCTAGAACGGTCAATTGTTCTGCCCGTTTTAAAAAAAATATTGTACGTAATACGTCCCAAAAGTGCTTTTACTGGACTCGCAGGCTTGCAGGACTCGCCTGCCGCTCGCCCTGTAATTTGCCTACTTGTCCAGTAAAAGATCACTTTCGGGACTTGTTACGTAAACTACTATTATGAGCTTTTGTTTCCGTTCCATTTGGCAATAACTAAATTAAATGTGGGCGATAGGTAAATATACTTATCGGCTTGTAAATGAAACGATCTGACTATTGACTATGTTGGGCATGATTCTATCTCGATCGTATAATTTTCATTAAAGGTAGGTACATAGTTTGAAAATGCACTTATATGAACAGATATAACCAGTACAAAAATTAAAAATAAAAAACAAATTCAAAATTCAAACTTTGGAGGCCTATAACTCGAAAACGAGAGCCTTCATAAAAAAGTTTATATGAAGTACTAACATTAAGTGTTTTCTTTCGAAGCTCTGTCAATACACACCATTCGTTTTATAAAAATAATTTGACTCAGTTCTCAATAACCCTATTCGTTTTAAAAGCTTTATTTTAAGTTTTATATTAACCTGAGGCAGAAATGTCTTATGACGCAAGGCACTTTAATCACGTGATAATTGTGCATGTGCCCAACCCTGTGGCGATGCAAAAAGAAAACACCTATTATTTTGGCTCAGACTATACGCTCCTGACTTTTTTTCCATTAGTCCCAGGACACCCTGTACATAACTTTGCTGTAAAACCAATCTGACTGCTATTCATTGATTGTTTCATTTCACTTAATTGTACTGAAGATTCTTAGCTCACTGGAAAACATCATGGAAGATTATCAAGAGTCTTGATGTGAAATATGAGTGGGATAAAAATGTAAAAACGATCATGGATCTCTCATAATAAACACAATAATTAAGTGCTCATTTTCTTATTCTACGTTATCTTACTTCCGCTCTAATTCTCCGATCTCAACCATTTTTAATTGATGATTGTTTTGAACATGATCAATTTGTATTCGATTACTTGATGAGTAGATCTGAGTTTGTACAATCTCTCACTTTATTACTTATTTATTGTTCTAATCTTAACAACGATTGTTGTTTGTCAAAGAAAATGCGGTAGTTTGTAGCACAACAAATAATAACAGTTGAAGTGAAAGTTCAATGACAACTGTGATCGATTATTTTTATTAATTATTAACGACGTAATTAGTGTAATTAGTGAATTAGTGAATTTGTAAAAAAAGTTCTTTCAATTGGCACTAATAAATTATACGAATTTTGCGCTTAGCAAATTTTTTGTAATTTTTAAAAAATGGAGCCTCACAGAAACTCCAAATCGACTTTTGCTATATACGGTATTATCACAAAAAGACCGTTTTATATGGATAAACGCGTGTGCCAAATTATTATCAATTCTATAGATTGAATTATTCCAACAATTACCATTTTCTACCAGATCTCCTCTGGTGTATATTGCAGTTCCATACACCAAGCTCTTCATGTGGTCACACAAATAAAAATCTAAAGCGATAAGAGTTGATGAGGCAATTGGGGTGGAGCTCTATCGTGTTATAACCACACGTGTTCCCCAAAAATTCACCGACATATCTTCTGATGAGTTCGGCCACACATCTCTTAAAAAATTAATGTAAATGTAACCGATAAAATGGGAAGGTAGCAATCAACCTTCTTACAACAATTTCGGCCCACGTGTTGACTGAGAAGCGCTCCTGGTTCCTTCGGGTAAACCTGGCATGTGAATTTTTCTTAGCCCGCACATGACTACTATACGAATTAAAATGCCTTTGCGGGGGGGGGGGGGGTCAATTTAACATAATTTAAATTAATTTACTTAATGTTGTAGTTACACCTAAGGAGTATTCAACTAAGGAAAGGCAAAGGAGAAGCTACAAAATCCATCCTTCATATAAGGGAAGAAAATGTCACAATATGAGGATGCTAGATAAAACCTGATGTGATGACTATAAAAAGGAAAAGTTATTCAATTATTATTGTTGAGCATGAACAGTGTTCAATCGTGTTGGGGTGCATTTAAATTAAATAATTAGTGGAATTGTTTGCTATTGTTATAATAATAGATTGCCGTCGATTTTAGTTTGGGACATCAGGTAGCTTCATACTTTCAACGAGTGTACGTAGACAAATCATCGGTCGATGTGAATGGTATCTTTGGAAGCGGTACTTCTAATTATTCTACATTCAAAGGTTTAAATCAAAATAAAGAATGTTTAGTAAACTGTTTTAAGCTTCCTATTTCTTCCGTAGATGCCCCCAATTATCAATCAAAGCAATATAAAAAGGAAACCTTGTGTTACCACCAGCCTTTTCAAAATTCAACTGCGTAATTGTGGGACCTGTCGTCGACCTGGGGGTTATGTCCTTCTTGTGCATCTGATCTTATCATCCATTCAATTACTGATGCGTACAGTGTCTAGGTCTATTCTAATTATTATTTCCAACGTCCCACTTTCTGTTTTTCTTCTTATAAAAGTAGATGGTAAAGTCATGTATTTACGTTTTGTTTAACCATCCACTGAAGTTCTACTTACCTGGCACATGTTTGGAATTATTTTCAAATCTTTCTTACTATTCATTAAGCAATGGGTGCAACTTCTTCGGAAACATTTCGACTATAGAGCGTCCAAACCTCCAAATGCAGTAGGTATGGGTCTTATGGGAAAACAGTGCAGGATTGGCAAACTTATTATGCCAATTGATTACTGCACCGTCATACGGTTGTAAAAATACTGTCCCTACGGTACAAGAGACACAATTTCTAATACAAAATGACTTCAATATTCATCATTATCTTATAAGACGTGTGAATGAGATGTAAGCGTTCTGAAAAGAACGATTTTTAATAAATGGAGTTAGTTTAATTCGATAAATATCGTAAAAGAAGCGTGCAATAATTTGACAGTAGGTACAAGGAGTTGACAGTTGATGTGTTATTAAATTACATTTTACGTTTGACAACATTCCTGTGAAGAACAAGGATACCATTATTTGGAAATGACTAAAGATAATAAAAGAGAGAGTTACTCCATAACAACCCATACTGCATCGGGAGGTTTGGACGCTCTTATAGTTTTATTTAATCCACCTGTTCGCTCCCGTACCGTTTCAACCTTTCGAAGCCTTTTGTACGGACTTTTTGAATGCCCCTTGAAAACCACTAACTTCTAATTGCGACTTATTTGCCCTTCATTGCAAGATGTGACAAAGGCGCGTAGCTCAATTATCCTTAATCTCGATAAGCCATAGATGTTGTATCTTCTAAGTAAGCGTAATTGGTCTGTATGGAACCATTAGCTATTAAAACTCATACTTTAATGATCTTTACCTACTTCCATACCCTCTCAATAATTATTTCCAGCCAGTTGAGTGGCAATTGTTCATCTTGTGCACAGGAATCGTTTTCTTTGAGGATCACCTGGTTTACAGTTAAATTACAGCGTTTCTTCTGAAACTCACCCAACTGACGATTGAAACAAGCCCGAAGCCATACTTGACCATTAATCTCTTTAGCTTTTCCTTATGTTTTGTCGGCTTGATCACATTTCTTTAAGATACTCTTGCCATTCCCCTTAGTCCCCTCAGGGGTTTACATTACCCTTCCAAGCTTTCAAGCGAAACAATCTAACAAACCCAACACTATACCAATATGTCCCAGTTGGAAATGAAAAGGAGCTGAAAGGTCTCCTTTGAGCTATCATCTGTTTACCTTGTCACTATCTCTATTTGCTTCTGTGACTTTTTTCTTGACCAATAACAATTGTTTGTTTTTCATTAGTTATGACAAATAAGCTTGTTTGGCAACATAATGAGTATTACAAATGCTGCCCAACCGATAACAGATTTATTTAGACTTATGGTTTGTTTTGGTATAATAGACCTGCTGGTCAATTTTACTCTAACAATTAATAGGCTTGCTTTATACCGTTTTGTTACTGAAAGGATTAAAATCATTAGTAATTGATTGTGCATTTAAAGAAAAACATTGATAAGTAGTCCCCTTGTAGGTTTGCTAAAAGTATGGTTAGGATCTTTTGACTTTGCTCGTTTCCTATTGTTTTATTATAATGGAATTAGCAGTGAAGTAGCATCACATTACGTGCTTCTTCATTTCGTCAGTCCATGGCAATCGTTGCCGAGATTTACCCACCTTTTTATTGCTTGCTGATTCGAAAATAAAGCACCTTGGGTAGGTGTAGAGATGTTCATTGGTTTTCTACATTTTGACCAGGGTTAACATTACCGCGCCGTTCCTGGTCGTCACGACGCTCGTCCGAGAATTTCCTTATTGTTTTAGGAGCCGTTCAGTCACGTCTTAATACATTGTTGGAAATGAGTTTTATATTACTTATTGAATTTCGTCAGTCCATTATTTTTGAGTGACCGAAAAAACAATGATTCTGCACAACATTCGTTATACGTATCTTCAATAACCACTACGGTCGTCTATGTTTCTCGATCGTTCCCTTTCGTTATTAGAAATGACACAAATGTCTGTTTCACTCTGCCCAATATCAGTTCATATGTTTTACTATAAAATAACAGGAAATCTCTGAAATCTCCATAGTGTTTTCCAGCATTCAAATTTTGTTAGATCTGTGATTGTGTATTTTATCCATTTTGGCGTTAAGATGCCAATTAAATAAAATGAGCACCTTCAACCTTTTAAAAAAAACTAATTTTTTCGTCTATCTTCATTGAAAAAGGGAGTGGAGGAGGGTCGTACATGACATGCCTCCCCACTTTGTAGTTCTCGCCGTAAATTGCTATTTTGCGTTTTCATTTGAGTTTAAAGTCTCCATGTTCCTCGGACAACGTACTTAACCAATGATTTTGTGTCGTATTTAAAAACAGAACGATGGGAGATTAAATACAGCATTTCTTTATAGCTTTTCATTATTTAAGTAACGCATCTTTTAGTATGTAAATAATTAGGGGAGAATAACAAAAAAAAGCAATTAAGTCGCAACAAAAAGATACTTTTTGTTCAACGCCTCTTGATTTTTGATTAGCGCCCTTGTCTTTTCCCCATTTTTTTTTATAATCGACAGTGTGTTTAATTTCATAAATAACGCCAAGTGTTTGCTGTAAGGGGGTAGAGACCTGAGGTACGCGTATCACAGATGGAAATACCCTATTTAAATGCAAATTCTATATTTGTCACCTCAAGAAGAAAAAAGTTCGATCTTTCCCTCAAGTTTGCATATTTCCCAACAGACGGGTCGCATTAGGTGCCGATGTATTCGAGATATGATGACGTCGTCGGTTGCGAAATTGTATTCCTTGTTGAACTCGAAACATAGCGGTGGAGAGACTAATTATATGGCATTTTTCAACTCGACATATTGTAGTATAACGACGACTTTTTTATGTCACTTTCTCGAATCGCATTTTTTCTTCCGGTTGACAAATTTCCGTTTTCGTTCTTGCTATCATTTGTTCTATCAGCGTTGGCAATTTGTTATTTGCTTACAAATTTCTATGCATACGTTTTACGCAAAATACTGCGCATTCGTTACGGATAAGGGAGGATATTTCTCTCTATGAAGTGTGTAATGTGAAGTCACTAAAAACAATATAAAAACTGCAGCTTCCTACATATCACTAAGAAAATGATAAATTTTGATCGAGCTGACAAAACTTTGAGGCGGAGAGAAATTTCTATTAACTGTATGATTACTTCAAAGTTTAAGGGATCTGATATCTGTGGTAGTAGTTGCAGATAGATTACGTTGTTATTTTTTAGTTATTCTGCAGCAACTTGGCATATGATGGATGAATGGTTATTGGAATCGCGTATTTTAGACATTTTATCTCCGCCCGGGAGCGGATAATTTCAAGTTTGTAAAGTTTACACATGTCAAGTGGTGTCGATACGCTGCTGATGGCGTCAATGCGCGCTTTGATGACAAAGGCGGATCTTAATATCCGCGTACAAGAGTCGTTACGGCAAGGGTGTCGACTTCACAAGGGATCGGCTTTCTTGAAGAGCATAATGGGATCACGTTCATCCCTCTTAAATGGGATCAGTACGTCTTAACGCACCCAACTTTCGCTTTTTCCCGCCAGAAAACATTTCTCATAAAAATTAAGATGTTTTATTTTAATTTTTTTAGCTTTTCAAAAAAGTCTCAAACCTTTGAATAAACTCCTACGTTGTAGCAATGTTTCGTATATAAATTATATGTTACAGATGAAGTTAATTAACCTTTATAATGTGAAAACAAGCACAGTATCTAAATGAAATGAAACTTTATTTGCTATTGTCGCATTTGTAAAACTAAGTCTTACGAGAAGATAAAACATAATTGAATGTATAGATAACTCAACATGTAAACATACAAACAGCACTACTTGATTTACTCCAAGTAAGGATTCACTATAACTGAAATTTTCATATCGATGATCTCACTATGAACATTTTTTGGGAAAATTCCCGTTCACTCGTAACGACAGCGAAATTCGCAACCCTAAGTTTGAAAAGTTCGGGTCCGTCATCGATTCCAAAACATCAGTAAGTACGTAATGAACGTATTGAAAGGTTCGTCGCGGTTCTCAACTTCATAATATAGACCCTGTAGATCCTAGATTTGATCCTAAAGCACATTATAACAAATGCTCAATTTTCCATTAAACATATCTTTTTCATATGGAACACTATGGCAACAAATAACATTGCACAATTTGAATACGGGAAACCCCTGTGGACTTGCTACTATTGCATGGCCTTTTTTTGAAAATAATGGGCGCCCATACAGTAATTTCCGGGGGGGGGGGGGGGGGGGGGCAATTTGGGGCAGATTGAGAAATTATTACTCCTTAGAGTTCGAGTCCAGGGGGGAGGGGCAACTTGCCTCTCTTTATGGACGCCCATGGTATCAACGGTTAATGCCGTGGTACTTTATTAATAAACTATTTCTGCAATCCGAACTAATGAATCCTAATGTGGAGCTTTTCCGGCTACGAGAAAGAAAATTAGTTTATTGCACATCCCTTTTCCAGATCGTGTTATTTGCAGAAATGGTGGTCGTTTTGAGGGTTTTTGAAAGAAATAGTACACATAAATGATCCATAGACAATCAACTATCTCAAGGAGATTATTCAATTAGTTATCAAACGTATTCTACAATTATATGAAAATAATGAGCCTTTGGAGAAACAGTCGGAGGGGAAATATGGATAATAATAAATTATAAGCAGAGATGTTAATTTGTATTTATAATTACTATTATTAGTTAATTCTTCCAAATTTTGCTAAAACTGTAATTACACTAAAACTAGAAGAGAACCTAAAATAAACTTTCTTCGAAAATGCGTGAGATATTTTTAAAAATATACTTTTCCCTCCAGGCTCAACCATACTGAAAATTTGAAAACATTTTTTGTAATTATAATAATTATAGTAATTCCATTGAAATGTTTATTTTAACTGGAACTCAATGCGTTTACCGGATTCTATTTAAAATAAGCGTTATTATAATTATTTATGGAGGTGCCTTACTTTCACTTCACAAAAAATTAATTTTTGTATTAGTATGGAAAGCACCCTCTGGAGTTATAAATTTAACCATTTACATTTTTTAACGAATCGTAAGTGCGGTGCGGTTGGATATGCAGGTACTGAAACTTAGTTACACTGGTCCTAGATAGCAGTTGATGGCAGTTCGTTTAAAAACGAAGGGCATATGGATCTGCTCGGAAAGGCTCTACTGGCCCAGAAATTGTTCCATATCCATGTAGATACGAATAATGTGTAAGGGGGAGATTTCTCCTCAGGTCAAGCAATATAACAGCAAAGTTTCGCTATCTATCTATATAACCTAGAACAAATTTCATTGGCTTACGTTTTAACAAATGCGGGTGCCATGACTATAAACAAGTAGCAGGGACAAGGATTCGAATCCTGCCAAAATAAAATTATTTTTATTGATTTGGTACAGATTTTGTAAGCAGCCCATCCTATGTTTTAAAATGCATTGAAATGCCAACTTTTGCCTGATTGGTACCCTCCTAGAACGCCAGTTTTTTTGCTGGCGCGGGCCCATCATAGTCTAAGAATAACATATCAAAATGTGGAAGGTGCTGCAAGGCTACAGCCAGTGTGCAGGCAAGGAAATATCGATCGTATCAGCGATATCGCCATGAAAGATCGTCTGTTGGTATCTAGGCAACTAGCAGAGATCATTTCCTATCGTACCACTGTCTACGAGATGCGTGCCCCAAATGCTTAAACATGAAGAAAAATGGACTGCGAATGATTTCTTCTGAAGCCAATTTGCTTAGACCATTCTATTATTTTTCAGTTGTGAAAATGCGGCCTTCGGTTCGAACGATAATTTCCACTGTTGTCTGGGATGCTGAGGGAATTTTGTTAATGGATTACTTAATAGCGACTATCGTCTGTGCAATTAAGGGTTCCGTGAGTCAATTAAAGAAAAAAATGGAAATTATCACATGGCATCCTTTTTCATCAACATAATGAACACCATTGAAGATTTCACTAAACAAACTACCTCCTCCTCAAAATTAGTTTCAACTGGCTTTCATTTTTTCCAAAATATAAAGAGCCTCTCCGAATTCAGCTATAGATACTTATTTTTTGAAAAAAGTGTTAATACGAGGGAAGTCTCGTGGCAATATACTTGCCAGATTTTTTTTATCTATGTCCTGTTTATGCTATATTCATAAGACTAAAAATAAGTTAACAGTAAGCTGTTGAAGATGGATAAAAGCTTCGTTGTGTATATTGAACGAATTGAGCTTGAATTTAGAGTTCTTGGCTTTGTCAACTACCTCTTATAGCCTCGGCTCACTTTCAATGCTGGATTAAATTTCTAAAAATTCAATTATTATTCAAAATTTTATCGTTCTCTTATTCTGGACATAAAACACAATAAAATGCCATTTAATCGTCATAACATAATGCGTATACATACAATGTATTGGATGTTGCATTTGAACTGGCCAACACTTCGGCTCAATTTAATCTCCAAGTTCCTTCTTCATTCTTGTTGCATTTGAGATTAGTTTGCAAGAGAAGTTTTAAAACTTCTTCACTGTTGATTGAATATCGTTTCTTAATGCGTTTTTAACGTGATTCATATGTATTTTATCGGCCATTGTAAACTGTAATGCAAGGTACCTACACATTATCCTGTTGCATCTATATAGGGACATACTGCCGAAAAAAATATGGCAAAGGTATATATCGTAGAAATGACTTTCATCTTGGAAAATACTTGGCAAAACTGCAATATATCTAATAAAATTGACCTAAAAAGTGGAAAGTCTGCTGCGCACACAAAATGTAATCTGTGAAAACGAACGTTTCACAAAGGCGGTGTCTTAATAAGGATAAAAATTACTCCGCAAGACATGCTGATTAAACAGCAATCAGCCAACCAAACACTTGCTGCTCACTTGAGATCACTCACCCTCATCCACACCAATGGATGGCTCATATCTCGGGGGTTCACTTTAAAAAACGCGAAAGAAAACAGCGCGATCCTTTTAAAAAGCTCCGTAATACGTATAGCCTGCTTAAGAGGATCGCCGGATGTCTAAATTCCCTCTTAAAAAAGGGGAGATTGTTATCACGTCTTCTAATTTACTTATTCTCTCCTTAAGATCTATTTACAATAACGGGATTGCCTACAATAAGAAGAAAACAGGAAATTATGTTTTTTCGTCGTAAAGATCATAAGTCGCGATACGGCATCTCAATGTCGACTTAATTTTATGATTATGAGCTCAGGTTTGCAGTCTTTGTCTCTCCAACACCGCAATAAAGAATTATTTCCTGAAAAATGAAGGCTTTGCGTAAACCATAAATCAAACTAGATTTAAATTTTTCTTTGACTTTCATACATCTTCCTCCACAAATCATGATTAATTTGAACGCTATTACGACCGTTATTCTTATTATTCACGTTTAGTTAAATTTTATTTCAAAAGCCCTCCCAAGTTAAATTGAAAACTTGTAAAAACACGTAATAGTGTCTGACAAAAACAGAGGCAACTCGTTTACCCGTTAAACCAAACATCATTCTCCACTTACATACAGAACGCATCCGTATATACGCTAATCTGGCTCCATTAGAAATACACAGTGGCGCTCTAGAGCTTTAATTTCATTCAGCGTTGACCTGTCCGAGTCGTTTTAAAACTCTCTATACAAAATCGGTAAGAAATAGACTCATCTCGTTAAGCTGAAAAATACGAAATAAACCACGTTTATCTGACCGATATCATAGAGAGAATTGTCGTCTTGTCTCTAGAGTGCAAGAGCGTGCTAACTGGCTCGGGGCCTCCCAAAGCTATAACCCGGCCTCGGAAACCAATAAGAGGAAATATCGACGGAAATCGGAGAATGCGTTTCCTAGATGGATATAAATTGATCTTTTGCCAAAATTAATTACCTTACCGCCGTTTAAACGTCCACACTTTTACTCCATCATCCCCCCATAAATCCTTCGACTATATATTTTATAAATAAACCCAAAATAGTTAAAGATAACCGCATAAATAGACGCAAATTGCGCTGTAAAGTATTTAAAAGTTATTGCACGGAAACAGGAAAAATCCGGGTCGCAATCTCCCGCTTTTAAACCACTGCGGAGCAATAAAAATATTCAAAGGTGATGACTCCCACTTTAGCCACATACTGAATAAAACCATAACATTTGCAAGTTAAATGCCATAAACGCCCGGAAAAATAAATTCTTTGTTTCATTTTTTGTCTTTCAACATGCACTTGGTTCACACGACGAAGCTTCGTTTCGCATCCAACTTTTCCCACATTCGATAAATCAGCACAGCATTACATTGCCACTATTTCACTTCCATTTTTTTGTTCGATATTTACAGCGAATTCTTTCGTTTAATTTTTGTGCGGAGAAATGTTGTGTTTCGGCCTAATTTTGAAGTGTAATGCGTTGGTTGGTTACGAGAGGGTGTGCAGGACTCGAGGCGCGGTGCTTGATGAACTAAAACCCATCGATCATCCAATTAGCTCGCCGATCAATCATCTACTGCCATTTACGGTTTGCTCCCCTACTATACGTTCATCGGTTCATCTGCATACCGCACTACATAACCCTCCTTCGAAAACGATATCCGCGAAATGTCATTCTTTAAATGCCGTTTTGTGGTTGAAGCCTCTTTTTAAATCGTTTTTAACCAAATTTGCCGCTTTATTTAATTTCTCAATAAGTTAACTGTTTTTTTCTTTACGATTATCGTAATTCGTCTTCTGGTCGAAATTGAGGAAAAGCGTTCGATTACTGTTCGAACTAGATTGGTACCCTTAATGTGTGCAATGCCATTACGCTATTTTCTGTCGGACAAAGGATAAAAACAAATCCTTTATCCTATAACTTGAGTAAGAGAGTGAATTATCTTGCAGTTTGGATAATCTCTATGAGAATGATTTGGTTACTCCTTTAAAGTACATTCATTCCAATTTATTCCTATTGGTCATTTTAGTCAGATCCAAATTTCAAAGAGTATTTTCACGATTACGTAATTACAGTCTATTTCACATAGAGCGCCTCGTTTCTTTAAATAATAATAAATTCCACATAGTTCTACAACTTTCACTTATCAAACTAAGATACATAATAACATAATAATAGATAATATATTTATACCTAAATTTAATACTGTGCAGATTTGTATGTCGCTCCCAAGAAGATGGCCTATTAATTAGTCGAAACATGTACGTATATAACACCTTTCTTTTTCTAAAATTCCGGTTTTTAGCTTTACAGTTTTACTTTTACTTAATTAGTCTCCCAAAATTTGAAATTGGAGTTTAATTCTGTTTTTGTGCTATCCTACAATCACTCTGATGATGATGAAGTAGCCAGCCAGTAGCAACTTTCCTGACGATTCCGATGCTAAAAACAGAAAATTTATTTCTCGTCAAATTTCAGAGTTATTTTCATATTTTTACTTTCCCTATGTATACATATACAGTGCGTTCGAGAATGATTGAAGTGTGTTCAAATTTCGCGCACAGACGTTTTGATAATTTTAGTATTAGAATGTTTAAGAAGTGAGTTGACAGTTGGGTTAGTAGCGTCGTATTCTTTCCACTTTAGTAATTTCGTTTATTTTATAAATCAGTCTTTTTAAAGGTTATTCCGAATTATTGAATTTAATTTCAATTTAGGTATTAATTATCCGAATAATTCTTTACAGTTTAATGTAAAGAATATGTATTTAAATTGATAGTTACCACCGTACCGTACCTACTCATATGGAATTTTATTCACTAGTACCAATAATTGTAAAAATTAAATGAACTGGCGGGAAATTCAAACACGCTTCAATCTTTCTCGAACGGACTGTATACAGGGTGGGCCAACAGTGCGGGGTTAGAAGATTGTGGATTTATTAACGAACATTTCTAAAGTTTGTTGCTGGGATATGGTCGAGTACCCTTAAGGCTACAAACCTAATTGAATCGGAATACATATACAGGATGATTTATATCAAAGTTGCATTTTTTTAAATGGAACCCCCTATATATTATTGTATATTTGGATTCGTGGTCAATTCTAGTGCTACTTTATGTATCACACATAATACCTAAAACGAATCGTTTAGCCGCAATTCCTCATTTTTACAAAAAGCAGATGTCTAAAAAAATTGAATATCGCAGCGATCACAAAACTTAGAAGGCCGCGACTAGGCGATGTCACTAAAGAAAGCATGAAATGTACTAGCGTAGTTCTTCTTGTGTTCCGAGAAATTACTACGTACTTCGTGAATTTTAAAAATTTCTATCAAAGTTAACTTGGTTTTTTCAAATGGCATGGCCAATTTTTCTTTATTGCATCAAATGTAAAATTTTATTACCTTTCCAACGATATGAGTTTGTCGCCATCTATCTCCGGTAGGTTTTTTGTAATTTCACATTCTCTAATTAAATTATTGTATTTTCCAATTTTCAGGTCACGCGACCATATCTCAGCAACAAACTTTAGAAATGTTCATTAATAAACCCACAATCTTCCATCCCCGCACTGTTGGCCCAACCTGTATGTATACATAGGGAAAGTAATGTATTCAATCGAAAAAAAATCGAACTCGAGGTTTTGATGAATCTCAACGTTTTGGGTCCTCCTGAGGGCAAAACCACCATCTTTAAAAAATGTTTGTCTGTGGGTGCGTGGGTGTGTGGGTGCGTACGTTTTGGCTGTGGAGCCTAAACTACTAGACCGATTTTGGTAAAATTTAAAACTAAGGCCTACAAAAACTGCATCGGTAAAACAAGCTTCTCGTCAAAATCGGTCCAAGGGGGCCCAAACTAGGGGCGTTATTTTGGGAGCGTGCATTCAAACTAATTTCCTTTGGTGAACAGTTAGTAGACATGGTTACAAGCAAAACGAAGTTTTTCGTTTGTTTCTAAATTCAAAATGGCGGCCAATATAGCAATTCTCCAAGTTTTTATATATTAGGGCTCAAGAACCATATTTAACTTAATTAAAATTTGAAAATTGAAAATTCTAGCCAAAGGATAGCCAGAACTCTACTTATAATTGATAAGAACAAAAATTTAACGTGCCCAATTATTGGTGCTCAAAATTGGTCAAAATTTAAAAATATTTATAGCATACGCTATATAATATTTCCGGAGAAAATCGGATTACAACTATACTACACACTATAATAGGTACCATATATTTTTTATTTTTTTGAGTTATTATGCAAAAACTATTTTATTTTGCGTTATTACGCAAAAAAACTATTTTATGTATCATAGATTCCTTTTTTGTAAGGATAAAATTTCAACATCGAGACGCTGGCTTTTACTCAAAGTTTGTATTAGCCTTTCTTTGTAAATAGACGGTGGCGCAATAAAAATACCTTTTATTTGCATACAAATAGCTGTCGATAGTGTGTCAGGGCGAAATTAGTAAAATTGTGAAGTTTATTTTCAAATAATTCAAAACATAGAATTTCTTCAAAAATGTGTTTGTATTAACAAAGAACTAATTTGAAAACACTCAAAAAAATGTTTGGAGTGTTTTACTACTGGTTTATAGATAAAATAGTAAAATTTCAAATAGTTGTAGACTCGCATTTCCATCGACACCTCGCGTCGTTCGTTGAAAGCTTTTGCCGTCCTTTGGAAACAGCGATGGTCTTGTCAGAGCGGAGGCTTCCACCTTCCACGGCTAGAGTCGGTAAGATACAGACTACTTCCGGGGTAGGACTGTGTCAAAGTTGAAAAATTCAACGTTTCGCCGTCTTTCGTAAGGGGCTTCATCAGGACAAGGAACAACCAAAAATAAAAACAAGCTGATGAGCAATGACTGATGTGTCACTTTCTCCTGACGGAATACGTTTAAATAGTTGTTCCTGTTAGTTCATTTGGTAAGAGTTTTATTATTTTATTTTTATTGTTCTTTTTATTTAATTTGTGTTTGTTTCTTGTCCTGATTGAAACCCCTTTCGAAAGTGGGCGAAACGTTGACTTTTTCAACTTTGACACGGTCCAACCTCGGAAGTAATCTTTATCTTAACGATGGTCTTCTCCATAATGGTTAATAATCACAATCCTGCGATTCAAGGAATGAAGCATTTTCGCAAAATTCATAAATTGCACATTTTAAAAATATCCTGGGAGGATTAAAACAAAACTGTAACTGTAAAACTTAAAAATTTCAACTGACATATTTTAAAATTGAAACACACATTAGGTGAAATTCATTTATTATTACTAACTTTCACCCGCAAATGCAGCTTATTTGAAAAGTTTTATTATTTTTTAGCTGTGTAGGCTTTCTAGATTGGTTGAAAAAATTATGTGCAATTGTGTATTGAATTTCCTCAAGTTTTTTTATTATTATAATAAATGTAAACAGTAGTACACTTTTCTTTCTTTGGCTTTCTATAATATAGCAACACTATCGATTACAATCTAATCTTCAAAAAATGAATTGTTCTTCTTTTTCAAGACGTTTTCAAAGTTTGAAAATCGATCCTCTAGCTGCCTACACTGATTATTTCACACAAATAATAATAATAATGAGCGACAATAATGTTATTTTTCCTTTAGTGAAGCACAAATGAACGGCATTAATTAATAAGTGTGGAGTATTACCAGCGTTATCACATAACACCAATCGCTAATTAACCAACATTTCAAGCTGATTAACTATGAGTAATGAACTGAAAGAGAAAACTGTGAGTTTCTTCTCCTGAGGTTATGAATCATAGTAGTGAATGCGTTTATTTACTTCTTCTCTTCTTGTTCTTCTTTATCTTTTCTCTTATGCCTTACGGCCATCCATGTCCTCCACGTTTTCTTATCCTGTGACATTTGCCTTAGTTGACTGACTGTTTTCCCCATTTTCTTTGCGAGTTAAGGAAAAGTTCTTCATTCGCATAGAGTTGCAAGAAATTTGTTGAAATTGTTCTTGTTCAGAGAAAAAGGTAGAAATTCCACTTCATCTCAATAATTTTCTGATTGCACAATATTAGACAAAGATTGAAAATCCCGTTTTTGCGCCTACCAGAAACCGGTCAGCATAAAAAAATGAAGTAGTAATATAAATTTCATTAAAATAAAGTAAAACACTCTCCGGAAAAAATTGTAATGTATTAATACGTAATTAGATCAGCTTCAATGCGCGAGAATTGAAAAAAAAGTAGCCAATTAATATTTGATTGATATGAAATTAGCTACTCACACCAGAAAAGGTGTACATTAGCAAGAAATTAAATTAAATTAAATTTTAATAAATTATTTGTATAGACATAATGTAACTGGCTAATAGAAAATAAATACTTAATTAGAAACTCCTAGGAAGTTGTACAGGTTAGCCCCACAGTCTATCCAGAGCAGTTTAAGTGGACAATATGATCGATGATCATTCCAATTTGAAGGTTGTGGTTCGACTTTAGGTAATCTCACCCTGGATTGTACGTTTGCTGCTCAGTACAAGATCTGTTGTACATTATGTACTACATGGAAAACAAACAATACATCTGCGTCAATTGGGCCATTTTCTAGGACAAGAACGCTCAGCGAAATGTGATCCAAGAAATATTATTAATCATAAACGCTCCTATGGGTGGATTGAGAGTTATATTTTAATAAACCTTACTGAGAATATCATTGTAATGACTTTAAGAATCGCCAGTACAGTAAAAGCTCCTAAATTGAACCAAATTTATGGTGGGGAAATTAATTAAGTATGCCGCCACTATTTAGAATATGAAAATATTTATTGAAACGTCATTAACATTAAAATACCTACATTTCTTGAAGTTTTCCAGTATAAATTTAGAAACGAAAACCACGATATGGTATTGGGTCTTTTGGTGTCGCATATACTCTTGTCGGAGATAAAATTTAAACACACTTGGTCGATACTCTCGAGAAATAATTTTAATTTAGTTTCTAAGGGCTCGTCGTAAAATGTTCTTCATTTGTTTAACTTTTACATCCATTAGCCGGAAGATCCTTTGATGATTTAATAACGATGAATAACAATAATTAGACGAACTAAAAACCACCAACAGTTTAGATACGTTAAATACCTACTATTAAAAATCTCAACGATCCATGTTCAAATCTAAAGGAAATAGACATTTTCCAATTAAACCGTGTCCATAAAAGTGTTTGAATTAAACGAACTTATTTAATTTTCCTCCCCAATAAATGTGGGAATAAAAAATCAGGTTAACCAATTTTTAACGTATTTTAAGTTGAATGTTTTAATAGGCCCCCCTTCATCAAGCATTTAAGGATACAAGTACATAATCTGACCACAGAATGTTAAATAAAACATATCCCATTATATTTAAATTCTCTGCCGCTTTTTAAATAAACACACCACTTAATCATGCAAATCCTCTTTAAAAATGATTTTACGCGTTTTTTTTTCCTTTCCGTTTGCGCACCCTTTTACGATGGATAATATATAAAAAATGCGTATAACCGTATTCTATATACCCCCGTACATTGTTAAATTATTATAAATTATGAATTGCGTACTATAAGCGGTGCTTTTAAGGGCTGAATTGGTAAAGTAACAGCAGAGGAAAAGCAAAACGGGGAGGCGTCCTTTTAATGCTCTTACAGCTTTCAGACGCGAGCTGACGCCGAATATCCAAACGTTCAGCCAGCTGCGGGTACCGTTTTAACCATTCACTCAAATTCTAATGAAATATCAATATGCAAACAGTTATTATATCTTTATGCAAAGAGACATTACCAAAATGCACTTTCTCGCAATCTTTTAAAATCGGAAGATAGTTAAAAACGAGGCGCCCCACTTCTAACGATTAGCGTAGTTATCTTATTAGGCGAACACTATTTTCAATTTTTGATACAATTGAATAGTGAGTGTGGGTTTTCAAAATGAATAAGTTTCTTTCGAAATATATTTGTCTCTTTCAGCAAGACATAGTCGCAAGCATTCAACTGCAAGGGTTGTGGCGGATGACGGCAACGACCTAAGGGGGATGAAAGTAGAACGAGATCGACAGAGAGTAAGCTTAAATAGCAAAAAGAGATCGAGTCACCACAGTAGCAACTAGAACGATAGAAGATTAGAAATTCATTTGAATATTTCCGGTAAGACTTGCGTGTTAGTTCTATTTGTGCATAGCGTCATCAGACTTTCGCTCTCGCAATCAACCGATAAGTTAACAACGAAACAAACTGAAATAAATGTTAAACGTATGGCGAATTTTGCTGATGCGAGAGAAAATAAGTAATGGAAAGCAAGTGGGGAAATGTAAATATTGAAGATAACGGGGAAGGTGATACGTGGCCAGGAAATTGAAGGAAATGTAGATGCGGATAAATGGTGGTAAATTGATTACCAACGCTGTTACCTATTAGGGAAAATGTACTACACCACCGTTAAAAATAGCTAACCGAAAAATGTTTTCGCTTTTATGGAAAGATTCGAAAAAGCATTCACGTTCATTTATTTTTTTGAAGAATTTTAACGAGGGAGAACGGAATATGAAAATTCCATTAATAATTTTTCGGTGGAGTTTTTAGATCAAACCCCAAATAAGCGCTATGTATAAATACGATTTCTATGTCACCGAATACGCTTTAATAATAACTAAAGTGTAGGTATAAATAATAAAAAATATAACAATGGGAAAAACCACTACTATATGAAAACTTTTATAGTAACTTAGATCAAAACATAAAAATCGTTTACTCGATGCATGTCACAAAACTTTTTCCGATAGCCTACAGTCAACTACTAAGTATCAAGTAACTGAAGTTTGAAACATTTGATTTAGAGAAAAAAATGTTTGGGTTATGAGTTGATAAACTGATAAATTGTGGCTTTGCAGCAATAATAATAATAATGAAAAGTAAACGAAAGCAGAATTAAAGTTCAAAAGTTTTCAAAAGTAGTTTTCGTTGGTGAAAGCGATGAGATCCATCATTTTTTCCGTTAGAGTCGTAAATAAATCCAACGTTTTTTGGTACATTGGTCCAAAATCTAGCTGACTAACTTACAGCTCCCAAATTTGGCTCTGTTTTTCCATTATTGTTACAAACATCAAGATCAAGACAAAGTTTATTGGACAAACAAGATTTATGTATTTTCATTGAGGTCTGACACACTATTATGACAATTAAAAAATTAACTTTGGGCACTAAATACCGAAACTGAATAAAGACCATACAGAGGATAAAAATAATAGGTGCTTATTTTCGACGTAAGTTTAGATCCTTTCTCTTGCATATGGCGTTAATTTCTGTCCCACTTCTGACAGACACAATGGATGAGGTACTTACACTTTTAATGAGATTTCCAAAAATGACGGAATTTGATAAAATTTTAGAATATTGTAGATATCGACCTTCTGACAAAAAGTCTCATGGGCCTAATTTAAAGCGATCCTCTATGACTGGTTTCCCAGATACAGTGGCGAGTATCTTGAAAAACACGAATTAAATTAAAAAGATTGGCATTTTCTTTAAAAAAGTAATACAAGTAATTTAATTTGATCTTGGGCGGCTGTCTAGGATGTCATGTGCCGATTTTTTTGTATACAGGGGGTACTCATAAGTAGGTATAATTAATACTAGTTTTTATTGTTGAAATCCTTACTTCGTGGAATCTATTAATTGTTTATAGAAATGAAACGCAGATACAATAAGAAACTCCACAATAATATATTAAATGTAAAACATACAATATACATATATACAATTGTTTCATCACAACATGAAACATCATCAGGATGACAAGAATTTCTTGATGTTACTACATGTTGTAATGAAACAATTCAACTTAAATATTGCATTTTTTACATTTAATATATTATTGTAGAGTTTCTTATTATGTTTGCGTTTCATTAATAGATTCCACGAAGTAAGGATTTGAACAATAAAAGCTAATATTAATTACACTTTAGTACCCCCTGTACACAAAAAAATCGGCACATGATATCCTAGGCAGCCGCCCAAGATCAAATTAAATTACCTACTTGTATTACTTTTTTAAAGAAAATACCAACCTTTATACATAGTATTTTTAATTTAATTCGTGTTTTTCAAGATACCCCATACTCGCCACTGTATCTCGGAAACCAGCCATAGGATCGCTTTGGGCCCATAAGACTTTTTTGTCAGAATATACTAAAATTTTATCAAATTCCGCCATTTTTGGAAATGTCATTAAAAGTGTGCCTCATCCTTTCTCCTTTTTCTTATGTTAGGACCTTCTCCTGTTTTATCTTTGCCACTTCCACTCTTGGGATTCCGAACTCCAGTTACTCATTTACCTATTGGATGGGTTGCTAATGGGTCTCTCGGATTGAAGTTGGTGATGTTTAGCCACTTTTACTATTCTGCTTGTATGTATCCGTTCTACTAGTGTTAAAATTTGCATTATAATTTGTTTTGGCTTGTCGTATATATAGATTAGATTCATACAGCATGTGCAGGATAATATGGAAGATGTGAGGCTATCAGAAACAGTGATAGGTACAAACTCGGTGAAATTGGGAAAAAGTTGCGCATTTACGGCCCCATTAACAATCCGGATACACATTTTCAAAGATTAGTCCCGTTACTGAGATACGGGATGAAAACGAAAATGTGCGTTTTTAAAAAAACTTCCATATTTTATTTATTGTAGAATCGAACATTTGTTTTCCTTATGGGCGCCATACCGGATATTTACATTTTCTAAATCGTCATAAAAAGAGCTTTTCAACTATGTACATACGTTGGGATAAACAAATTATTACTTATAGCGACATTTCAATTTGACCGAAGTTGGCGTTGACAGTAGCATTATTAAACAATTGCAATCTACATTTTTAAACTGTCAGTTGCAATTGTTTAATAAACGAACATGCTATCATCAGTGCCAACTTCGGTAAATTGAAATGTCACTATTTGTGATCATTTCTTTAAGTGGAACATACGGATGTTGTACGTGGTTGAAAAGCTCCTTTTATGACGATTTCAAAAATGTAAAAGTGACCGTTGAGTGAAACTTAGTAGGCCTATCTAAAAACATTTTCATTAAAACGAGCGAAATAGAGTTGTGGGCACTGCTCATTCACTGTCCCCATAGGATTTTCGATTGCGAATAAAGTTCTAATCGCAAATAAGGGACATTTTACAGGAATTTTCTAATCCATTATTGCCATTGGCTGTGTGGTGATTGATGATTTCTGTGCACTCCTATTCAAGAGACACTACAGACCCTCGAAATTTTTTTACCGACTTGAAGTACTTACCTTAAGGTCTCTATGGTGCGGGTTGTATTTTTAACCTTGTGTTTAAGATATTTTTAAGGACCTTACGAATGTATGCCCGTAAGTAGTCAATAATGACTGAATAAAATGTCAGAGACAGCTTCATGGTCTTTATCTAAATGAAATTGTGTCTTGATTCAAATGTTCTTTGTGTCCCAAAAATAGCATACAGTGAGCACGTAAAATCAAAAAACATGTCAATAAACATTTTCCTGTTCGTTTTATTCAAGATTGCTCGGACCTGTCGGTTTTGTTTTTTGTCTTTATATATTTTTTAATTATTGTCTGTTATATACCTTGTGTCCCACGCTAGGGGTACCCCATGGGATTTAACATGGGAAAATTGAAATTATTTTTTTCCTGCTTCCCAAATTAAAAAATCGCAAAAATTTTGACGCAGATTTAAAGTGGCACTTAAAACGTTTCTAAAAACAATTTTTTGATTACAATTTGATAATTAATAAATTAATTACAGGCATTTGAAATTCGAAATTTTGAAGGTTTTTCGCGCATGCGATTCAGATCGGCTATCTTCGGCTATTTTCGGCTACAATTTAATTTTAGCATCCATATTGCTTTAAAACCCGAGCTACCTGAGCTAGTACGTTGGTGAACATAGGCACATAATTACATCGCTACGACACTGGTTGGGAGTAAATTGGCAATGTAAAAATTTCTGAGATTTTTGGATTATTTACGTGCGTTCAATACTTCCTTGACCTGTGAAAAAATCTTTTCTATATTTTAAGGTACTTACGTAGTAATAAAAAAGTAATATTTTTGAATCTATTTTATGCAATTACACACATTTAAAGGTTGAATACGACGATACTTTTGTTGATTAAGCCTATTATTTTACAGAACTCCACACATACAAAAATGTTTCAAAACATCGGATGGTTCAGGTGCTTTCAATATTTTCTCGTTCTGAAAGAAAATCTTGTATACAGGGTGAATGAGACCACCCGTATCAGTCTTTTATTTAAAGAACGGTGAGTCGTAGAGAGGTGGGGTAAAAAAATTGATTATAAAAGCCATAATAAAGAATCGAATGGTGATATCATTATTTCTCGGAGAAGTCAGCATTCCTCCAGAAGGCCTCCAACTCCAAAATTTTAAATGGCACCATAAGTCAAAAAAGGTATTGTTTAAAAGATTGTTAAAAAAGAAGAAAGTTTTATAGGAAAAATTATTTTATTACTGCCACCCATTTTCAGTAATATTCGACCAAAGTTATTAAATTTGAAATTCACTGTTAACAAGAAACATTGAAAAGTCGACTTTTAAAATCTAGTTACCAATGTTACATGTTTTCAAAATATCTTCCATTTACTGCTAAGCGCTGTTGAGTTCTTCTAGGTACACTATCAGTGGCCCTAATAAGTACTTCTTGAAAGGGAAGAACACATGTAACATTGGTAACTAGATTTTAAAAGTCGACTTTTCAATGTTTCTTGTTAACAATGAATTTCAAATTTAATAACTTTTGTCGAATATTACTTAAAAGGGGTAGCAGTAATAAAATAATTTTTCCTATAAAACTTTCTTCTTTTTTAACAATCTTTCAAAAAATACCTTTTTCGACATATGGTGCCATTTGGCCTTCTGGAGGAATGCTGACTTCTCCGAGAAATAATGAAATCACCATTCGATTCTTTATTATGGCTTTTATAATCACATTTTTTACCCCACCTCTCTACGACTCACGGTTCTTTAAATAAAAGACTGATACGGGTGGTCTCATTCCCCCTGTATATTTTAAAGTACACAGTAATAAAAAAATAATATGGTTGTTTTTTAAACAATTATTTTTTTTATCGGAGTCCTATTTTAGCCTTTTAAACCATGCCCGAGCGTGTTTAAATCGCGCTTTCAAAAACACGCGTGTTTTAAAGTTGCCATGGCATTATCATCAATTTGAAAAACGTGAATTCTTATTGGTTATTGATCTGACAGGAGTACTTTGTTACGTCAAATAAAATGACAGATTGCAAATTCATTTCTGTTTTTCTCATTTCCATGACAACGGAAGGTATACTGTTTTCACATTAGAAATTCAACCATTTCACATTATTAGTTCTTATTTCCATTTTAATACCAGATTTCAAAGTGAATCAATACAAAAAATAGCGTAAAGTATAAGTGGATAAACAGGTCTTTAAAACACTTGCTCTATTTCAAGCACTCCGGCTGCGCCGTCGTGCTTGAAAACTCGCGCGTGTTTTAAAGACCTGTTTATCCACTTATACTTTAATATAGTATTTTTTATTGGTGTCCTATTTTAGCCTTTTAAACCACGCCCAAGCGTGTTTAAATCGCGCTTTCAAAAACACGCGTGTTTTAAAGTTGCCATGGCATCATCATCAATTTGAAAAACGTGAATTCTTATTGGTTATTGATCTGACAGGAGTACTTTGTTACTTCAAATAAAATGACAGATTGCATATTCATTTCTGTTTTTCTCATTTCCATGACAACGAAAGGTATACTGATTTGACATTAGAAATTCAACCATTTCACATTATTAGTTCTTATTTCCATTTTAATACCAGATTTCAAAGTGAATCAATACAAAAAATAGCGTAAAGTATAAGTGGATAAACAGGTCTTTAAAACACTTGCTCTATTTCAAGCACTCCGGCTGCGCCGTCGTGCTTGAAAACTCGCTCGTGTTTTAAAGACCTGTTTATCCACTTATACTTTAATATACATATGCACTATTTACTCATTATTGATTGATACACCAGTATCTTCTACAGGAGATTTCTTATAGCATTCGAACATGAAATCTTTCCATAAACATAATCTACAGTTCATTATCAACTCAGTATGTAAAGAAACAAATCAATGCTAATACTATTAATCTTTGATGACACCACATGAGTCATAGGTTTCCCAATTCCTTAAAGATAGAAACTTTGTAATGCAAAGGAAGAGGAGTTTACTACTGTAAAATTAATACTTATTGTTCACAGATCAAATTTTAATAACAAAATATTTGGAGGTGGATTTATTTTCATAAACTACTTTATTTAGTTGTACGTTTGTTAATATTTAATTAAAATCGATTATTTTAAATCTAATTCGAATCTATTTTTAATAATGTATAGTGCGTCGTTGGGTGACTTTATGTGGGTAATAATCTCATCATCTAAATTCATTGTAACATAAACTATGAATACTAAACACTATTTGAATATTTATGCAAGTTACTAGATTCTTGCAGTATTCGACTTTTCTTCGAGGCGAGATGAATATTTTTAAGAAAAAGAAAATATTAGCACTTTCCTAGAGGGTACATAATTGAGTAAAAGCAACTATAACCGCGCCCTTTATTCTTAATAACAAAATAAGATTGACAAGTCTGGGATATAAGCCAGCATTTATTGTACGAAATGTCATTCTGTGAAATTGAGTCGCTACAATAGTCGCCTGTAATAAACATCTAGAAAATTGAAGACAATTTTCAGACAAAGCAGAACAATTCCGTATTATTAACCAAAGCGCCAAATGAATATTGGACATTTGTTGTCACTTTCAGATTTGATTAGATGATTTTTTTAAATAATTGCGAGGAATCGCTTTAATTTAGAAAGGGAGAATGATTGTAGCTCCACATTATCAAATGAACACGTTTATGAATCTTCAATTATGAACTCGTCTGCAATCCGTTGTGTCTAATGCAGCCGCGAATTTCTCTATCCCATTAAACAGCTCTGACTGGAAACAATCAGACGCCGAATTGATTCACGTTGGGGGTCCATTATCCTTACTCCACATCGGGTTTACTGCAAGCAGCAGCATATACGTAAATATTGAAACTCCTAGGAAATTATTCCTAGTATATATAAACGAAGCCCACCTATTATACATCTATACATGTTTCATCTAAAATGAATATAACGCAAATTACAAAACGAATCCAAATTTATGTCGTAAAAGAAAGAGTTTACGTTTCCGCCCTTCGCAGCTTGTAAAAAAAACACAGATTAACGAATGAATTAAAGTAAACCGTTAAGATAGTTCCTAATTTAACGAGATTGAAATCGGACGTAATTGCGTCAGAATGGAGAAATAAACTTAAACCCCTTTTTGATTAGTATTGGAAATACCAATCGAAATTCCTCAAGTTCTTCACTCATCGTTGCAGAAATAACACACTTCTGAACTACTCGAATCATGTCATACACGGTCTGTTTCTGAGTGTATGGCATGTAGGCTTCAGGCATAACCACCCTTGAACATACGCGTTTTAGGTTATCGATGGTTCCGTTTGCTCCTGCTTCAATACGTTAATGAATATTGCTTTATCTCATTCCATCTTGGGAATCTTCCTCGCTTATAACCTCTATAAATCGCTGCAGACCACATATTAAGGTCCTTACAATGTTTTAGACGTCAAATTTTCGAGCGAAAATTAAGTTTGTTGTCGATAATGAAATATTTTTCTCTTCTAACCAACCGAAATCGGTTTTTAAAACGCATTATCGTTTAATTTAATCAGTATTTATATTTCAAGCCGAAAATTCCCGTTATATTTGGTGAGTTACCTACACAAGACGTTTCCTCAACCCACCTGCCAGAAGTCTCCAGACTGTAACTTTTTACAGCACCTTAATTAAATCCCTTTCTGACATCCACCACGCTGTTGTCACCGCGCCAAACGGAGAGATTTCTACGTGATGCGGTTTCCAAAGTGCAAATTGCCCTCTGGAAATCTCGCTCCATTCGAGATTATTTATTTCATTTTAAGCTACTTGTCGGTTACTCCACGAATTGTAACAGAATTCAATTCTAAAGGATTCTAATGATGCGTAGGGTAAATTATTTATTCATGAATTTTTTTCCTATTCTTTGCTCGTTTTTAAATTTGTATCGTTGTTGGTTGTTGGCACCTTTTTAACTAAATAACGAACATTTCCAGACTCTCTAATTTTTACTGCTTTCAAATTACTTTTCTAAATCAAAATTTTACTGGTACAATTCTGTTGCAGAACATGTTAAGTAGGTTTTTATTGTAACATTTACGGCAACAATCTTATCACAAGGTCACAGAAAAACTATTTACTAACAATTTCATAATTGAAAATTGAAACTTCGGTTTTTTACTGCACAAATGGTTGGGAAATCTAATAGAAAAAACCCGTCTTGCGCATTCGTTTACAGGTTAATCATAACCCAGCCCAACACACATTTTGGTGCTTAGGTTTTTGTAACTTTTTCTGTATAATTTTTGGATGTAGAATCTAAATTGCCGTCAGATTTGATCTGTCTGATATACTTTTTGAGGCACGCTATTTTGGGCTTTTTATATTTTAAGTTTTATACATTTTATGTTAAATATTTACTATATCCTCCAATTGCCAGTTAAAAAATTCAAAGTAGGTATTTATTTCACAATATAAATAAATACACAGGATGATTCACCTAACGCTCGGCGGAAGATTATGTCTGAACCACGAGAGATAAAGAAAAAAATCAAAGGAAAAAGTTATCCGAATTTAGAAAAGTCGCAATAACTACCAAATTTGTTTCACTTTTACAGGGTGTATCAGTAAAGCTCCACAAAACAAAATTGAATTTTTAAAAAATGGAGCAACCTATGTTTAATATCAATCTTGCATTGGTTCAGGGGCGCCGAAACTAAATTTATGGGGGGAGGGGGGTTGCATTTTTCAAGTAGAAATTGGAATACCTACTTGAACATTTTTACCTATTTTCCAATTAGTAAATCAATAGGCTATGCAGAGTTACCGATGGAATAGAACATTATATTCCAAAAGTGGCTATGCACTGGTTTTATTGTGAGCTTTTAACATTTTCTAAAATGGATTTATGCGATTTATTGTCCATAATGTCAAAACAATTGATTGATAAGATTGGTTTTGTAATACATAGTAGTTCGCGTCAGTGTAGTCTCGTTCAAAATGGCGAACTTCAAACACGCATTTTGTTCAAAATTTTCAAATGGCAGGCATGTGATTTTCTTGCAGATTCGAATAGTACAGATACTTTCTGTTTGTTTTGTTTGAACGAGTGTGTATAGTATCTATTTACATCACCGTTACTTGCTTCAATTTGCTGTTAATCTCATTTATTATTTTTGGTCATTTTGTGGGAGTAAGTACCTTAACTATTTCTGTTGGGTAAACAGAGTAGTTCACTGTTGGTCTCGAAGATATAATTCATTCATTATTTTTGAGTTTTATCAGAACTAAGATCAATTAACTCGTATCTCAAAAACCGGAGCTGCTACAAAAAAACGACAGGTATTTTTGGAACCAGCACATCAAAAATATTCAAAGTCAGTTTTTACTTTTCCGGGACTAAGGCGAAAATATTATTTTGTTGGAATGGTGTCCCCAGCAACAAACTTTGGGGAATAGGCTAAGGTGATCTTGAAACAAGGCAATCTAAGCAAAACCTGTGAAAGGTTTATCTTTACAAATTCTTTCGTTCCTCCATAATTACTTACAACCGAATTTTAATTTCCGGGTCTCCTTAGCTACTACTTCATATCATTCCACTGCTTTTACAACAGTATTTTGCGTAATGAAACATCTTGTTCAAGTATTGTTTCATGAGGTCTTGTACAGTGGCTCCAATTATTTCAAAGCCTCGTCTATAATGTTCCTTTGGGGAACCATAGTCAGGCTCCTCAATATCCTCTTAGGTGGGAAGAAATCCACGCCCATTTAAAAAATGGCCACCATTATGAAATCTCTAAAGTGGCGCCATCTACAATTAAATTGATAATGTAATCATCTTTCCTATCTGTAGCTGGCAGTGGTATATCGTTCCAAGCTTCTTGAATCTGTAGCTGGAGATCGTGTAAGTTATCCGGAGGGTGTGGTAAATAACCTAGTCGCCTACCGATCGCATCCCACACAATGTTCAATGGGTGACCGAGCAAGCCATGGGAGGACGGCAATGTTAGCTTCTTTCAAAAACGTGTTGTAGCCCTTGCCGTATGAGGGCGCGCGTTATCCTGTTGGAAAATGGGATTTTCTAGCTCCTGAAGATATGGAAGCGCAACGGGTTCTAGCACATTGGCAATGTAACCAGCTGCGTTTAGGTTTCGTCAATGAAGACCAAGGATGATCTGCTACCATAACATATTGAACCCCATATCATCACTCCATGTGTGAGGGCTGTGTCGCGTTCCACAAAAAATGTTGGATTTTTACGTTCTCCACTCATCCGTCTGACCCTCCTATTACCATCGCGGACTTACAAGCAAAATCGGGACTCGTCACTAAACACAACTTGATGCCATTCTTGTGCCCAATTCGCTCTTTCGTTGCTCCATTCTAGCCTACGTAGACGATGAATTGGTGTAAGAAGAAGACATAAAAATGGACAATATGAATGCAGCCCATAAGACCTTATCCGGCGATAAACAGATGACATGGGTCCTACACCTCTCATCCAATCATTTGGAATTGATCGAGTAGGTAATTGAAAATCTGTCTCTTGTGGTCAAAAGTCTTAATCGATGTTCTTCGCGATCTGTAGTCGTCCGGGAACGTTCAGATCCAGGGCGACGTTGTTTAACCCCTTCCTCGGACCATTTGGTCCAACATCTCAATACTATTGTAACATTTCGGTTTACACGACGTGCAATTTCTCTTAGCGGTAGTCCAGCCACTCTACTAATAATACGGCCACTTTCAAAAGCAGTTCATTGCGAAAAATTCTGATGTTGACGTACTATTGGCATTGTTCTCAGGTTCAGAAGGAAATTGTGAACCAACAACTTGCAAAATTGACAGTTAGTGACACACTGACTGATTCATTTGTTTAAATAAATAGTTTGTACAAACATTGAACTGTATGCTATTAGCGTGCAGTTCAATGAGTGCAAAGGAAAAATAACAAAAAACTACTGGCTAGATTTTATTCAAATTTTAATCATCACTTTGTTTCATGAAGGTGGACGTTATGTGACACAATTTCAATAAAATCGTTCAACAAATTACGAGTGTTGCGATTTTTATGGAAGTCAGTATGTTAATTGTACTACACGTAAACAAAATCCGTTGCACGTCAGCAATCAGCTGATAATTGACGTCCCTGCCGTAAATGTAACGGCATAAAAATCGTGAAAATTCCACCTGTTAAAAATTAATTTCATCAGAATTTTATGATCGCCACGTTGGTAACCATGGATTGTTTTCAGCAACGTTGCCAATGCCAATTCCATAAGGTATCGATTTTGTAATGTTTTGTTGTGGTTATGTTTTGACTGTCACAATTTTGAAGTTTTGATTTGGTTTTTTATTTATTTTATAACTAAAGTTACGAGTTAACTCAGAAGTTTTATTTGCGTTACCTTCTCTCAATTACAATATGGCAACATTGCCCCCAATCTACGTCACTCACATTATATGACGTGCAACGGATTTTGTTTGGCGTTCACCATAATATATGGGTATCGTGGCCGTTTTTCTTACGGACAGTAATGCGAAGTTGAATTTTAATACCAGCCATGCTCTCTTCAAGTATAGATATTTTCGTACTAAAGAACATGTTTGGTAGACCTTTTCAACAATACCTGCAATTTATTGCCTGTTTCGTATCTATTTGCGATCTTTTAACTCAGTTTAAATGACGGAAAATGCAGAAAGATTGTGCAGATTATTTTTACATTTGAAGAAATATCGATTCACAGGCGACAAACGTTAGTTTAATAAAGGAGCCGTCAGAAAATAACGCAGCTGCTACCGTCAAACATGCATAACAATTTAGTACATCTAGAATTCATAGTGGCAAGAAATTAGCTTGCATTGTAGCGGCCAACACTTGTTAAGGTTTGGGAGCTACAAGTGACTGCTTTGAGGAAAACGCTGCAGCAGACGGCGGTTTCCAATATGCATTGAGCAACACCTACAAACTTTTGATCGTGTTGAATGCAAGTCCTACATAATAGAACAACTACGTACGTCTACTACTGGACTTCATCAATAACTGCACGAATTCAATATGTCGTTGGCACGAAACGAGATATTAGAACACCAAATTACAAAACCTTTCCCTTGTGACTACGAACAAACTTCACAGACGTAAATTGAATACATTGCATAAACGCGCACTTGTCTATTTGACAACACAAAGCAACCCCATTCTAAAAAGGTAGGTATTCAATCAAATTCTCGATCTACTCGTAAACTTTGAAAATTTTTTTCAATTACTAGATATATTTCGACACGTTTAAAACAAAAACAATCTCGAATAGAAAACGGCACCGAAATCTATCTCAATTACGAAAAAGTAATGTGATTGGTCCCTAGACTACTCTAGAGATGATCGAAGGAAGCTAAATTGATCTTGCTTCGAAATCAAACTTGCCGAATCTTTTTTATATTCTCTTCGTATCTGAAGCTTTTAAAGGAGATCGTAGGCATACGAGAATTACTTGTCAAGGGCACTTAAACGCACTTTTATTGGTCTCTGATAGGCTATAAAAGGGTTACGAGTTATAATTCAAGATACTACAGTAGTGAAGGGGTATGATTGCAGAAATTTCCGTTTTGATTTTGATTTTAATGTCGCTGATGATCCATTTTTAGAACTTTTACGGATATAAATTTAGTAAGCGCATTAACATTTTCGTACTTTAAGGTTATTAAAATGCTTGCGGATACTCGTAAATGATATTTATGTTGTGATAATCACTTACATTCTCTGTCCATGTGGCGTCATGGTGTACATAAAACTGAGGACCATGTCGAATATTAATGTTTCTTATTAAAAGTTTCGGAAGATATTTTAAAAATGTATCAAGACGTATAGTGAATATGAGTTAATTAATGTCAGAAAATGTATAAAAAATGGGTCATATAGTGATGTATTGCCTTAAACGTACATACATTAGACGTTCACGGTAATTGACGAGTTCTTATTGAAAAATAATCTAACATCCGAGACGATCGATAGTAATTAATTATATTTGGCATTATCGAACAGGGACGTCTGGTTTCTTTTGCTAATTCATGAGCCGCGAACGAGCAATAAAACACTGCGCGCCTTCAGATTGCACCGGCCCGTGATTACAACCACTCGTGCATGTATAACGACCCCCCTGAATATGCGGGTTTTCTGAATACCTAGCCTAACGCTTCTCCATCATTTTACTAATAGTAGTTTCGACTGAAAACCTTCTATTTGCCGTTTTTCCTTATTTCCTTAGTAAGGATCCCAAATATTTACTGTAGTCTTGTTATTTAGTGCTATTAGAACATTGTAACGATGTGTAACAAAATTTTGACCACATCTTACAGAGATTTACTTCTACTAAAATTACTACAACCCCTAATTTTTCCAGGGAATTATACCATTGCATTTCTGTCGTTATACTGACAACATAAACGTTACTAACAATGTTCGATTTACTGAAAATCTATAGTACATGTTATAGAATATTGTTTAACACTACGCTTTAGATCAAAAACTTGAATGCCGTACAACTGGCTTAAAGATTAGGAAAGGAAAGAATACTTACCCGTTTATTTTTACTTTTCCACGAGGGGAAGTATTGGTTACCCTCAACAAAAAATTTTTTTGTAGGTATTTTTCCATTCTTGAGTGTGAAATGCAGAAAAAACGGTTTATAGAACATTGTTACGGTATCGTCGTCGCCAGAGTTTCAAATTTGTTCTTAGTACAATAGAGCCTCTAGATCGTATACAAGTGATATATTGTACAATTGGATATTATTTGGGGTGTCTCGTAAATAAACTCCATTGATTTTGAATATAGCATGTACATCGGACGCTATGGCTCCCGAAATTCGGGCATTTTTCTTCTTAGAAGAATAGAGAATTTAGAGTAGATTTAACTGATAGGCTATTGTTCCGGACGTTTCATAGATAAGCTATTATTGATTTTGACCACAGCAAGTAGGGGCCCATGGATGCGAAAACGTATGTTTAGGCGCTAGAGATGACGTATCAATTAGAAGCAGTTGTCAAGGGTTTTTCGATTATATGTTGCAAGTTATTTAAATTTTCAAAGAAGAGGTCGCTGAGGAAGATGGCGCCTCATTTTTTTAAGCTCAGTTGGTCCCATCTTCATACTGCTGAAGGACTGAAGCAGATTTTTGTTTGTTTTTTGGTAATTTAAACTTTGTAAAATACAAAATGATATCTTCAAAAAACAAATACGTCACTAGTAATTCATTAATATCCACTTACAATACATACAGTGAGGACCAAAAGTTTGGAATAATGGATTTTTTTCGTTTCCTGTCAGAAATATCAAAAAACTATTGGACACGTCAAATTGATTTTGGTCATGGAAAACATTTTGCGATAATTTTCAATTTTCCAACTCCCACCCCTTCTGTGCAGTGACGTCATCAATTATTTTTTTTAATGGGAACACCCCACTTTCTTAACGGCTTTCAATAGATTATAAAACGGCGATTTCAGCAAATATACACATTCTACCTTTTAGGTGCAGATTTTACGAGATATTAATTTTTTAAAATAGAAAAACCAGAAAAACATCAAATAGTGTTGTCAACAAATAAACAAAAAAATAATGTTAAATGGTTTTTTCTTTCAGTAATTATCTTAAACAATAATTAGAGTAAATTTTCAAATTGAAACGCATTTTCTTCTTGACAGTACGCCAATCGCGCTTGAAACTCTGTGCAAACATTTTGTAAAGTTTCTGGTTGTATTGCAGTAATTTCCTGTCTTATTTTTTCTTTCAAGTCTTCGATATTATTCGGTCGATTGAAGTAAACTTTACATTTAATATATCCCCATAAAAAGAAATCCCGTAGAGTCAGATCTGGAGACCGAGTCGGCCATTCAATAAACGTTCTTTTTTGATGTTTTTCTATTTTAAAAAATTAATATCTCTTCAAATCAGCACTTAAAAGGTGTAAAGTGTATATTTGCTGAAATCGTCGTTTTAATGGCAAATATTCAAAGAAAGTAGCCCATACAATAAATGTTCAGCAATTATAAATTTTTGTGCAAAACGAAGACAGATTTTTAATTGCTTTCCACTTTGTACAAAACTGTGTAACATAATTATTGAAAACGCTAATTACTAATTCGTTCTATTGAAATCTAATTCTCCTTATATTCGCCTCCAGACAACGTTATCTTACTATGTTGTACATAATAATCCACCCAAAATGTTTGTTTTAATGATTTAATGACTCGGTAAAGCATTCCTATCGTCTTGAAACTAATATAATTATTCTTTGAAGTTGTTGGGATATGCATAACTAAGGCTCTATAAAACGGAGTATTCTCATCCGCCATTTTTCTTCCAATTTTAGATGTACTAAGGATCTAAAAAGTGTGCTCTAATTCTTCGTAGATACGCCTTTCGATCTCGCTAAGGCTCTAATCTCCATATTCAGGACTGGGCAAAATACATGCAGTATGCAAATACAAATTACAAAATATTCCTAGAAATGTATTTGAAATACAAAATACAAGATACATTTATATTATTTTTAAAAATACAAATTACAAATACAATATTTGAAATACAAAAATACCTACACGCATACAGGGCCGTGTTTTTTTGGGAGATTTAGTTAGACGTTTCTAGGAAAGTTTTATAGGTAGGTTCTTAAAAATGTGTAGTTAGAATTCACTCTGAACCTATCGTTAACATTGCGGTGGGCAAAATATATACATTAATGTATTTCAAATGTAAAATTCAAAATACTCATAAGAGAGTATTTGAAATACAAAATACAAAATACTTTAGGGAAAAATCATCAAATGCAAAATACAAAATACAAATGTATTTCAAATACTGTATTTTCAATACAAGTATTTTGCGACTGCCCACCCCTGTCCATATTAACCCCATTGAACTGTCATACCTAACTTCACATATGTTTGGAAGAAAAATGGCTGATGGGAATACCTATGTTTATAGTGCTCTAGCATAACCGTTATTTTTATGAAGGTTATAACATATAAAATATATAGAAATATATAGGGATGCTGTTCTTTTTTGAATTTTACATGAGAACGAAAAAAGCATTTTGATCTATCAATACTCCTTAGCATTGAGAATGACACATAGTGACGAAACGAGTTGGGTTATTTTTGAAATAGCGAATTTAGTGAAGTTTCTGGTTTTGAAAATAATGCTCTGAAGACTATCGTTACAGAAGCATTTTATAAAGCTATGTGAGGTGTAACCCCATTCGATACAAATCACAACTCCACCCATTCCAAAAAAAGTACATGTCCTTCACTCCAAATTGGAGACCACGCTTTTCGGCCAACTTCTCAAATCTACTCGATCAGTTCTATCACCTTCTGATAACAAATTTTGAAATTCAATGCGTGCACCTAAATACACGATCACATGCTACTATGAACTAAACTTTTGGGCCTACCTATGGACATTTTTGCGAACTGGATCTGATCAGCTCAATGGTTTTTGTCGTAGCATTGCCATCCTGCATTAATCATTATACACGCATCAAAGTTGTCAGAATATTTAGCTGATTAGCTAATTAGATTATAACAATAATAAATAATTTGACTAAATTACTTATTTTAGATACGACCCAACGCGTTTCAACATTATGTGCAATTCTCAAGGATAATAATTGATTAGAATTAAATAAGAGTTAACAGTTAAGGAAATCTGTGGAGTATTATTCTCACCAAAAGTGCAAAAAATATGTAAATTGCCCCAATTCACTTGTGAATTGAAGAACAGGATAAGAGAAGAAATTAGAAATATTTTCGGGCAAATCGTGTAGTTCGGGAATTTTTTCGAATGCGTTGATGAAAAATTCTGATAGGGATGTGAAAATTATTTCAATTTGTATCAAGCCGTTTAACCGTTGCAGCCTTAATTTTAACGTATTTAAATATTTTTAATTATTTAAAAAACCATTCGCGTTAGAAAAAAATCTTATTGTAAAATATAGGTGGTGTTCTATTTAAAATTTTAAAGTTGAATATTGCAACACCCTGTATAACAGAAAATAATGAGAAAATATACAAAGACAAAAAATCAACGGGCCCGAGCGATGTTATCCTATTATAATATTGCTTGTTTTTTATTATTACAATTGATACTCTTGGAAAATCCCGATTGAACAACTGCGACAATAAGGGGAAGTGGACAATATACAAGACTATGCTTACCTACACTTATTTATTGAACGTAATGGCACGCATTATCACACATCCACCTATTCTACTGCAAGGCAATATTAAATTCAAGCTATACAAATTCCCATACATCGTTTACTTTTCAAGCGGCATTATTATGATCTATAAATCTCTGTATCTCTAATATTGATCTCCATAATTTTGTGGCATTTTAACAACGTTTGAGTAATACTTATTATAATTACTGCATGAATTCCCTAATGTTGCATGACAAATACGTAAAAACGTTACATAATTGGTTAGGTAATAAACGCGGTTTAGACTTCGCGCAATTTCCGTCAGGATTTACTAAAACACTGACATACATTCATATAAATATGTCAGTTAACGTTTTGAGTAAACACTGATCTCAGAATTAACAATTAAATGTACTGTCGTGTGCTGGTCCATGTTTAAATACGATGCTACAAATTTATACGGGGTATTTATGAATGTCCGTCTACCTTTGCATTCTAACGTAATAAAGAATTCTTTGCTTATTACCGATTTTCAAAACGCCTGCTATGATTAAAAAATTTGCAGAGTTCCTAAAGGACCGAACTTAATTGACAAGCTTCACGTTATCTGCAATATAAAGGCCAGAATCAAAATGAATCGGTTATAAATGAGCAAGTATAGCGAGCAAGGGAAACGGGCGAGTTGGGGCGCATATTGGTCTAGCGTCCCCTTATGTGTGTCCGCCACAGATTCCGACTCCTAATTAAGACTGGGAGGAGGGGGTGGGGGATCCAAGGAGGTATATTGATCAAGTCGGGGCGAGTGTGAGGGAGAAGGTTTCTACCGACAAGGAGCGTGCAGTTATTATTTGGGCAACCGCTTTCTCCGTATTTGCATGCGCACGAATTACTAGGGAGAAAATTAGCGTTGCTTTTTCAAAAATTTTCTCTTATTTATACGTCGCATAGGAGAAGGACTAAGAGTACGGAAAACATGTTGCATTTTCTGTTGGATCGCGTCCAGCAAACCCCGCTGGACCATTCATTAAAAATTAAGATACGCCTATAATGAGAGATTTGATTAAAAACACATTAGGGGTGTGCGCGTTATTTATAATTTATTAACGTAAAATGATATACAGACCATGTGGTCGGGTTAATCCTTATTCGCAGTAGCTTATGACATTTGTTTAAATTCCCTTGAATAAAACAGTATCCCAACTGGGATTTCGCGCGAAAGAACTTTACGAAACTGAGCTGCCACCGTTTTCATGACGGACCCCACTCGCACGGCATATATCTCTACTACCCTAAAACTTTTTTGCTGTTATATATACTGTTACAAAAATTACTTACCTTAACGTTTTTAATATAATTTCAATTTGCACGTGGCATATACATGAATAATTTTTCTAATGTGTTTCCCTTTTGTTTCAGATTTGACAGCTATTGGTAGGCCCTCAAGGGCGATGAACAAGGTAAGTTCTCAAACAGTATCTTTGGTTTAAAATTATCTAATAATAACATTCTCGCGTCATATTACGTCAATGGCATTAATGAAATATCTGAAATATGCCTTTAGAACAATGAGTACCCATGTCTCATACTATGCTTTCTCGAAAAAATTATTTCTTTGCTAATAATTCGAAAGTAGTGCCCGAACATCATATGATTGTATGTGAATTGTTTTAAATTTTAAAAATAACATAATATTTCATGTAAAAAATCTAATGGCACTTTGTAAGTAAAAAATAAATTTCGTATCTAAACTGTTCAAGGCATGGCTTTTGTCTAATCTAAGCCTCATGTTGCGTTAAGTTTCACTTATAAAGAAAGTCATCTGCGTACTTTTCAGAAAGATCTCTATACTTGCTTTTTTAAATTGATAGTTTTAAAAATCTTCAAAACGTACCAAATTTGATAGAACTCTTAACCACCTAAGCTTTACAAAAATCATGACATTTCCCTAAAATATCACTTTTTTCTGTTACGTTCCAAAACTTGCCACAATAAGAGGACGTCCTTTACAAACAATTCAACAAATAAGAATGAGTCATTATTAATTTATTTTTGTATCGCATCCACCTTATTTTCTCTTTTACTCTTCGCATAGTGCTCACTCAGATGGATGTATCATACATAATAACTCTTTAATTCATCTTTGAGCAACCAGCTCCTTTCCCATGAACGAAGAATTCCAAAATAATAGAATACCTCTATCATCGCTTACTCCTAGTGTCAAACTTATTGATTATTTCCTCTATCTCGAAAATGTTCACTCAAAAAGTCCCTCACGATTCTGGAGTTATGTGAAGGACAACCATCCTGTTGAAATATTACTCTTTATCTGGCATCTAGAGCAGCTCACATGAAAACCGAATCTACCTTGTTGTCTCCACTGGAAACTTTTGTGTGGGTTTTCAATGCTCCAACAGTGATTATTGTGCCGATTAAAAATTACAGCATTAGAAATGTGACTTTCATCAGACCATATTACCTCTTGAGAAAAATTTTAATTTTCTTCGCACATAGAAATATGCCATCGAAGAAATTCGCCCTTCTTTGATGGTTGATTAATAATAATCATTGGGATATAGATATTGAGTTAAGTATTGAAAGTTAAGCAGCTCGTGCTCTGGTCAGTACTTGGATGAGTGACCCGTTCATCAGAATTGTGTTAGCGAGTGTACAACGCCCACTCTGTGACTCGGTGTATCTGTCGTGTCTGGCATATACCGGACAAAGGAAGCACAATAGACCAAAAAGGTCGCAATGCGGGAACTGAACCAACCAGGACCATCTCCCTAGAACTTTAACTTTTTTTTTAGAAATTAAGTTACATGAGAGTGATGTGGATCAGCGGCGTAACTACATAAGTGCAAGCCCGTGCAGTGCACGGGGGCCCTTAAGCTCAGGGGCCCCTTAGCTGAACTTAGATGACTAAAAACCTCTCCAAATTTCTCAAAAGAAACTGTTTGCATCATAATCATTCTGAGTGTAAATTCTTTCAGTTCAGATTTGTAGTATTGAATAAACTATCTTCTTACACATATGAATTTGTGAGACAATTATTGTCTGGATCATGAAAAGGAAAATGCTGCAGAGCACGTCTGTTGGATTCACGAATGGATGGTTTTGAGTTCTCACAAAGTTCAAATAACTTTTTTCCTCTCTGGAGTTTTAAACGATAAAATATTTTCCCAAACCTTATCCTGGTGTAGGAACAGGGGCCCCATTTTCGACTTGCACGGGGGCCCTTGATGCCCTAGTTACGCTACTGATGTGGATGCATTTTTTGATGCTTTAAAATCCCCAGTCGAGATCTTCTCGGTATACCAATATCAGTTTCGATTTGCCGATATACTTTGGTCTTGGTTTATTGAATTGACCATATTCTTTCAAATTATCATCCAGTCTTTTGAAAATTGTTAAATGTGGTTGGCGTCTCTCAGGATACAGTTGGAAACTTGCTACGGCAGAATTTTTAACACTTTCTATATACAGGGTGGGCCATTGAAAAGGAAACACGCCTGTTTTGGGACACTTAGACCAGTTTCTTAAAAAAACGCTCGGACACGTCGATTCTTGATTTTTGATGTCAAAGTTGACATTAACACATCAATCCCCTAGCCCCAGCAACCCCTAACTCAAGAATTAAATAGAGAAAGGGGGTCACTTGAAGCGTCTTTCAATTCTCTATGCGACAGCATGGCCGAAATTAGTTTTATTCAATTTCGTTCGTCCTCATGAAAACCACCCTCTGGATTAACTAAGGTGGGGGTGTTGGTTAGGAAAAATCCTGAAACACACCACCTTTGACCTTTTTAACGGCACAGTTTGATGTCAAATTTGACTTTGTCGGGTGAACACCCTAGTCCCAACAACCCCCAACAAAAACAAAAATTTCCACAAGGTAGTCGAGTGACCCCTCATTTTAAAGGTCTCTTGATTCTCTATGTGAATGCATGATTGTTTTTAGGTTTATAAAAATTTTAGTGTAGAAAAAAATTTAAACATCAAAATTCAATGTCAGAAGAAATTTTTATCAATTCAATAAATGATCAAATTGTGCGCCACCAACTTCCATACAATGATACAAATTCTTCTCGAAACGTTTCCTTACATTTTGGAGGATCTATGTCGTAATTTGGCGGCATTCTTCAATAATGCATCGACACAACTCTTCCAGAGACCCTCCTTCCGTTGCGTAAATTTTACTAAAAAATTTAATAAAACTAATTTCGGCCATTCTGTCGCATAGAGAATTGAAAGACGCTTCAAGTGAGTGGTCGCTCGACCCCCTTTCCCTATTTAAATTCTTGAGTTAGGGGTTGCTGGGGCTAGGGGATTGATGTGTTAATGTCAACTTTGACATCAAAATCAAGATCGACGTGTCCGAGCGATTTTTTAATAAACCGGTCTAAGTGTCCCAAAACAGGCGTGTTTCCTTTTCAATGGCCCACCCTGTATACACTACACATGCATGTCATACTTTTCGTAATTTTCATACATTTTTGAAAACTTAAATTAATCGAAAACTAATTCGAAATTTCAGACAGGCTAAGAGATTATTTGCTTATAAATTCATTTTGGCAAAGAAAATAATTGCTATAAAAATATATACCCCATAATTTGTTGTGGAAACCTTATTTTTATATTATTCAAATTATCTACGAATGCTGCAACGAGGAAATGAATAAATAACTGTTAATACAAGTCATAAACTAGTCAACAATAAAAGTGCCCGAAAAATTTTAAAATCTGTCATTTCTTAGAGATTGTTTAAGGAAAATATCAAGTATGTCACATCGTTGGAAAGTCAGTAAAAAGTGCTATTCATTGCAGTAATAAAATACAGGATGTTACATTAAAACAATAACAAAATTGTTACTCTATAGAAAAAATGTACTACCTACTGCACTGAATTCGGAGTAAAAAAATCCTCGTAATAGCATTTTATTTCATCTCAATAGAATAATCCATAACAGAGGGAAATATGAAGGTATGCCAAAAATGACAAATTTTCATTTTCACCCTGTATCTTCGTAAATAATCGTGATATTATCTGAGCATGCCCCCGATGTTGTCTTTTAAAAAGAGCTCATAAGTAGGTGTACCTAGTTAGTTTTTTTACTAACTCTATTGCTGTATCCCATGAAAACATCAAATTTGGTCCACCCGGTAGGTATATGAAAAAATTGTAACATTTTTTTTTACTTTGCCCCTAGTCCAATAAGCACCAGTTGTCTTCGTTAGGTCTATAAGCCGTCGATTGACTCTGTCTAAGAAGTTTTGCGTTATTTAAACAGCTCAGCTCAATAGGGAGTAATGGTTTGTTGCCGGGGCCGGATTAACGGGGGGGGGGGGGGGGGGGGCTAGAGGGGACTATAGCCCCGGGACACATTAGATTCGGGGCCCATTATAAAAATTTTTTTAGTAAAAAGTAAATTAATGTATTTGTTTATTTAAAATATTTATCTAATTATTTACTTGTAGGTGCATTTATTTACTTTTACTTTATATTCATATGATTTTATTTTAATGTTTATCATGTAAAATAATTTCGATGAGTTTAAAAAGGGCCCCTCAATTGTTTAATCCGGGCATGTTTGTTGCATCTCCAAAGGCCATTTGAGAATTGAATTATTTAGATACATCATCTAAATCAATATTGCCAAAAGATGTCGAAGTGGCAATTGCACTTGGCTCTTAACTTGCGAAGTAAGTCAACTGTTAAGATTTAATAAGTATAAACTTTAATTCTATTAGTTTTATTTTTGAAAACTATTTATGATTAAAACTTTCAGATTTCAGAATCATATAGGTAAATATTCAAATAACTACTTAGAATCGTTTAGTTGTTTTCTTTCAATTTCTGCTTAGGTTATGAAAGTTGAAATTATAAAGTAATGACTTAATGAGTATGACAAATGGCTTTGGTCAAGTCTTTCCAGCAGACCAAACGCTCATTCCTTTCCTCGTTTGCTTAATTTTTCTATTAACACATGATTGATTACACCTACAAACACTTATGCTTCACTTTTTAATAAACCACTACGCCATTTGCATGCAAATGTATTTTTTCCTCCATTAATAAAAGTTTTATTCGAAATTCCGATGCTGCCTTTTTGTAAAATTATTTAATTGACGGTATATGCACACTTATGCGAAGTATAAAATCATTGAACAGTTAAATTACGCCATTAATGCCTCGTAACTAAATAAATTAGGTACCGTTTCCATACTGTTACGAAATGAAAAATCAGTTCACATTATAACGACTGAACGCTCACTTCTAGAATATTTGCTTGTTAAATCGTACTTAATACTGAATTTGATGTCAATATGAAAACTTTTAATGGCCTTTCGTATATTATCGTTTAAAAATAATGATTCGAACGGATTTTTTTTTTGTTAATCTTCCAAAACTCCCATTTAATTACCAAATATACTTTCTACATGCAGAAAAAGCTTCAGGATGACACTTATCTAATGGAAATGAATTATAATATTTCGAACAATGACCGAAAATTGGTGTAAAATATTGAAAAGACTGTAAATGCACGTGTTAACTCTGGTTGTAATCGAAAGCTATTAATTCTGACAGTCAATAGCTATCTGCTTTCAGGAATAATGAGGAAGTCGCGTGCTACAGGTGTTGGGTGTAATGACGCCGTCAAGCATTTAGACTTTTTAACGTTAAAATCGATATGTGCATTTTAATATTATTATTATGTATATGCCATTAGGCAGTCAACGCTTAATTTGAAAGTTGATTAACGTTACAACATTTTAACTTAATTTGGAGTTTACAATATTGTTTTATCTACTTTTGTTCACTTCCATTTTCTGGCTATTAATAATTAATAAGGTTTCGCGATGTTAATTTAACAATGTTCTAGTGCTTTTTGTGAATAGGTACCGTCTGTGATTTTCGTTTTGTTAATCTCACATCAGACAAATGTGCACCATTTTGCTCGATACATAGATTGACTCTTTTTAATGCGTTTTTCATTATTGTTTCTGGTTGAAAGCTCCGTATTTCGTCTCGAATATTCTACTTCAATTGTCTAATAGTCTCTGGTTTATTATAATACACTTATTCTTTTAAATATCCCCATTAAAAAAGTCTGAACGAGGTGGCCACGGGAAATCTGAATTTTTTGAAATCAAACGTTCCCCAATAATTTCACGCAGCAGGTCCATAGTTTGCGTAGCAGTGTACGCAGTTGCTCCATCTTGTTGAAACCGAAAATTAGGATTCCGCTCCGCCGTTGGTCGCAAAAAGTTTTCACTCATTGTTCTGTAAGAAGCTCCGGAAATTGTTTCCATCCTCATTTTCGAAGACATATGGGCCGATAACTTGCTTGGCCATAACATCGCACCAAACGGTACATTTGAATGGGTGCCACTGATGCTGGTGTGTTGTTCTTGGATTTTCAGAACCCCGAAATCTACAGTTTTGCTTGGTGACATAACCACTTAAATGGAATTGCGCTTCATCCGACATCAAAACATTATTTTAAAAAATCAATTTGTGTGGCTAATTGTATAAAACGAATAGCGTATTGTAGTCGTTGTTGGTGGTCTTGGAGTAGCAGTGTCTGTACAATTTAAATTTTATATGGGCGCGTCTTAAGATCCAACTCAATTCTCCGCAATGTCGTTCTGGAGATGCTCAATTGGCTGGAACGACGACGAGTTAAGACCGATGGATCATTTGCAACACTCTGCCGTACAGTTTCCACGTTGTCTTCAGTGTGAATATTTCGATGAGCACCTCTTCCAGGACGACCAACCAAAGTCCTAATCATGAAGGCTGTGGGAGCAGATCTTGAATTAAAATGTTGGCGATATTTTCGATGCGTCATAACAATTGATCGTTGACAAGAATAAAAAAAAATCGTTATATTAGAAAATAAAAAAGTTATTTGTGTTTAACATTGATAGGTCTTATTTGGCTCACGCTGTATAACCAGAAAATTTCTTCTGTAAGTATCTAGAAGTCTTATTTAGATTCGTTATTCAAGCAATTCGTTCCACAGATGCTTTGATCGAGGTATCTTCAACTTCTTTAAATGGCGTCATCAGCCGGTTGTCCAGAAATCGAAAACTTGAGTTAAGCATGAGCGAATTTGCACAATCTATCTAAATTCAATTCGTAATTTTAGTGATTTTTGTAATATCAATTTTAACTTCACTTACTAGTGAAGTGAACGTTACCGAGGTTAATGATTGGGGATACTGTATCTTAATTTAGTACAGCACTGAAATCTTCCAGATTATGTTTCAGATATCGACCTGGAATCGAATTGATCTTTATAAATATTGCATTTACTGACGAATTGATTATTCTTTAAAAATGTTTCCTAGATAAACAAATAAAGGTACTTCCACAGTGAAAAAAGCTTTCGAATTGTGCTTTTACATACTCCTTCTCCCGTGTACATTTGCAAAAGTTGCAGTTATTGCTGAAGCCTCAGATAGCCCTAATCCTCTTAAACCACCATAAAATTCGGTTTCAAATCTACCTAATAAACCGTTTATTGATATTATTAATCAAATTTTGTATATTTAATACACCTCTCTTATATGTATAAACAAAATATCATACATAATATATATTCAAAAAGTAGTACTAACTTAGCTTTTATAACACTGCAACTTCATAATCAATACCAAAACAAAGTTCTTAAAGACTGAACACGCACTCTCAATCCCACTTTGCCTACAAATTTATTTCACTTACACCTAGTCTAAATCTGCGTTCTTTAAATATCACAAAGGCCGACTTTTAGATGGTGTATCAACAGCGTCTTCACTATTTAGTCGATATTCAATGGTAATTAATAAACTAAATTCAATTTAACATCAATATGCTTGAATTCGATTATAACAGAATTGATGGTCCACAAAAATTTTAAAATTTGATTTTGGGTAACCAAAGTCCCATTAGCAGCTCACACCATTTTTGGCTACTTCAGTAAGAGCTTACATGCTGGTCCTCGGTTGATGACATTGTTACACAGCTTTGCGTCCTGGTATTAGAAATACTTTTTTTCATTCTCCCCCCATGAAAGTGCCCATTTCAATTCTGATCGCAGGTCGCGAATCTGCTCGTGGTGATCCGTTTGCTAGGTGTGAAAACTTTCGGTACCTGGACGACGAAAAAGTCCAAATGATATTTGAATTACGCCTTCGCCATTTATAAACACCTCGCAATGAAAAGTACGCTTTCGTAGCTTGTAATGCAAATAACTATTAAGTATCCCCAAATTTACTTTCGGCTCCAACTCAATCAGAGTGAACATATCCAAGTAATTTTTCTTTGTCGATACTAGGAACATACAACACATAGTTTATAGTTGCCTTTTATATTTTTTAAGGTTTTCCACAACGTTTATCCTGAAATCTGCTTCATATAAATTTACTGATGTGCTTACGTCAGGTCAAGTTCGAAGTAAGCGTTCCAACGCTTCGGACAAATTCACGAATAGGTTACTTTTCTGTTGACTTCTCCCGATCAAAATATGCAGTTAATCCATGAGAATTTTGCTTGCTTTGCTGTCGAACATGTTGAAACGTTCAAAGAAAAAGATCGAAGATGTAACGTTTCTAATCTAATTAAATTCCCTCCTCAGGTTTTCTAATACCCAAAAATAATCCCAAGGGTCCTAAATCTTGATTTCAAAATTGTCTTTGAATCTTCTATTTATGTATTTGTTTTTTTTAGTCTCTTTTTGATTGCTTCAAGCTTCAATTGTACAAAACATATTTTTTCTTTCGGGGATTACAAACACTTTCAATCTTCATCAATTTCACCGTGCAGAAGAACCGATTTCACATCCAGTTTGGATCAAGGTTCTTACTGTTACATACCTAGCAATTAGTGCAAAAGTTTCTTGGAAAACCAGTCCATTTTGGATGACGTTTTTCGCAATAAGCCTTTTTTTATGTTTCCTTGTATTTCCTTTTTGAATATCTATTTTGGTGTTGTGTGCATGGTTTTGTCTACTTGTACCCATGTATCATTTTTTCGATAGACTCGATTTCTCCTTGAAACACTTCTTTCCACGGCTCTTGAAGCTCAATGACATTTTACGAATAAATGATTCTGCATTCTAATAATAAGTGTTCTAGTTCATGTTCACCCAGATAATTACTCTGCTTCTTCCCTTATATAAGTATCTCCATTGCATTCTGAATTTCCTTTCCTCTGAAACTTTCTCTTTTTTTCGACTTTTTGTTTTTCGTCTCAAATCTTTTTTCCTACTGAGTTACCCGTAATCCTTATTCAATGGTTTTGATGTGTGTACTTTTATTCCACAGTCTTTAGCTATTCGGAATATAAACATAATATTTATCTCTGCTGTAACGTAATCTCCACTCACGTCTAGTATTCAAATTAGCCACAACAATTACTTATCTTACCACACCGTCACACAAGGTGCAAATATGATTTATTGCAATTACTTAGTTTTGGTTGAATTACGCAAGCCTTACGACTTTATGCTTTTTATAAAAGCTGATAGAAAGTGGAACTAAGACGTCCATGAATCAAAACATGTGACTTCGTCTGCCCTCTACAACTTTGTAGAAATTGCGTTACTGACAAGGCTAATGATCTATATCATCCTGGATAACGCAGCCGATTTTCTTTCTTATTTCAGGAAAAATCAAGGATCCGTTCTGGCCAGCATGACACCGCTACTTAACTTGCTGCATAGAGTGATCGTCTCAATCGAAAGATCGGTGAAACTCACCTGTTTTTATGATACCTTTACGCCGGTACCCAGATTCGAACCGGAGACCTTACCATTACCACCCGCTCCTAGTCATACGAGCTATTGACGTGATTATAATAGATCGCAACTCTTCAAGATTAATCGTGTATCGTACGTGAATTCACGATCTAGCTGAAATAAAACTGTTTTCAAATGACGTCTTAAGGACGGCGCTGGGTAACGATATGAAATTGATGCATTATAGTTTAATACTTTTTGTTATTGCGTGTAAAAGGCCACCGAATTTAATGAATCCTAAAATACTCTATAATCTACATGGATATCTAAAATAAAAGGACGTAAACGATGCGTATAAAAGTTCGTGGAGCAATATTCGAGTACTAGGTGTATAAATGTACCTGTATCAGTGTCAAGAGATACGTTAATGTACCCGACGATAGGGAGTGATGTCTTCGGCTGTAACTACACATTTGCGTGTCCGTACCCTATCATTCTCGTAATGTTCGATTTGTCCCTCTGCGCGAGTGTCTCCGTAAATGGAGATGGAGTGGCGAAGGGAAGAGAGATGTTGTACGCGAAACTGAGGAATACAATATCCTCGGAACCGCTAATGCAGTAGACAAGCTGATGAAGACAACTCACCCGCATGGGACCGTAAGCTCTGGGAGTCTGGCCTGTCCTCGCAACAACCCCATAGAGTAGCCTCCTCCCCTCGCCTCTATACCAAAAACACATTGCGAAATTTGGATCACGTTTTATGCTGTTGAATTTGGAACGGTTACGCAATAAAATTACACATTTCCCGCTTTAATTAACTCGAATATGAATATTTTTGATTATTCGGCTATATCAGCAAGGTTAGCTAAAATGTCTAGACTAGAAATAATTGCTTCCTCATTGACTACCAAGTTTAACTAATTAATTAAACTACAATTGATGGTTTGCCTTTTGTCTGAATCGATTTATAAATTAATTAACAATCGATTTGAAAGTAGTTATTCCGAGTTCGTTTACAATTTGCGAAACGGTTACTTCTCAATTCGTATTGCACTCTAGACGTAACATCTTGCACTTTTTCTAAAATGGTCGCATTTTATTCCACATCACAGTTCTCTTACTTCTCTTCGATAGTGATCGATGCAAAATCCGAGCGGTAATGTAATGTGCGCTAAGACTGATGAGAGAAGGATGTCGCAGACGGATCAGAAGCTTATCCCCAGATGACAAACCCTCAGTTAAAGCTGTAAAAACATATATTTGAAAAATCATTCAAATTTTGCGTAATTGTTTATTTTCGTTTACCAGCTGTTTTAATGCGGTGCATAAATAAACGCTTAATTATAAAACCGTGTTAATGAATTATGTATTTCATTATTAATCCATTTCCACTTAAACTCTTGAAAATGAATCCAATAAGAGCTTTCCAAAAACAACAATTATCACAAATCTCTATGCACATTACGCTTCCATATTCTATACGTCTTCTTCTCATACAGGATGGATTACGTTTCTGTTGTTTTTTTCAGTGGATTCGTTCTGGTTCTCTTCAGTCAAATATTTGTCTAAGCTTGAAACTTCCTCGCCTTTCACATCTTACTCAGTATAGAAATACTAAACCATGAAACTGCTTCAATGCACTTACCTTTTTGACGATCTTAATTTTTACGTCGTTATTTCGTATTATTAACAGATTATTATGAATGATAGACGATATTGGAAGAACTTTTCTTAACACTGTGTGATGCCACGTTATACTTTCAGTTTTTTGCATACAATCTGTATGTCACGTCACATGTGCTCCTACAGGAACTGACCTCAGTGAGTTCGTGCCCGTATTTTGACCCCTCTCTCTCGAACTTTCACTTCGTATACCTATGGGTATGAGAACAAGAATTTATTTCTGATACTGAGTGCGCTTATTAACGCGATTACAGATGTCCAGTAGGTCACTTCGATCCCCACTTGCTCTGAATAGACATATGCCAATGCGTGATTTTATTCATTTTTCTTGCAGCTTCCACCCTTAAATGTATATTCAAACCCCTCTCCTTTTCTCGCAATGAGAAGAAAGGAATTGTCCCATGTAGCGAAATTCACTATCACGACACCGCACCGTTGCCATCTCCATTATTATTACAAATTCGGAATTGGTTAAATTAACACTAATACTAATACGTACTACCTTTCAGATTACGTGTCAAAAATTTGATAGCGTCCACATAATTTTGTTCAGTAAAATTACTGTATCTTCTCATTATTTATTTTAGTCTAGTTGATGGTTTCAATGAAATTTTCTACATTCTTGATCAGTCGTGGTGGTGGTGCGTAACTTCCTCCCTCTCCTCCGCCCTTATACTGTTTTAACACTCTAAAGTTGTAGTTTGCATCCTTTTCGATCCATTTCTTCAGAAACCTGATACGTTAACGATCATTGGTTTTAATTTCTATGATATTAAACCAACTTCAAAAAGTTGGTTACTAAATTCGTCAGAATGTCTGTGTGTCTGTGCGTTCAGCGTTGGTCGGTGTTACAGGGTTTAGAAAGCTGGGAGTGGTGTCATGTTATAGGAAATTTTTCACTGATTCCAAATCGCTGGTAAATTTTTGGATCGGATCACCCGTTCGCCGTCGGGACGCGACTAAAGTCAAAATATACACCCTTTAATTACAAAAAGAAAAAAATACGTTTCCTTTATTTTTTGAAACCTATTGAGTCATGATACGTAAACATCACCCTTACCCCCTGTGGGGTGGAGCGGGGGTGAGTTTTCAAAACTTAAATGGAAACACCTATTTTTTATTACACTTTTGGATTCTCCATAAAAAACGACCGTCAAATTGCAAATTTCACCCCCAACTGCAATCCCTTTTTTGGGAGTGGATAGGGGGAAAATTGCACGTCCACAGAAAAACGATCTTTTTTTACTATTTCCCCTCTAACATTTTATCGTTATTTGCAAATTGTCCGTCACTCTTTCTACTCCCATCTCCCTTAAGGGTGGAAAGAAAAACAACTCATTTGTGCAGAATCCGGCGTACTTGTGCCTGAGGGGAGGGGGGGGGGGGTTGTTATATACATATGTATGTGCCACAATTAGTTACAGATTTGAAGTTGGTTGAAATTAGAATTCTATAAGAATTTGCGCCTTTTGATACTTGTTTTTACTGTTTTTTCCCGATACCACCATATTCATTATATTGACTTCTTCTTAGTTTTTATTCTACTGCTGATGCTGCGAATGAATCAACAGTATCTTCTTACATTTCTAATAGCGGCGCCCCTCTCCCTGTTTGTGGAAAATTCCGAATGACTCTTTACCTCTGGAGCGTGAGATCGTCTTACTTAGCTACTTACGCTAATCCTTCACATTTTGATTCTTTTATTTTCCTATATGGCACCGTTACAGCTCCTCGATAACATAAGCACAAAAAGCACTAACCTCGTCCAGTCACTAGATCACACAGTTTCCAGGGATAGAAACCATTACAGGTGTTGTCAAGCACAATCTCCCTTCACTCTTCACATAAACTAATCTATTCCGAGTAATCAAAGGACCTACTGATTTCGTTATTTTGAGTTAAAGAGCGTGGTATTCACACGCTCCATCTTTCATAATGCACCCAAATGTCAAGGTGAACTATGTCAATCTCGAATACCTTGTGCAAGCAGTTAAAATAGCTCTCTTTTATGTTATTTACCCGGCAATTCTTTTTCTATAATGTTTCAAGTTGTCTTCGCTGCCTTCAAACCTATATTATATTAAACTGAAGTGTTCCTTTTTCTCAATATTACCTATACCTGTATAGGCCACATTTTAGATATATTCGAATGTGCACGTATTCTCGATCAATTCGTTATCAATTTTCGGTGACAGTCTTGGAACCATGTCGTATCGTATTATTATTGTTACTGGGGGTGGTCACAATAGGTTCCCACACTGCGAAATTGTGTTCCCCGATGTTGTCTACCCTTCAAAAATACCTGCGTCTTTCACAAAGTCCAGGATTTTAGTAGGGCGAATCTTCGTTACTTCCTCTTGTGTAATCTTTTCATTTCCAAGTAGGTGTTCCCTTACCTTTATGAATGCCTCACATTGGCAAATAACGTGATATGGTGTTTAATTTGCCTCACCACAACCCCTGCATGTCGGGCTATCGGTCAGTCCCATGTTTTGCAGGTGTTTATTCAGGCGACAGTGGCCCTTGACCATTTCTGTCGCAAGTTTTATCTTCATCCTGCTTAACTTTAAGATGGACGTAGCTAGGTCCCCGTTTGGGGTTTCCAGGAAGATCTTGGAATGACTCTATCCTGGGATTTTCGACCAATGTCTGCAATGCTCTTTCGTGAGTATTGCCTGGATCTCCTTTTCGGCTGTGTTCAGTGGCGAAACTACAAAATTTTTCTGGAGGGGGCCGGGCCCCACGGGCTCTTTTTGGAGAGGGGTGCGTATAAAAATTTTGTTGGGGCGTACACACCATTTTTTTATAGATGCATGCGCATGAAAACTACGTCAATCTTGTTTTCACTCTCAATTTTAAACAGTTTTGGTTTTTATCGTCATGGTTTATCATATAAAACTTTCTTGTTTTCACATTTTATTTAGGAAGTATAACATATAAGTATGAATAAGAAAAACTTCAAACTAATTTTAGTTTTCTATCTGTTTTTATAAAAACAGAGAGAACTTGTTCAGCCGACAATTTCTGCTTAACTAAAGCATTATTTTCGATACAGAGAAGTGATAAATTTGAAAATCTATCTTGTACCATTGTGGTTCTCTGCCATGTTTTTATCCGCCTCATAGCGGAGAAACTTCTTTCGCAACCAGCTGAACTGATTGGAAGGCCTACAGCAATTTGTAGTAATTTGTAAAGATTTGGCGTCAGATCCCCCTTCACTTGAACTTTTAGATTTTCCAACGTGATTTCAAGCTTTTTATTTTTGAATAAATTTCGTATCACTAAAACAGGTCCGTTAAGCTGGCACAACCCCTATAGCACAATCAGTTGAAACGTACCACATAATTTAGTACTCATTTATTACTAATTAATTACCCAAAAGTCAAATTTATTACTGTTGATTTTTTAAAAAAAAAGTGGTTGTACCAGCTTAACCGTTAAGCTAGCACAACCCAAAAAAAAAAACTATTAAGTAGCTAACACCACACTAATAATTGATTACTAATTAATTACTAATTAATTACTCACTATTTACCAAGGACTTAACCATATTTAAGCTCTCAAGCCCCGCGCAGTCCAAAATTAGACCCGCACAGTAATGTGGGGTAACCTACCTCCGCCAAATCGTTATTCGTTATTTTAAACATTTTTCCAATGATATGTGAACGTACCCTAAGACAACTAAGTGTTTGTAATTTGTAAATTAATGAATGTTCAGCCGGATATCGGATATTGTTTTTTATGCTATGAATGAATTATACCAGCCCTACCCAATAAAAGGCAGCTTGCGATGCACCAATCAAAATACATCGACATTAATTGAAAATCAATCGTAACATAATGTTTGAACATAGGTTAGAAATTGATTACTCCAGCACAATCAGTTCAAATTAATTTTAACATGGATTAATCGATGTATGAATGCTTTAATATAAGTTAGGAATTTATTACTCCAGCACAATCAGTTCAAATTAATTTTAACATTGACTAATCGATGTATGAATACTTTAAAGTAAGTTAGGAATTTATTACTCCAGCACAATCAGTTCAAATTAATTCTTACCTGTATTAATCGATGTATGAATGCTTTAATATAAGTTAGGAATTTATTACTCCAGCACAATCAGTTCAAATTAATTTCTAACTTATTTTAAAGCATTAATATATCGATTAATACAGGTCTAACTTATTTTAAAGCATTAATATATCGATTAATACAGGTAAAAATTAATTTGAACTGATTGTGCTGGAGTAATAAATTCCTAACTTACTTTAAAGTATTCATACATCGATTAGTCAATGTTAAAATTAATTTGAACTGATTGTGCTGGAGTAATCAATTCCTAACTTATATTAAAGCATTCATACATCGATTAATCCATGTTAAAATTAATTTGAACTGATTGTGCTGGAGTAATAAATTCCTAACTTACTTTAAAGTATTCATACATCGATTAGTCAATGTTAAAATTAATTTGAACTGATTGTGCTGGAGTAATCAATTCCTAACTTATATTAAAGCATTCATACATCGATTAATCCATGTTAAAATTAATTTGAACTGATTGTGCTGGAGTAATCAATTTCTAACCTATGTTCAAACATTATGTTACGATTGATTTTCAATTAATGTCGATGTATTTTGATTGGTGCATCGCAAGCTGCCTTTTATCTGGTAGGGCTGGTATAATTCATTCATAGCATAAAAAACAATATCCGATATCCGGCTGCACCTTCATTAATTTACAAATTACAAACACTTAGTTGTCTTACGGTACGTTCACATATCATTGGAAAAATGTTTAAAATAACGAATAACGATTTGGCGGAGGTAGGTTACCCCACATTACTGTGCGGGTCTAATTTTGGACTGCGCGGGGCTTGAGAGCTTAAATATGGTTAAGTCCTTGGTAAATAGTGAGTAATTAATTAGTAATCAATTATTAGTGTGGTGTTAGCTACTTAATAGTTTTTTTTTTTTGGGTTGTGCTAGCTTAACGGTTAAGCTGGCACAACCACTTTTTTTTTTTTAAAATCAACAGTAATAAATTTGACTTTTGGGTAATTAATTAGTAATAAATGAGTACTAAATTATGTGGTACGTTTCAACTGATTGTGCTATAGGGGTTGTGCCAGCTTAACGGACCTCACTAAAACTTCAGATTGAAGTGTTGAGATTTCGATATTGAAGGCCCTCTGATAATTGGCGACGAACTCAAATGCTTGATCCAAATCTAGCTTAATAAAGGAATCAATCGATCTTGCAAGGGGAAGATTTTCAAATCGTTTTTTCATATTGCCAATCACGTTGTCCATGACTTGGTAGTAAATGTTGACTTTCCAGTATTCGGGAGCTGTAGTTCCTGCAGGTATGTCGATCAGAGATGATTTACCCAGGGTTGAGTCAGATAGATATTCATTAAGCCTTTGTGGTTACTTCCTTTTTTTTGAAATCCTAAAAGGCTCCAAACAAATGTCTTGTTCTCCTGAGAATTTTTCTATTTCACTCCACAGGTCCTCAAATTTGTTCCTCTTCTCTTCAAAGCTACTTATAGTGCTATCTATGATAACACTAGCCTGACCTAGTGTGGCATCTTTTCTCTGAAAATAATTGTACTTATGTCACTATTACTACTCGTTTGTTTATCGCAATGGTTTAAGATTTAACGAATTAAGTTGTTAGATGGAATTTAAGATAAGAATGAAAAATGGGGAAGTGCTCCGTTTTTCTGGGGTGCGTCACGGCTTGCCTGGGGTGTGCCTGGCACACCTTGCACCCCCCCTAGTTTCGCCACTGGCTGTGTTATAGGTAATCCCACAAGCCGGTTCGGGTCCTATAAATGGTTTTGCACTTGACATTCTCGCAAGCTCGTCAGCAACCTGGTTACCTGCGATTCCCACGTGCCTAGGTACCCACACTAGTGTGACTGAGTTGCACTTACCTAGTGCGTTTAGCATTTGTGTGCGTTGAAGGACTAGCCCTGATATTACCACATATGAGTCTACTGCTGCAATCGCTGCTTTGCTGTTTGTAACAATAAGATTTTCCTTTTGATAAGGTTCTCTTTTAATAGCTGAGCAGCCGCTGTCAGGATTACATATACCTCGGCTTGGAACACGGTCGCTTGTTATCCTAGGCTTACAGAAATTCTGCAGCTCCGTCCATTGCTTCCGTATACTCCAGAGCCAGTGCCCTTAGTGGTTTTCGAACCGTCTGTATAATACACGATTCCATTCAGTTTTGCTTTACTGGAATTATTCTCCCAGTCATGGCGAGTGGGGATTGTTGTCTTAAACAGTTTGGTGGGACAAACTGTTTTGGGTGTCTTCTCAGTTATTATACCAAGGCTTTTATCTTTGGAGATTTCGTCAAAAATGAGCGAGTGCCCCGCCCTTAACGATCCCTCCTCGCCGTTCACCGTTTAAGTCGTTAAGTATTTGCCTTCGACCACTACCTCTAACTTGGTACCATACATTGCTATGTCCTTTAACTTTGTCGGACCTTTTCTTCGCGAGAAGAGAATGAGGTTCGTTTTTGTTGGATTACCTGATAGACCCTCTTCTCCGCACCATGCTTCCACTAGATTTAAAGCTCCCTGCATCACATCTGATACGGTCTCTTCAAATCTACCACATACCACAATCGCTATATCATCGGCATAGCCAACAGTGGTGTAGCCTGCCTCACTTAATCGCCTCAGCAGTCCGTCCACTACCAGGCACCACAACCATCTGGTATACTCTTCGTTTTCTTGAATATTGGGTATTCAATGGAAGTACTACCTAATTCAATTATTTTCTTGTCAAGTTGACATTCTTATTTATTCTGTAACATAGCTTTACCTTCTCTACTCTACCATCTTGGTACTTATTAAAAGGCGTCCAGGAGTGCTTGACAAAACTTACCTACTCGTTCGAAATGATTATCATCAATTTAGTTTCGAGCGGAGGGTGGATAATAATAATACGGAAGTGAATCGGTGAATCGATGGATTTTTTCAAAAGAACTACCTAAGCGATGGGCGGATGAAGTATATTTTCTATAATGTTAACTTATAGTATTTTCCAAGGGAAATGAAATGTAGATCACATTTGAACTGCCCTCATACGCAGGCAAAAACGTTATACAAGACGCTGCTTCTTCCTCTATGGAAATCATTTCATATGTTTGGATTATTAAGCCAGTGGCCTATAAATGTTTAAAAACTGCTCTAATCTGCATTCGTAAAAAATACCAAAGATATAATATAGACAAACTTCTCTAATTCGAGAAAATATTTGATCATTCCTGAATTAAGCTCGTCTATATATTTTCCATCGCACATCTAAATTATACAGACCACAACTTTTTAATAATCGTCAACGAATAGTTTTCCCTAAAAAAAAGGAATTTTCCAATACGATTTCATTCTAGAGTGATCTACTGTTTACACGTCATACATCTTAAACAGGAAATGGAGCAGACTCTAGGGTGTGCTTGGTCACTCAGATTCGAATATTTCTATCCAATAAAATCCCAGATGCACATCTATTACTATTTTTATGCGTTAGCGATCAACTCACTTGGGAGCGTAAGCTAAATCTACAATATTTTTCTTATTTTACGTGAAAGGAAGTTTTACATAAATGCATTTCCATATTAAATTCCTAAAATGCAAAAGCAACGAATTATTTAAAATAGGTAAATTCAATTTACATTCTTTTATCTTGAGCGTAAGTGGGGCGTGTAATAAACGAAATGCATAACTCGAGGGAGGGTTATGATTGATAATCAATATAAACGATATATTAATATGTGTTTTCCTCACCTTATAGAATGGTTGTAGTAAATTATTCCATCGCGCCCGGCAGAGCTTTCTATTAAATCCCTTTTGATTGAACCCTGTTGCACATTAAGAAAATGGATTTGCTAAATGCGTCGTCTAAAAGCTATAAAATAAGCTTAATGCTTAGCCATTTTTATACATTTTGTGTTCTAATTACTACTTTAATGCATTTAGTATCAAAATCTTTAGTCCACTGAAAGAAACATCGAGGAGTAAAGAAATGAAGGAAGCAGAATAAAGCTGAATAAATTAGAGGTAAAAGTGAGGTATAAAATTTTGAATATGAATGGGAAATTTTGCATTCGTAATCAGCTCTTCGCAAAAACAAAGCGCAGCTGACGAAAACATATGTAGATTAGTAGAATGAGACAGTAATTTGATTGTTCCCTTATTGCTATTTTTTTTAAATTGTACGTGCTTTTCCATGAGGTTAACGGATGTGTTGAACGTACCAGAAGGAAAAAGTGGCTAAAATGTACACCTAATAAAGTGCTCCGATGACAGCAGTAAATTTGTGTCGGTGGAACCGTGTGTGCGTGTGTATCATGTGAAAGTGTCATCCAACAGGTGGTCATCATGAACCAGAAGTCACGTGATATCATCCATCATACGGGAATGGGTTAGTAATCCATCATTCTGTCAATGCCCCAACATTTTCGCGACGTGTAATAATTTTAGGAAAAGCGCAAAAATCTCTATGAAAGAGTCGCGCATTGTCTAAATCTATACCAACGTGAAATGTGCACGTTATAATATACCTAATTATTAGGACTAAATTCAAATCTTATTTATCATCTAATTTACGAACACAATTGATTTCGTGTTGAACCTCATAAAGAAGTTACTCTTTAATTCAAATTTAAATTAATTTAAGTTAAATCAAGTGCAGTACGAATGGACGGAGCAACATCTAATTCCTTCTTGGGTCAATCATACCTTTGAACATAAACTAATAATAATTTTATACTCAAAGGACGTATGTAACTTCATCGACCAGCTAAGAATGCATGAATAGCGTTCGCTTCCAATTCTAGAATTAGAAATTTGCTTTATGCTTTCATGGACACTTGCGATAGATACAGTACAGCCAACGTCTTTTGTTTACATCTCCGAAAAACCATTAAGGTTACATTCGAATATGGTGTTTTCGACCCCAAACCTGCATATCAGCAGCTTGGTGTGTTATCATATAAAATTACCGATAATTGTTGCAGAAGGGAATCTCATTTTGTTTTGTAAATCGCCAAATATTTATAGGTACTAATTATTCCGTGAGAATGGCACTGTCCTAATATTATATAAAGTTCTCTGGTGACGAAGGAATGAACAACACTACTATCGGAGTAAAAATGTAAGGCCTCTGACTTTAGAAGCTTGTATCTCAGTAATTAGCAATCATAATTTAATGAAATAAAGTGCATTTAAAAGATCATTTATTCCTACAAAAAGGTGTATAGTTTCAGATTTTTGCAACACATCGTTAATTTTCTGCATTAATTTATGTGCGAAAAAGCGCTAATTATGACTGAAATCGCACAAGCGCTCGACTTTAAAAATTAATTACGGCTATATTATTGAAACTGAGTGGTAGATACTTATATATTTCAAAAATGTATACTTATTTGTCGATGTGAGATGCTTTTCAGGCCAATTGGTTTATTAGTCTTAAAGCTATAATGAAAAAACGACATCTTGTGTAACTCAGTACCTGAACGTTCGATATTAATAATATTGACAGTAACATAACAAGGGTAAAGCAATTATATTGTGGTCTAACACTATTCACAAAAATAATCTCATTATACATCGTTTTTTTTTAAAAGAAATTTTGAAAAAAGGATGGTTGCTTCGGTTGGAGAGGTGTAGCGCAGCGCGCGGGGCAGCTGTTTTCGTACACTATTGCTATAAAGCGCATGGTTTTGTACAGTGCAAAAGAATAATCACATTGTTGTGGGTTGCCGCTCACGATTTACGATGTGGCAGATTACCTCTCCCGGGAATATGTGCGTCTTTCTTTCGCGATAATTACAACATTTACTTTGAATTACAAGAAAACAAATTTTATTTTCAATAAAGCAATAATGCAGCTCGATTTGAGTAATACAAATTTAGCATTTAAAACAAGAATTTTGTCTTCAGTTACCGTATATTGCAAGATAGCACATTTTCGGTTAGGGGTTATAAAACCAGTTAATTATATGGATAAATTGGTTGTGGACTTTTCAGAAGTATTTGTGCTACAACATTTATAAATTCGGTAACAATTTATGAAACAATAACAATTTTATGATAAGTTAAAACTGACCGTCAGCCAGGAAAATACTAAATACAGCGTTTTTATTGCTGTTAATTAAAATAAAAGTTAAACAACTGATTCTACCAATTTGATTTTTACACATGTTAAACATCTATAAATGACTAATGTACTGCCCAAAAATGAAGAAATTTCACCCCTCAGTTTTTTCGTTATGTACCACTTAAAGTCAGAGGCCTTGCATTTTTACTCCGATTAGTAAGTACGTGATATCGATTTGGATAACCGGAGAAGGGCATAAGTGAGTGATATTTTTGATTGAATGAAAACGCGTTTGAATTAGCTGGGTGTCAGGTTTTTTTGAGCAGCACTTCAAAAAGTCACAGACACTTCATGTATCTAGAAATGAATATGTTTCACTAGGAACACCTTCAAGTGCTATACGCAATCGTAAATTGTGGTGCAAAATGCAGTAGTGGAGAAGAACTGTAACGTGCTATCTCTATGAAGACCAAAGCTGTCAGTGAATTTTTCTTTATGCCTTTGGGACGGGATTTCGTAACTTATTATAAAAGATTAATATTCGTAATCTTAAAAAATGATTTTCATAGTCTTCTTTCTGGGTGCTTTTTTTAATTTTACTAAGAAAAAAAACATCTCAACCATGAAAATATTTATATTTTCCTATGTGATCTATCTACGTAACACATTTAGGCCAAAGCTTTTTGAACTTTAGCAACCCACTTAAAAAATCTTCCGTAACTAACCTTTTCAAAAAAGTTTTAACAATTTCATTATCTGACTCATCTCGACCCTCGGCAATGATGTATTTCAGATTCAGGGAGGAGGATGGATCTTTCTCTCCTGTTTCTCTATACGAAAATTGGCAATTTGGCCCTTTGGTAAACACGTAATCAACAACACTAAAAAAATTGTCATAGGGTAGTGACCCACGACTGCCGTTTTTCCTCTGGAACATAGTCATGCTATTTGTAATCTATGCGTGCCTGAAAACGGACTATTATTCTCGGCGCGAAAGTAGGTTCAGAACACCCAAAGTTACATCCCTAAATCAAACACTGGGATATTTTGTAAATACCGATTTCACTTATCTTTGCAGTATGTCCAATGTGCTCAATTGTTAAACGCTGATTAGTAACTACAATTTCCTCAACTTTTTCCACTATTTCACTTGCTATACATAACAGTTTTTGGATACCCAAGTTTCATCTCTTGTGGAAAATTCCCCACGTTTGAGTTACTTCAGCCGAAGTGTCGCAATCTTCTTTAAATGGAGATATTTTAAAATTGCACGAATCCATTTTTGACCATATTTGCAAGGTGAAAAGGAGGATTAAGTTTCCCGCTACCGTCCCGACTTGTCTTGGCCAAACCGTTCACATTTAAGGAAAGACTAGGAGATTGGTTCAATTAGGATAGTCTTTAGTCGTAAGGAACGATTCTCGCCAACAGAGGAGCTCGGACACTATCATACTCGCTACAAGCGAGAACACGATGAGTCGGACTATCGGATACACCGCACATAGGAAAAAGGTCGTTCTCAGAAACGCCAACGCGTTTGAGATGACGCCGAAATACACCGTGCGAACTAAGGATGCGAACTGCCGCACGTATCGGTACGTGATTTTTGAAATGCCATGATTGAATGTTCCGGATTAATAAGGAACAGGTGTTGCGTCCTGTCTTGCACGCATCCCACAACCTCTACCACTCACCTAAAACCAAGGCCTCAATGGGCGACAAGCGGCCGAACGCGAGGGAAAGTCTTCGGTTGAAATACGACTACCTGGTAGGTTATTGCCGGTGCCGGTCCTGGGAAGGAGTCTTACGCAGTAGATTTCCTGCAGAATAAGATGAAGCGAAGGATGTTTGGCAATTACTCACGGGTACCATTCTGTATACCCCAAGGTAGGAATTTGCAAGTCATATGTAAGTGTTGAAAGTACTGCACAGTTAAAAATCATCTCTAGTGACTTTTAGGTAAATTCAATTTAAGACGTGAGTATTTGTAAAGTAAATGAAGCAAAGTTTTACCTTTTTGTGTAGAAGGATACCTTGTCCATTGACTTTCTAAGTCAATGCCTTGTCAGTTCGAGATACCTAAACTCGAAAATTCTGCTCGGTTGTATAAATGCAATATTGGATTTCGGGATACCTTGTGACCAAAAACCACGCATTTAGTTTTGTAATTTTGTCAACTGAGATGGACTATTTCTTATTGGCCATCCAGGTCGTCAGTCTGTTGAGGCAGAGGGAAACTTCCCTCTAAATCGCCCCTGTTGTTTGCAGAGACAGTAAAAACAATAACATACGCATAGACCAAATAGTCAATGTTGTCGAAAAGTTATTGTCCAAGAGGAAAGTCTACAACAATATTCCATAGTAGCGGTCCTAGGACCGAGCCTTGTAGCCACCCTTTTGTCACGGTTCTAGTAATGGAAAACTTCGATGCTCTGAAAGTGTGTCGAACCGCGCGACCCGATAGATAACTGTGAATGGCGCGCGTAACGTCTGCAGACACTCTCTTAACGACGAAGACATTTATATTTGATGTCCACCATACGTTATTGAATGGCCCGAGGAAGTCAGCGAAGATTGCCAACATATTCCTGCGAGCATTTGTTTTGTCTAGAGACGCAGTTGGTGGTTTCCCGTCCGGGGATAAACTCATAGTGGTTAGTAGGATGGAAAACGTCGTTCAGGAGGGATTTCGTCGTACAGTCTTTGAAGAAGTGAAGTACTCTCTCTCATAGCTTTCCAAACTCAGGCAATAATATTATCCGTTAGTTAGATCCGTTTTAGGATTGTGATTAATTTGCCAACGTTCCAACTGACAGGAAAATATCGAAGTCTTATAGATAAGTGAAATACCTCAACGAGTATACCAGAAAGGGTCTCGTAGAGATTTCCATGAATTTCGTCCAGTCCGGGAGCTTTGTTTTAGTTACCTTCGGCGCTAATACCAGAAGGTCGTCCCAGTCATATCTGCAAACCAAATTAAGAGGGCGGGAACGAATTTCAATATAAATGGGTTCGTCAGTATCGGAATCGTCGTCGGAAAAAAGGGCATGCAAAGTAACGTTCATGGTCCCTTCTTCAATCGGTCACCGTCGCGGTTGTTGAAACAAGAATCCGTTGCATTATCGTTTCGTGACAACTGGAAACGTCAGCAGGTTTACGGTACTCAAAATTTGTTGCCAGGTCTGCGACTAGTACCTGTATTTAAAGACGCAACCCAATTTTTCATAGATACACACTAAAGACAGAGATCGCCAAGTTTTCGTACATTTTATTACTATTAAACAAGGACAAGGAACAAGTACTTAATGATAGATTGCTTGATACTTTTAAAACTTACGGTACTATCGAATTTCCCATTATATTACGGATAATCTTTTGTAATGCTGCAGATGCTGGTAATAGACCATCGCCGTGAGACACTGTGTATCATTCAATTCCGTGATTATGGCACTTTACTAATATTGGTAACTTTGGTCGCGTTCTAAGATTGAGGTCAGTGAGGTCACAAGTTGAAAGATGCATTATGGCATAAGAAGGAACAGAAAGAGTCCGAAAGCTAGAAATGTCCCAACGAAGTGTTTCGTAATATCTAAAAACGTTGTTCGAAGTTGTCAATCAAAATAATAAACAAGGGGTGCATATTTCAATATTTGCGTAGGCCACGTACAAATCAATCTACCCGCAAATGAAACCGGATTTTAAATGCAAGACGGAAAGAATGAACAAAATGTAGATCCCTCTGATTTTATTAACCTATTTAAATGCACCGAACGAGCACGTCTGTCATTTCAGAGATCAGAATCCTTGAATGGAAAAATGAAAATTGGGGAAGCTGTTGCTTCCCTATATTTTTAAAGGAAAAGTGAAGTGATCGTTTTTTATAGATAGTGTATTAACTACGCGAAATTGTGAAGGGATAATATGCGGCGGCGACGAATTTGTTATTTTGAAGAATTTCAAATTTTAAAAGTTCATGGCGTTTGAAAACCTCAGCTTAGTACAGAATGCTAATCACCCACAGCAGCCCAACTCCTCGGAATAATTAATTAGCATTCTTTCCTATATTTTACGTGCTCCTTTTTCAGACGCCCTTCTCTTGTATTCGCATCCGCTCATTACATTAAAATTAGATTTAAAAATGTGGAAATTGTATCGTTGATTGCAATTCTGGAGCCGCGTATAACTTTAAAGTGGATTTTCAATTAACTATGGAATATAATGTATTTATAGCAGGGAGCAGTGCTATTTGTGGAGCTTAAAAAGTTGGCGGTTTGCTTTTTTTTGTCGTGTTTAGATCCAGTGAACTGAATACTATCTTGTCCAGCATTGTATCGTTTGAATCAACAAAGCGGATTACGTGTTGTTTTAAACTCGGTCCATTGTAGTCACTCTTTTCACACCGAGAGATACTTTCATGTTTTATACGGCAGAGATACTTTAATACTTACGCCATCCGAACACACAGGTGTTCGCACCAACTACATCCCTTAAAAATATTGTCCCGATGCCAATCAGCCGAACGTTTTTATCTTCACGTCCGTAACTTCCATTCATCTTTAACCACCAAGCGTGATTGATGTTTGTGAAATTACATTAAAGGCTTGTACAACTACGGTACTGTCTCCCACTTGATTTATCTATTCTTCATTTTCAATTTTACCTCAAATGCTTTACATAAAAATCAGTCTTCCATGCCGAAAATGTAAACGTGTATAATACCGTGGTAAATATTTTAAATCCTTTCTAAATATTGCTATAATTTGGGTAAGTCATTGCGTTAAGTCAGACGTTGTACGTGTGCCACATTCATGATTAAGTTCTGGAATCTCGGGCCGTCGACTCGGGATAAAAGAAATCTTAATTAACGAGTCCATTGTTCTGACGGAAGCCCGCTTCTTTGGCGGGTTAGCGTGATCTCCCGCGTCACTGACAGCCTTTATGAAATTTAAAGCATTGTACTGCTCCAAGCTTTACTCAAAATCTCCAGTCGAAATGCTTTCATAACGACTTGAAATAACTCGACACGTTAAATTATCGTACGCTAATTTCAATTTTGCCGCGATTATTTACACCGTTTCTGGCGGTCACCATATAAATTCAATTCGTTATTTGATAATGTGGAAACGTTGAAAATAGCAGCTGTTGCATACAGTCGATAGACCAATAATTTCTAAAAGAACGCACGTGATCTATACGTTATTCGCGGTTCGTATGCTCATACATTTACTTCTTGTTCCAATTTCTCCTTCCAAGTCTATGCAATAACGTCTACATAAAATAGTCGATTCACCTGCACGTACCATTAACCATCTGATTGATGGTCATTATTTGCCGCTACATTCGTCATCACCTCTCGATGCTTGTTTTCTCGTTCAATGTGTTCATTTCCTTGCTTGTCCAACACTACGCAATTGAGCGAACAAATAATACACCAGAAAGACTTATTTCTGTATATACAAACGATTTATAATACTAATAATTAACGTTGCTACAATAATAAATACATTTTCATTTTTTAACTGAATTTAATGATGAATGATAGAAAATCGAAAAATTGGCTTGATTTTTATCATATTGTTGGAAATAAATGACACTGTAATTACTTGCGAAAAATTTTAAAACTCATCCGTCAATTTATATTAGGGGAAATCTTCTTTGATGCGGAAGTAGCATCCCAAAGAACTGAACTTCCATATCACCCAACCACTACCCAAATTTCCTAGTGCATCTACTCCAATCGGAATTGGTAGGATTAACGCTTAGTGCAAGAAACGTTCTTATGCATAAGATAAAGAATTTCCAGTGACAGCAGGGGGTCACATCAAAATTACCTCTAGGTTGGTTTTCCAATGTTACCACGCACTAAAGCAAGTAGCAAGCAGCACCAACCACAAGCTCGTATGGTTTAATGGGCATGTTGGAAAGAAAGGCGACCAGAAAGCCGATGAGTTAGCCCGACCGGTCTCAAAACAAGTGTTTTATGGCTCTCCCACTTACAGTATCAACTGTAAACAACTTATTAACTCAAGACACACAAGCCCAGCACAAGGCCAAGTGGAACTTGATGTTAGATTGTCGTCATGCGAGAGAGGCCTTCAGAGGACCATCTCGCAGCCTGGCGCGTTTTTGCAAAGGGCTACCAAGAATGAACCTGCGTGTACTTGTGCTGGGCACTATAAACTAAACAAGTACATGTATTGCATGGGCTTAATCAAAACACCATCTCGTAGAGGACGTTATACAGGGTGTCCCACTGCTCCGTAATCGGTAGATAACTCAATGTGGGTTGAAGATACAGAAAAAAGTTTCAAATAAAAGTTGCTTTGATTTGAATTGTGCATTTTTTTAAAATATTCTTATATCTACAGTATGTTGCATTTTCACGTGACAGGAAAATGTCACTTTTTTTTAAATGGCACACCCTGTATTTTTTTCTCTTAATGTATCGACCAACCATATTTATATCACGCCTGAAATTTTTTTTAAGATTGGATGTGCGGTTGCCAAGTTATTAATTATTTTGTCAAAATTTGGTACAATTCAAGGTCGGACTATAATATTCATAACTAAGTTATTCTTCAAAAAAGGAAAAATTTATTTGACGAATAATATTACCCTAATGTCGTGTTACTCTACAAAAAAAAACTAATTGATTAATTTTATACCGAGTGTTTAAAATGAGAATTCAAACTTTGTGAACTTTAAATAGAATTTATACGAATATTTTAAATGGAACACCCTGTATTTTTATTTACCAACAAATTCTCGAGAAAAAACCCTATTCAACGGTGTATTATTTCCTGGTATTATTTTTTGTACTTTTGTTAACATTTACGATTTTCAAAATTTCACGTAAAAATTTGTTAAAAGTAATTTTTATTTAATTATTACTACAAAATACCGTTTAAATAGTTGGTAACAACGCAAAAGAACAAAACTCAAGTCCTGTGACTATCTTAATTTCTAAATAATTAAAACAACATTTTTAGTAAACGGTATTTCTCGAATTTTTAATAAACGGTGTTTCTCGAAGATTAAAATAGAAAATAAATACAATATCTCTCATTAAAGTAAATGTTCAAAATGTCTTCCACTTTGATCAATGCACTTTTGAAGCCTAACCCTAAATAATCTCACATTGTTTAGTCATAGGAGTAATCGGTTGAAACGCCTCTCGAATTCAAATTTTCATGTCATCTCGAGTTGTGGCAGCTGTTGATATATTTGAAATTTAACAGTTCTCCAAAGATAGTAATCCATAAAGGTAAGGTCCAGTGACCTTGGCGGCCAAGGAACAGGGCCTCCTCTACTTTATTAGGGTACAGTAAATACAATTCTCGCGCGCATCTCTGACTGTTGTTTTGCTTTAATTATTTAGAACTTAAGATAGTCACAGGACTTGAGTTTTGTTCTTTTGCGTTGATACCAACTATTTAAACGGTATTTTGTAGTAATAATTAAATAAAAATTACTTTTAACAAATTTTTACGTGAAATTTTGAAAATCGTAAATGTTAACAAAAGTACAAAAAATAATACCAGGAAATAATACACCGTTGAATAGGTTTTTTGTCGAGAATTTGATGGTAAATAGAAATACAGGGTGTTCCATTTAAAATATTCGTATAAATTCTATTTAAAGTTCACAAAGTTTGAATTCTCATTTTAAACACTCGGTATAAAATTAATCAATTAGTTTTTTTTTGTAGAGTAACGCGACATTAGGGTAATATTATTCGTCAAATAAATTTTTCCTTTTTGGAAGAATAACTTAGTTATGAATATTATAGTCCGACCTTGAATTGTACCAAATTTTGACAAAATAATTAATAACTTGGCAACCGCACATCCAATCTTAAAAAAATTTTCAGGCGTGATATAAATATGGTTGGTCGATACATTAAGAGAAAAAAATACAGGGTGTGTCATTTAAAAAAAAAGTGACATTTTCCTGCCACGTGAAAATGCAACATACTGTAGATATAAGAATATTTTAAAAAAATGCGCAATTCAAATCAAAGCAACTTTTATTTGAAACTTTTTTCTGTATCTTCAACCCATATTGAGTTATCGACCGATTACGGAGCAGTGGGACACCCTGTATAGAGGACGAGACGGCACACCACAGGCATCCTGACCAGGCATGGCTACGATTACAGTCGCTTCCCCTCCAGCATCGTCAGGTTCATCTCACGTGTGGGGTGGTTTGACTGATGTTGCGGGGCCGGGTAGGACAACTCCAGTCAGGAAGATAGGACAAAGGGCCCGAATGTGAGGCCTACGTGCGCGTGGGCTATGTTCACCCTTCTATCGTAATCCAAAAATTTTAGAAGGTATCCTTATCGAAAATTAAAGGGGATCTTTCATGCAAAAATGTCGCTTAGCCTACATCTAAGAGTTAAACTCCTCCAAAGGGCAGGGAAAAGGTTTCCATTTATTTTCTCAAAATTAATAAACATCTGGAAACAGGGCCCGTAAGCAGCGATTGTGTATTTTTTGTTGCTTTGTGTTTCCCAAATCAGACACATGCAATAAACTATTTCGGGTTAGGTATAACAACTGGAAGAAATTTCTTCTCTTAAACACGAACTTGCAAAATTTCATTTGAATCGTTTTTGTCAATGGCAAAAATTAATTTTGACTTCAGGGTGAACAAAAGTGCACGTCGCGAATGTATGCATCATATGCAGAGCATTAGTCATCTGACCCCGTAACATTACTCAAGCCATCTATAAGTGGGATGTACTTAAGGCTGAAGGCAAGGGAAACGGCTGTAGTCGTAAACATATCTAGCCAGGATTACTCAACACGAATTCGCTCACAAAGAATGTAACATGCCGTCTGGTCGTATCGTCTGCGTAACATCCTCTACAAGGTGTGATTTGGCCAGGCATGTGTTTCTTTCCTTTACAGTGTCCAGAAGTATAGTTCGGCCGCTGGATCTTTATACAGTGACTTTATTTTAGAACAGTGACGACAATAGAGCGTAAGTCCCGCCTCCGCGCCATGTTGCGACTAAATTCAAACAGTATTAGTAAATAGCCCAGTAAAATAAGACCAAATTTAACGATTTGGATGAAATAATGGTTACAGCTTTGCAAATTTGGGAACAGGCTTGATTTGTGCTCCCTTTGAAGTATTCAAAAGTCCCCACCCGTACCCCCCCTCCGAGATAAATGGAGGGGACGAAAAAGTGTCAAAAAACAGATTTTCGTAAATAATTGAAAAAGTATCAATTTTATCAAAAACAAAAACGTTAAGAAAATTGTAGCTGACAAAATTCCGCACATTTTCGTGTTTTATTTTTGTCTCTACGACCAATAGGAGCCGAGATAGATTTGTTTTAAAATGTCAACTGTTTTGCGGCGAAACGGTAACACGTGCGCGCATCGCGCGTATTTCGCTTATATCTCGAGAATAGCCATTCGTAACGCAAAATGCTTCAAATAAAAGTTGTAGAGAATTTAATTACGAATAATTTTCTTTTTTAAACATTTCCATACGATTAATATTGACAGAGATATAATCATTTAAACCTTTTTCTAAGACACAATCGCTGCTCGTTTTGCATAATAAAATCAATAATAAGTCGAAAACTATTGATTCTATGTACTTAGTGCATATACTAAAAGTTGTAGAGAATTAAATTTTGAATCTATATGAATACACGAAATATCATTGTGGTAATTTATATAAGGCGATAGAGGAAGAAATAATGAAAAATTCTCCTCATTTTCCAGCGTTTCTTTGCAAATAGTTATGTTTTGACTACTTGTAGACAGTAAAGTGCCTTATTAGTTTTTTAAAGATTCCATCTATGGAATCTTTATCAAGACTTTTTTATCAATTCTGAAGTTTTCAAATTTAATTTAAGGTCTGTGGAATCGAAACGTAGGCATTTTCTACATAAAAACCAACACGGAGAAACTCCAGAAGAAAATACAAACAATATATACATCCGTGGAAACCTTAACGAAAATATTTAAGCATTGTGTATATACATACAGTTCCTAATTTTAAGTTAAATAAATAAAATGGAGAAGGTAGGTGGGAAATAAAAAAACAGCAGATACTTAATTTTTCTTATAAAATCTAAGTTAAACTTAAAAACGTCCAAACAGGTGATAAAACATAAACACCGTTCAATATCCTAGCACTTAAAACCACATTATATTGTCTAGATTTTAACAATTTACACAAAAACTAAACCGACTCTATAAGAATGTAATGCAAACTATTCAAATTTTAGTCGCAACATGGCTGCCAGGATCACAACCAATAAAAAATGAGACACCCATTGTCATCACTGTCCTGTATAAAGTCACTGTAGATCTTTACCGATCTATATGTTCACATACAACGACGTGCGTATCTGTCATTCGACTACTTTATTACTAAAAATAAACAAAGACAAACTGCAAATCTTAGTCAGTTTGTCCTTGTTTGTTTTTAGTAATGAAGTAGTCGAATGACAGATACGCACGTCGTTGTATGTGAACATACATCGGTAAAGATCCAGCGGCCGAACTATATGTTCATGAGTAGATATGGTTTCTTGCTGTCCTGTGCTGTACAGAAACACTTCAGATTACGAGATGGTTCCTTAAAAGTATATGTTGTATAGTGACAATGTAACATCAAATTCTACCTTAGAACCTAACCTTGTGCTGAGCCTGTTTGTTTTGAGTTATTAGCTTGCTTCAATTAGTGCTGCAAGCATTTTGGAGATTCTATTCCACTGGGTTTTGGTGGATCCTTCTTTGTAGTATAAACTACTACACGCCCGTTTACATTATATTTGTAGTTTAAATTTCAGCTAACATTGGGATAGGTGTATTTTTCAAAGGTATTAACCCTTATCCACGTAAAACTTCTCAAACCTCGTTCATGAAGAATTATTTGTTTTTATTGTGGTTGGTGTATCGAATTTATTGAGCGCTTCAAAGCACAGAAAACTCATTTTTCAGCTCAAATGGATAATTCAAAAAGGTTCAATTATTCAGGTAAAAATGTCACATAATTGCATAACATACGGAAGAATACGTGCCTTCAGTGTTTTTGTTCCTGTAATTTCCGTGCTTTTACTGAAAATTTATTAATTTAGCAGGATATCAGCCAGGTACCTGGATCGTCATCTTAGGGATTATTTGACTTTTTTCATCATCATTATTTCTCGGGAAGTACCTAATAAGTAATGTAGGTATTCTATCTATTAACAGTATTAACTATTGTTTATTAACGTTCTTATAGCACTTTTTTTAATTAAAAAGATATACTATTGTTTGCGTTTTGTCTATCCGTCTGTCCGTCTCCATCCACTTCTGCAGTTTTGAATTACACTGCGGGGAATTGTCCTACAAAACTGAAACTTTTTGAAATAGATAGCCCATACCTTGAATATATAGCATAAGTACATCTTTTAATTTTGTTTGTTTCTTTTCTACACCTTTCGAAAATTATTACAGTTTTGCATTTTTTTGTTTTATTTATTTGGGGGAATTCTTAAAATGAAGTTTTTTTATTAAAACAAGATTAATTTTATTAATACACAGTTCAGTAGTACTGAAAATTTTCATATGCAAGTATACTCTTGGATAGCTGGAATAAGCAAAAATAACAAAAAAAACAGTAACTTCGGAATCTATACAGGGTGTTTCTACTTAAAGTGGACAACGTAATAGAGGTTATAGAGGTCGTCTAAACGAACACGTTTTTCAAAATAATTTTTTTCTGGCTGTTGGCTTTTGTTTTCGAATTATGGGCCTCTTTTTGTTTTTTTTACACATCTATATATCTCCATTATTTGTAGTCGGATTTCAAAAAATCGAAGTTCCTTGGAATCAACAGTTTAATATCTACAACGTTTGATCGAAACTTTTTTACAAAAAATTTATAACAGCAAAATGGCAGTCATTTTAAATTTTGGAAATTGAATAACACAAAATTTACTCTACTACTATAATTTAAAATGACCATCATTTTGCTGTTCTACCATTTTTGTGTTTTGAACAAACGTTGTAGATATTAAACTGTTGATTCCAAAAATTTTCATTTTTTGAAATTCGATTACAAATAATGGAGTTATAGAGATTTGTAAAAAAACAAAAAAAGTCCATAATTCGAATACAAAAGCCAAAATGGAAAAAATTACTTACACAAAAGTGTTAGTTTTGACGAGTTACAACCTCTATTACGTTGTCCACTTTGAGTAGAAACACCCTGTATATAAAAATGAATTGACGTTTGTGTCTCTCATAAAAATTCGACAACGGCTATATCGATTTGGTTCATTTTGGTTTTAAAATATTTGTAGAAAGGTGAAAAATAAGTCCAAGGATTTTAGGGCTTCACCCCTATGAGTTTCAAAGTTACCGTGTTTTTGTTATGGAGTTTTGATTTTATTAGTGAACATTGTAAACAAAAGCGCAAACTTAAAAGCTGTAATGTAGCAATCTTTGGAAGTTCAGACAACTTTTATTGACGGTACGAAGTTCGCGGGGTCAGCGAGTAAATAATAATTTGTGATTTTTACTTTTATTAAAACAAAAATAATTATCAGTAAGACTGAAAATTTTCATAAACAAGTACACTTTTGGATAGCGGGAATAAGCAAAAATAACAAAAAAACAGTAATTATCTATGAAAAAAGTAAAAATCGTAGTATACCATTACAAGTGGTTAAAAAGTGGCAAGAAAGTTTTCAAAATTTTTCAAAATTCCGTCAAATAAATTAATTGTTTCTTCTACTTTTTAAGAAAATACTGTTTTGAGAGTTTCTAATTGTGGCGTTATCCATATAAATATATCGTTTTTGATTGTTAGATATGCTTAATATAATCTTAAAATGTTATTTTTCGAATAATAAGAAACTAAATAGTGCAAAATTTTTCCCGGGCACTGTAAAGATAATTAATCTAAATAAATCATGAAGGCACGATTCATTCAGCTGTTATTGCTTATACAGGGTGTTTCAGACCACCCGTACCGCCCAAATATCTCGCGAAATACAAAACGCATTGAAAAAAGAAAAAATACGTCTAAACATTTTTTTTTAACTCTATTGTTTGATAGTAATAGGATGCCCCCACTCCCACCCCCAGGGGGTGGAGAGGGGGGTAACTTCGTAATCTTAAATAGCACCCCCCAGTTTATTATGCAGATTTGAATTCTGCGTTGACAAATAGGAACTTTTTGTTTGAAACATTTTTTGAAGTTCGTGACAGATGGCGCCGAAAGAAGTTTTTCCGATTACCTATGCTAATTTGATGTCAGTTTTGTATATAGCTCCCCCTCTTCCCTTTTACAAAGCAATAACATTTTTGATTGTCACTTAACAAAACTGGCATCAAATTAGCATATAGGTAATCGGAAAAACTTCTTTCGGCGATCTGTCACGAACTTCAAAAAATATTTCAAACAAAAAGTTCCTATTTGAATTCTGCATAATAAACTGAGGGGTGCTATTTAAGATTACGAAGTTACCCCCCTCTCCACCCCCCGGGGGTGGGAGTGGGGACATCTTATTACTATCAAACAATAGTCTTAAAAAATTTTTAGACGTATTTTTTCTTTTTTCAATGCGTTTTGTATTTCGCGAGATATTTGGGCGGTACGGGTGGTCTGAAACACCCTGTATAAATGGCTGATTAGCTCTAGATTCTAAGCATTGCAAAATAATATATGATGGTAAAAACAAATCATTTTTTGATCTCTGAAAGGAAGCTTTATTAAAGTACACAGAAACGCTTTCGAATGATGGTGAGACACTGCGCTGTTAATTGTTGCTTACTTATTGGCATAGGCCATAGATTTAAGTTGCACCAAAGTTTATTATCATTCTTCCGATGTTATACAGGTCTAGAAGTGTATTCGAACCACTTAATTCGGCCCACTCGCATATCTGGAATATATCCAGGTAGGTAGTGTGTCCAAAAGTATTCATTCTATGGAGGGTTTCGATGAGGAAAAGGGACACGAGGAGTCGAACTCGGGTCATTTTGTAGTCGTAATCTCTGGTCCTCTAAGTACTACATTACCAACCTCCTCCTTTCCAAAGTTTAAGGACTTTAAATCAAACGATTCTCAAAATAACGCGTCTTAGATGCTTTTTGGACAATGACTGTGGTAGAACTATATGTTGATGTCCATATCATCAAATTCTCACCAAAAAAATATTCACCCCTAAACCCCTCCCTCCATTGACATTAGCCATCTTTTCTGTCACCGACCGACCTAAATTCACATAAAAGAGTGAGTTTTCTCTTAAACCGTTTGTAAATTTACATTATTTCTGACCCAACACTTAAGATTGTTACTGAGTTGAGTAGATTAATAAAGGTCATAAGTTGTTGAGAGTCGCGAGAAAGCTAACTTTTACGAACGCTAAGAAACTTGGAGCGTTGAGTGAAACTCACTCAACGCTTGGACGTTTCGGTTCTCATTCTCACGCACACTGGCACACATTCTGCAACAGTGGCAGTATTCTCGATCAACCAACTGAATCAATTTAATCGAATTCTGTGATTATTTACTAAATTACACTTTCGACAAGACAGTTATGTGGACCACAGCGCATACTTTTGCAAAACACAAAGGTCGCATAATCGGCCTCGTGGCTATTGTATGACAAACTCATTCATCGATTCAGTTTTGTACAATTTATGAATCTGGTGTTCACTTATCTTTTTCCACGAGCAGTAGACGAAGTTACTTTAAATCTATATTACTCTGTGGATTTCTCAGCCCACATTGGTACGACTTTCGATTTCGTTTTAACTTTCGTTTGGTATATTTCCGTAACTATAATTTGGGCACTTAGTTAACGGAAGCAATTTTCATTTATATTTTGCCGGAATTTTATTCGCAACCTGATATTCTCGAATCATAAACACGTGTCCCAAAAGACATACATAAAGCTGGTTTTGCTCGAGCTATTTATCGTAACCTTACTCGGGTCATATAAATTTTATTACCATTTCATAAATCCCTTTACTTCTCTTGAGACAACCGCTCCAATTCTCTTCAATAAAAACAAATTTGTTAAAATTGCTGTTTTGCTTTTATTTTATTAAATTACCTACCCATTCTTGCTTATTATTTCTAGATTATTATGATGTAACTATACGCAACTTGCGGTTACTTTACAATCTCCACAATTCCAATGATTGTAAAATGTCGGGTATTTAAATCATTCCACCCTTGATGTGGTCTCTTTGATTTCAGGTGGACGAACGCAGACCCGGGATCAGAAGAGCTAATGCTGAACAAAAGTGAGTAAACAATGAGCTTTTATTGAAATTTCGTGTTTTATTTGTATCATATTTATTTTATAAGAGTCGTAATAACTGTGTTCTTGTTTCAATTTCACAATGAGATTGAAATTATATGAGTATTTATTGGTTATGGACGTTATGGTTATTAAAAAGCGCTCTACAGTATAAAACAACATGGTTACAACAAAAGTTCACATGTGAAAAAAGAAAGTTCATTAATTTAAATTTGCAAACATCGTTATTGCCGTTAGCGGAAATAAATGATTGTGTTTTTTTAATTGATGAATTTTGTTCAAAAAACGCGTCCAATCAGTTCATTAAATTACAGTAGTTAAAGTAAAGACTGTTCGTATTGGATTGTCACGTTATACTATTTTCGAAAGAATTGAAAATGGTAAAGACGTGGCAGGTGAGCATCCCACACCTCAGCTCATAAATCAGCACAACATGGCGACTCGAACACAGTGTGCACATGGCACGGTTCCGCATACTTCTTATCGCCCCCAATGAGACTTTCGACAAATTAGTCATCAGTTTTGCTGGTTTCCTTTCCTTCGTCTTTCTTTATCGCGTCGCAGGCAAATGCGACGTCGTATTTATGCATTTCCCTGTAATGGCACTCCGTTTTTATTGTACGCCGACAATATGTCACGTAACCGGGCGGTAGATAGCGAATAAACGTTATTACGATTATACCTGACTGCTAAAAGCAAAACAAAATCGTGGTTTTCATAATGCAGTTGTAAACCAACCCTTTTACGTGATTCTAAAGCAAAGTTTGTAACAAACTGCTCGCTAAATAAATGCTAAAAGTATACGATTTTTTATTTCCGCGCACAATAATGGGGAACGAACTATATCACAATACGGTCGAAAACTTCATTTATCTTTCAAAAAAATCCATTATGAATGTGACCCCACTTTTAAGGGCAACATAATGAACTCGAAAAATTTAGAGAAACTCAAACTGTCGCACTTTTTAAAATCCAAATACATATTATGATGTAAGAGGAGAGAAAAATATTGAGACACTTCTCCAACAGATCTACAAATCACAAAACGATTTTTGAATGACATCCGTATAATTAGAAAACTTTGAAGTCAATCGGATTTCGCATATATCCTATAGGTGAGGCGCAGCATAAATCTGGATATATTTACGAGCGGGTTCATAGATCGTTTGGAGATATCGTATATATGTTAGATTTCTTTGCACAGTAAGGTTCATATATCACACGGTATATCACGTTTTGGTCCGATAAATCAGAGCCACAAGGGCTGGTATGCCAAGTCACAAGCGGTACCGACATCTCCCTAAGCCACCAAACTTTACTCTGTTTGTTTCCTTATTTTCTTTCACTTTATACAGAGATTTCACTATATTTTAATTAATAAATTTGTCATTATAAAGCGGCACTTTACCGACAGCTTTATTTATATCCGTCTCCAACATTGCATTTAGATTGAATATTTCATCATCAAACAAACCCGACGAGATTTCTATCCAAATTCTAATATTCCTACTTTTCTATAAAACAGATATTAAAGATAAGCTGCGTAAGAACTTCACTCTTCAGTTGTATTTGATGCATAAAGTGATAAATACAGTTTATATGCTGTTCGATACGCAATTAGAGATACAATTTGTAACTGCAGCCGTAATACCTCTTCAATGACTCTAAACAGACATAATAAGCGCGCTATATTTATTTCAATTTCCGACTTAGATCCTGTGATAGTTTTTTCTTATTTTATAATTAAACTACCACATTTTACGTTATAAGTGATACACAAAATAGGCTCAGGCGTTTTTTAATGGCATTCTACTATTTGAAGCAGACACATACTCATCTATCACTAAAGTGAGCTTTCGAAAGTTGCAAGCGAGAAACCGGCCCGAACAGGCCTATGGGATTGCATTAACACGGCCAAAAAGGAAATTCAGGCAACATGTACTCACAAAAGAGCACTGGTCGAAAATTCCAGGACAGAACCGTTCTAAGACCTTTTTGGAAAACCCAAACGGGAATTTAGCAGCGTGTCCGTCTTAAAGTTAAGTAGGAGGAACATAAAACTTGCGACAGAGATGAACACAGGCCACTGTCGTCTGAACAAACACCTGTACAACATGGGGACTGGCCAACACCCTGTTATGCAGGGGTTGTGGTGAGGAAGCAGAAACGCCATACCACGTCATCCGCCAATGTGCGGCATACAAAAATGCAAGGAGACACCTACTTGGAAATGGAAGGATTGCGTATGAGGAAGTAACGAAGATTCACTCTACTAAAATCCTGGATTTTGTTAAATATACAGATACTCTCGAAGGGTAGACAATAGCCAAGGAACACATGGACCAAGAGGTCGCGTGCAAGAACCAATCGAAACCACCCCTAGAGAATAATAATAATAATTTCACTAAAGTACTCATTTGCTGACTCAATCCTTTTACTCTTAGCGGTGTGAGGCTCACTTCTCACGCTCCCTTCAACAAATTTTTCTATTTCTTTCTGTTTTGTTTTTGCATTACCTCTCCCACCTCGTTCGGCTATGTTCTTCTTGATCTGGTTCTATTTTTCTTCTGCTAACCCTTTCTGTTAAAGAGTGACGATATTTAGATTCGCCTTCCCACAATTTTGTAAATTCTGATAACACAAAAATAGTAACAACGATAGAATTTCAAAATCAAGCTTGTTGAAGGATCGCTTAAATACGTAGACGTATATCCTTCCTACAAACATTTACTATGTCCAAATTTCAAGCCAGACTCCTGTAAATTTTGAGAACTATTCGTACACTCTTTACGAATTATAGAATTTGTAATTCAGCTCAAATAATAAAGGCAGCCTTGTTTGCTAAAGTTTAGTTTCAGTACAGATACGCGCATCGTTTTTCTTCTATTTCCTCAATTCTTTTTCTTAGTGTTTCAACCAATTGACCTCTTATCCAGTCCTCAACTTCTTTTATTTTTATTTCCTATTTTATCCATTTTTATTTTAATCCCATTTCTTCGTCTCTTTAACTTCAATTTTTCTTTTGTTCCATTATTCTGCACCATATATGAATACGGAGCCGTTTTTTTCAATATTTGTATCCTTATATCTTTGGACATTTTTATTTCGCCGAGAAAAGCCTTTGTTTTTATGTTTTGCCCTTCTCGGAAATGATTTCACCTAGACGTTTGTTTTTCACATGTAACTCCTGTTTGCCTCTTTTCACTATTACGTCGTTCATCTGTTTTCACCTTTCCTCCATATTGGAAAATAATCCGTTATTTATTTCTTCTCCCTACCTGTTTTACCAACGCTTTCATGCGCAAAGAGCGTTTTAAAGTTTTAAAGGTACAGATACGCCTTTGCATATACGAACGTTATTAAAACATGAAGCCAACATGGACGAGAGAGTGCGCAGGAAAAAAAGAGAGAAGAAAAAACAACAAGACTACATGTTTAGTGGCGTACTGTATTTAAGGGTAATATAAATTATAACAATATTAAATTATTAAATACATTATTCCACCATAAACATTGCATAAATACTGTATAATATGAATACTACACACTTCTGCCTTTAAAATAGGAAATAATCTAAACTTCTCCTTCAAATTTTAAGTAAATAATCACTTCCCCATTAAAATTTCTTTGTACGTCTATGAACGTTGCTACCTATGTAAGCGTTGATTAATCAACGATTTAAGGTTATATTTTCTATTTGCTCTTGAACGTCCGTAAAAGGCTTCTCTTGCACACAAAGCACCATCGCGGAATATTTGTCTTTTCCGTTTTAATAATTAAATGTAGAACAAAATAATCCTTCTTGTATTTAAACAACCAATTTACAATAATTGACAGCACGCAAAATTACCGCTGTTGTCAAATCCAATTCACTTTGTACCTATGGAAGATTTTATTAATTTAAGAACGTAAATTAATAAAGGTTGTACACATTTAACAATCGCTTAATGTTTTAGTTTATCATTTATTATAGATATTTGTAGATTTTAATTACTATTTTAGTTGTGATGTTGATAATTGGGCAACATTGCATTGCAAAGTACAATAAATAAGACTGAATTAGGCTATCCTTGTCCTGGGTTCACAAACCAATGTAAACAAACGTTTCTGTAGTTGTTTTACACTCTAAGGTTTTAACTCAATTTGTCTACTACACTTTTTTTCTATCTCCATTTGAATTCTTTGCATATTCGCATTGTCTTCCCATAAATTACTCCATATTCCGTACTCTTCAGTTTAGATCGTCCATGGTTATTATTGGACTTATGTTTCTTTCTATGTATGTACTTTTCCTTCTTTTGCATCCCCGTTCAGTCCAGAAGCTACTATTTCCCTATCCCTTCCATCCCATTGACCTCTATTTTTATTATTCATGTATTTACTTATTATTCTTTCTTCCATTGGTCAGATTATCCCCAGCTACATCCCCCTCCCGTAGCTACTTATATATTTTCTTTGTTTTCTTATTGGTATAATGTGAACCCTTACTGTCAAATTCGAGTCAATGAATATTTCATTTTCCTTAATGTTCTTATTCTTATGGAATATTTAAAAAATCTTGCATATTTACAACTTCGGTAATGCACTCTTTACTTTAATATTAAAAAGTTTCGAATTAGAAAATTTTCTATCCGCCTTTATTCTCTATTTCTTCTTTGGGAATTTCTTTGATCAGACTTTTCCTCCTTTTTTTATTGCTTCGATTCTGTGGTTCCGTGGGAACACAGTGCATAACTTTTGCCTTTTAGCTATATCTCACATTCGGTCTGGCTGACTTTCATTCTGGATTCCATCTTTAGAAGTAATCACATAACAGTTTAATCTATTTTTGCAATAAACCGGATTATTTAGTAACAACACTCTCTTGAAAATTCAAGATTAGTATAGAAATAATAAAATAGTTTTGTCAGTGTGTAATTAGTACGACCGTTAGGCAGCTGCTCAGTACGAACTATTGATGATGTGAATGTGTTCACTTAAATTGAGGGTAAGACATCAGATCCTTTAACTCAATCATTTCCAGGATACCTACACTCAGTGCGCACCTTTTAAACCTTCCATTCTTGAGGAAGAAAATACGGTTTTTACCTGTCAGCATCAGCTTCATTCTGTAGACTTCTTATGGCCTTTTCTTTAAAATTTACTGTGTTACCATAGACCTAATGTGTCCCTTGTCGCAGTTATTAATTTTTGCCGTTGTGCCAGGGTAAGTACGTAAGGCAAGATCTTCTCGCACCGTATTGTTCCTGATGAACCATCATGCTTTGATGATAGTACGAAGCGCCTTCCAATTTTCTCGTGTTGGATCTATTCCACAGAAGAATACGTGAGTCGATCTCAGAGGCTGATTTTGGTTTGAAGTAACAGAATGTCGGATAACATCATCGTATATTAAACGTCTCAGAGTTTCCATGCTTTAATGACAATATTTTGCACTTGAATAGTTGAATATGAGGGTTGGATCATGATAACCCCGATGTAATGGATTTCTCTTTTCCAATCTACAGCTTGATTCGGGAATCGTAACATAGACATTGCTAGGGAAATAGCAGGTTTATTATCATTTGTATTTTACGTATTTCTGCCTCCCATCATTTATCGCTGCCGAAAGATGTCGTTGACTTTTTCAATCTACAGTCCCCCCATTTGGCTGTGAGTGGCTGACGTAGAGAAGGGTTGTTGTATTAGACGCCACTTCCTTTTGTGCTTTTCACTGTTTTGTGCCTTCTTCATCGGAGAATGAAGTCGGCAAATCGATTTATCTTGCTCTACGACGAGCAGTGGAACGTGCGTTTTTTTAACTTCTCTTTTTTAAGCGGACACTCTGTATAGCTGCCCGTATGTTTCCTCAAGCAGTTTACGCAAGTCTAACCGCAAATAACACTGGAGTACCCAAATCATTGAGAAGTCAAACATTCTTGAATGATACAAAGTTTGTTGAATTTCACCATAATTCTCTGTATTTTTCCGACGGTACGATTTTTATGAACTTTTGACGATGGTCTTTATAGCTCGAGCAATTGAGTTATTTTACGTTTACGTGTTCCCGATGATTTGACCTTGTTACATCTAAGCCCAGGATACAGTTTGTCGTACTGACCATTTTGGCGTACATCTTTATGCTATTACTGGTTATGGTAGATTCTTCCTCCGAGCAATTGGAGTTCTTCAATCTCTTAACGATTAGGACTGATATTTTCATAGTTTCTGACGGTGTAAGGGATTGGATTATGGAGATGAGTTTGTCCGCTAAACTAATTACGGATTCAAATGAAACTATAAGTGCTTTCTAGTTCGGTAAGGCAAACCCTTTTGGGTATTTAATAAAGTAGTTGATTCTTTAATATTAACATATATCCATATTCGTTTTCTAGAAATGGATTCTCTACATCCATGGCCTTCCCTTCAAATTGACCACCGATACTGCATCTCGACAATGATTTTTTTAATATAAACTTTGCACCATTCGTTCACATGTTCCTTCAGCTGATTTTGTTTCACGCCAACATATACTATACCATTATGATTGTACCCCTCTTTGTTGTCAACAGCTTTGTAACCATTATGCATATTTTTGTAATCTTTCAATTGATCTTACATCCTAACAAGGAAAAGCTTTGGTCAAAAAATTGCTGTAAAACCACTGACCAAGTTAAGTTTCCCCTCTAACTATGTCTATCTCACTTTAAAGTCTAAGCAAGTGTTGTTCCACTTAAAAACTTCTCATTTATGAACACCATTCTTAAACCGCACAAATATCGTCCACATTCACCTTTCATCAATGATAACACCGCGTAGTGTTGGGATCATGTTCCCACACAGCCCATCACCATGGATAGAATTATGCGAAATTACTCTCTTGGTTTCGATATTGACCGATTATATTTCTATAATTTTTTTAACGAAGTCTGCTATTAACTTTTCTCCTAGAATTGAGGAGGGAGGCCAAAGGATGAATTCACCAAATTCTATTTCCAGTTAGGATGGAAATTTACTCATTTCTCTGTTATTTAAGTTAAACTCTCCCTCACTAAGAGGCTTCTTACCATTTATGAAAATTTACCGAATGACAAAAAATTGCAAATATTCAATTTTTCTTATATCGTTTAGTGATATAAATCGTATCCTTTTAATTCTCTTTTTTATTCAAATTCTTCAAGTGTAGAAGAGATGAATTAGTCATTTTTGTCGTAGACGTTAATTCAATTCTCCTAAAATATACGCAAGATCCGGTAAGCTGCCATTAAGTCTTGTTGTTCTTTTATTTAATGGTCCCGACTAAAATGTATGAATGAGGAGCGAACAAATCTCGCCTTTTGAGTACATAAATTTTTGATATAAGTAACACAATATATTTCCTTGCTTTGGACATAAGCCATATGAAAGGCGAACTTTTTATAGTTATCAACATTTTGTCATTAGTACGCTGTCAACTCGTACAGCGTAATATACGAAGTGATAAGGATGAAGAGATCCTATCGCGAAAACGGGCACGGTAGGATACACTTTTCTGTCATTTTTCAGTTAGGTTTATGAATTTAATTGAATTAAAATGTGTTTTCTTTTACATGAGGAACCTTGTCACGGCTTTCTCCCTTGCGATGGTCATTCCATTATAACGCATCTCCTCCCTTCCTGATGTCGGGTTTTAAATTCAAACTGAGTCCAGACAGGCTGCTGTTATGCTCACATGCACCCTTAAGCAACCCTCGTCGGAGGAAATGAAAACTGAACACTTTTACACACATTTCATGCACTGACAGCTCGGAATTCTGATTAAATTTTCATTAAAAATATAGTCGGCGTTAAAATGCCAGCGCAAAATTTTCCTAATAACTTGAGAGCATTAATTAAATAGTTATAGACGATTGAGGAAAAAATGCTAATTGATTTTTTATGCTTTTCCCCGAATTTGGAGGAAGGTCTGTGCTCGATTTCCAAACTAGTTAACGAAAGATGTAATAAATCAAATTTTAATTTTAAGTATTGCGGCACAAATGTTTTCATTCCGGTTTCACGGAGCTTATATAGAAAAAATGACAAAATGGAAACATTTCAATTTGTGAAAGAACGGGATTGTTATACAAGACAAGGGTATTTAATTTGGGTTAAAAAGTTGAAAAAATTAAATACAATTAGACCGAAAAGGGCAAACAGAAAAATGACATTTTAAATGGTTCTTAATTAGCAAACTAAACCCTGCCCTCTTTAAAAAAGATTAAACCGTGTGTTTGTGAAGCGCCGTAATACCAAGTGACTGACGTGAGCTCGTTGTGGGTTTCACCCCTAAAAACAAGGGAAAATTCAAAAAGTAGGTCCACTAAATGCAACCTCAATAAATTTTTATTTTCCCCGTCTCGATTTATTCGTTGCGTTGGATATCTAATTCCACCTGTATTATTTTTGACCGTTATTTTTCGCCGATTTTTCTGTACCCTCCCTCGGGATCCACACGTCCATTGGCACATGGAGAAAACGTAAACAATATCGATCTTTCAAAATTCATGCCAGACTATAAAAAGTTCAACTTTAATTTCAAACTGGCGCTAACTTAGATCCAAACTTTGTCGACACAAATTACACTTACGTTCTTTGTACTTTCTCTTTCTAACTTGTGTGAACTAGTTAAGAACTTTGTGAGGTAGGTCGCTTACCAGACTGTGCACTTTTGAATTAGCAAAAGTTCTTTTATGTCCCGCTTTTTTACCGAATTTACGACCATTTTCCTAACTTACATTCGATTTAACGTCTTCCATTTAGAACTTCATAATTCAAGTTTATTTTGAATACGTCAGAGGTTACCGTACCATAATGTATTACTGCCTCACATATGTTCATAACAAAATTGCCAGAATTTTATGCTTTTCTCTGTACGGGGGGAGGCAAAATTGCGCAAAAATTTTCAATCGCCTATGCCTAAGTGTCCGTATTTCTTCTCAAACGAGAGCTCTCTGTTATTGAAACTCGCTCTAAAATTACTTTCTAATCTGATACTCCTTACATAGTTTGAGGCAACATAGTTTCAAATTTCAACTATTTTCATTTTTACTTTATCTTATAAAACTTACGCAACTATTTCAAGTTAATTTTGGTTTAAGAGATTTGTTTATCTCAAAGTTGGGTTCTTACGGGTTTTGATAAAGAGTACGTTGCATTTTTAGCGCGTCTTATTTTATTTATGAGGGTTGCGGATGATTTTAATTAAATTTCTATAAATACGGGCGATATACACACATCCACCAAACGTATATCCCTTAAAATTAAAATTTTCACAATATTCGTTAGCTATACCTAAGCCTTAATGTTCGTTTTAATTCATTTTGAGCTTTAATATTAGACTAAATCTACGGCAGCAGAAGGAAAGAACATAAAGCACGAGCAACCCTTGTCTCAGCCATCCCTAATACAAGGGGTGGCGTCCACCGCACTACTGGAGTTGCATTCTTATAATGTGCGCGCGCGTGCATTAGCTTTTAGTCCTTTCGCATAGTAATCCCGCTATTCCTTGTATTTCTGCTGCAGCAGTTGCAGCGCTGTGCGTGTTGCTTACGCACGGTAGTGCTGCTAAAGCTCGCGTGCGTGCGTGAGCTTTCGCCCAACTTGAGGGAGCTTTCGTCGCATGATATATACTAGTCCGACGTTCCTACAAACTCTAAGTGGTTGTGAATTGTAAATGCTGTGGTTTTAGTGCAATAAACGTACGGTTTAATTGGTTGTATTATTTTTTCGTTTGTTAAGTTTAAAAAGTAAATTTTAAATTGTTATCGCAATAATTAAAGTGATTTTTTTAAAAACTGTTGATAATATGTGACCAAGAAGAAATCATCTTGCACTCTGCCATTTTAAGGTAATTTATTATTGCACGATCTTTATTATGAGATTTACCGCTTATATTCTATCAAATTTCTCTAAATTTTGTAAGAGAATTACAACCACATTTGTTCATCCCCTCGATAGGAAGAAATACACGCGGGAAGGGTGCGAAAGGAAAAAAAACTCCCCCAGTTAAATGATTTAATTCAAACGGATTTGGCATTCGACCTCGTGATTCGAAATCTCTTCTCCAAAGAAAAGTGATGTTCTAAACTTTAGCTGCTTAGAGTAAGCAGGGATTAAGTGGTTTATCTCGCAAGTATCCTGATGCCGGATAGTCCTTACTTTAGCTATCTGTATCTTGCAGGAACGGCAGGCAGGATTTCGACCGAAGCTGCCAGGAGTGATGGTAATAGTGTAAGCCGCCTCGATAGTTTGCGGTCAATGTTATAATCACTAATTCAGACCTGACTTATTTAACTCGAAATTTAGATTTCTCTCTAATTTTGACGTTAATTGGCGATTTGGAATAATTTGCGTTCGCCCAGTTTCGGTTCGCGTAACCTTATATTTGATCAACAAAGGGTATATCGACATTGAGAACATTACAAGTAAATGATTTGTATCAATTTCTTAATACATAGTTTATAATGGTTTGATTCCATTTCCACTCACTTTATCCTAGACTTGGATTAAAGAGTTAACCTATACTTAATGGTAAAGCTTTTCTACTAATGCCTTTGATTGCCCCCATTAGAGTAACTAGTGCATTTATTTCTACAACACGAAGTAGTTAAAGTATACTCGTCATTTGTCCATTTGTAACGATCGACCATAATTAGACGTAATCACATTTTTTTAAGGTCGAAAGTAAAGAAATTTTATCACTTATCTCTCTTTTCAGATCAAATCGCGCTATAGGATTTTCGCAATTGAAGAAAAGAAATTTAGAGACTTCTAGTTCAATTATGACTAGTGTTGGTAAAACTACAAAATCGCATGATGTAAGTGACTTAAAAGACGATAAACGTAAGAAAAAGAATTTTGACGAATCCGATTCAAGCAAACAAGTTTTACTGCCACAGAAAAAACGCGTTCTGCCCACATCTTCTACAAACAGCCCTGCCAAAAAGACTCAAAAAATAGGTCAACCTGTGCCTTCACAGGACGAAAACGCGGTTAGTGAAACATTAATTAGAGAAACCGAAGCTGCTCTTAAAAATTTATCCGGTAGTTGGCCCGGACCGAGAGGTTCATCTTATAATAAGCAACACGAGGATTCTCCCGCTTTCGAAAATCTCTTTGAAGAAAAAAAGGCGAATCCTAAACTATCACCTTCGTCATCCTCGAACAGTAGCAGCGACAATACGTGCTCCTTAAAAGACGTTATAACATTGCGCGATCCCCACGAAGATCTAGATAAATTATCAAAAATAAACAAATTAAACAAACCTTTAAAAATTAAACAAGAAGCCGAGATCGATAATCTAATCAAAATTGAAGGTGAATGCATTTCTCTACAAACCCAAACAAAATCGAAAGGTAAACAAAGCAAGGGGAACGAGCCACCCTCGCAATATCAACCCCCCGATTTTAACGAATTGGTTGACGATTCCTCGAATGAATTAGAAATTGATATGTCTGAGGCAGCTGCTGACAAGGATGATGTTAATGATGATAAATTAGACTTGAAGAGTAAGAAAAAAGAAACTGAAGACGTCAAACGATCCAGATACTCTTCAGACGAATCCTCCACTCAAACGCAGTCCGTCTATCATCCATTTCAGCGTCCTGTCACGTCAACCGTATCGCCTTTTTCGTCCACCTCGGCTTTCCGGCCTCCGCAAACCGATTCTAATAAAACCGCTTCAAAACCATCTGTTAGTTTAAACGCACTAGGTCCCTATCCGGAGGAAGCAACATTTGTCGGTTATTCTGCAACTATCGGTTCATCAACTGGGTCATTAAGCGACGATAAATTAAAATCGACAGTTAATTTAACGCAATTAAAACAAGAAAGCGCTACGCAAATAGACTCTAGTAATTCTTGTTCTAATTCAGATACGAAATCGTCAGTCGCTTCTCCGGAAGCTATGAATAAACAATATACAATTCTTCAACCCGCAACTGTTGGTTCACGCGCTGCAAGTGCACTACAGGAAGCTGTTCGTGAAGGTGTCCCAAGTGTTTCCGCCGTTTCCAGTAGTACCTCGTCGTCATCGAACGATTCATCCAGCAAAATGGGACCTTCAGGATTCGAACGAATTACGGGAGCTTTGTCACCCACTAGCATCGGGAGAGGTAAGTGATGTGTGCCGATCAGATTATTTTTATTTGTAAGCCGGATTACCGAAGCTTAGAAAATTTAATGACTTCCCGTTTGTTTGGTAGTAATGCGTGTATAAATTTTGAAAGTAAAATGCTACTAAGTCGCTGTAAAGTTCTAATTGAGGGCAGAAATCTCATAGCACGTAGCTGTCACCTGCCTCTTCGGTGCCATCCAACGACACGAGCAGTATTATGGGTTTACTTGATACAAGTTATAATCCGGCATGTCAGCGACGTCGACGTGACTCGCCTCAGAACGGTCTTCTTACCTCACCCTCTTCTACGAGTAGCGTCTTCTAAGCAAACCTACAAAACGTCTTGCTCTTGATATGAGGGTTACTTCCGTGCGTAAGAATTGTGTAAGTCCCGTGAATAAATAAACAATACGGGTCCAAAATTTGATCTGAAACATTGAGAATGTAATTGGAAGCTGAAAAATAGCAAACAACGGGTGGGTGGTATGTGTTTGCAAACGACGCTAGTCCGCAGGTGCCGTGACCGACGCCGCGCACCCGCACCGCTCTCCATTCACAGCTGCGGTTTCTTTTTTCCAAAAAAGATTTTTCTCGCGAGTCTCCACCCGGACTCTTGGATAGGCTAATCGACCCGCTAGGCGGAGTTTTCCCTTTTTCCTTTTTCCATCAAGATGTATTACGCACCCTGAATGTTCATCCTTCATGTACGGTAATGTGATACGAATGTTATTAGATATGATACTCGTATGGATCAACATTATATTTCCCCTTTTTTGTGATTTACTCCTTGTCTACTCCTTTTACTTCGTTTAATCAAGACTAGTAATTGGAATCCTAACGCGTTCTTCGCAATGTGGTACACCTACCGTCCCTAAAATTTGAATAGAAATGACTTATTGAATATGCGATGGAGACAAGGAGGCAGGTCCGACGTCCCGTCGCATCTCTCGTGACGTCTCTTGATACCGTCAGTCTCGTAAACGTTATTAAAGGGAGAACTAAAGATGCTAATTATCACTCAAACTCCCTACATTCATAACTGAACCGATTACTCCATTTACTTGAAAGTAAGTTATGGGAGTAAGCGAAGAAAGTTCTTATATCGGCTAAACATTTACACCATTTTCGACCAATTTCAACTTTAAAACAGCAAATTCATTCACAGCTTCCATTTCAATTGATTTGTAGATTTTTTTTGTTTTAATTTTAATTACCCATTGCCAACTAACGTTTCAAGTTTCAGAACCATATTTTAGGTCCCTTGTGGTGTTGAAACGTAACTTTTTTTTAAAGCTTAAGCTTCTTAAAGAGCGATCTCGACAAAATTTGAATAGATATATCTTGGGATCTACTTCTACGTGTAAGGAACAACGATTAGTACGCGTAAAATAAGAAAGAGACAAAAATCTTTATAGCTGATGTAACTCTTATATTTAATATTAAGATCCTTCCATTGAACAACTATATTTCCTGGAACAGGAGTTCTTTGGTAGGTATGTCATTCAAAGACCGTCATTGGAAGGGTATCCCTCCACGCAGATTTCTTTGATATCAAAAATATTAACAAGAGGGTTCTAAATATTAGACATTTTCTGGACAGGAGTAGATTTCTGCTAAATCCAAAAACTTCTTTCATCGTTCGATTCACGTTCCTCTCGTTCGATGATTGTAGTACCTTGAGTTAGCACTTAAACGTGACACTAGTATCCGCAACTGTTAGAATGGTTTGTACGAAGTTGATGTTTTGCACCCGCCCAAAAGTACTCATCATACTTTTATAAATGTTTCTAAAACCGGAGAATGACAAAATGGCAATAGTGAAAAAGAACAAAACAGCCAAAATTTGAAATTGAAAAATGTCAACTGTGTCAGCCACACCGCCTCTCTAAAGATCTTCCCCAGGTGTCACAATCATGTACCTACTCAATCTCAATATTCGTAAAAATTGTGATAAACGAGACACAAAATCAATTTTGTACCAAAAACGTAGGTGGATCGAAGTATTTGCATTTTTTAATTCATCGCATTTTCCCTCTTTTATTATTAAAGCCATTCCTTATTTTGGACCTGATTAAGTTCCTTCCTTTTTGAAATCTTGTACAAGGATCTTCTTTTGAATTTTTTCTTTCCGACCCACTCGTTATTGGGCCATAATATTGTGGTGGTATAATTTGGTCACTCCATATCATATTTTTATGTTTTAATTAGTAACTAATTAAAAGTTTTACTGTCCAAATGATTGAATTTGGAATTATGTTTCGTTGCAAACGGTCGTGTTGCAAAATGTTGTGTCCAAAGTTATCCAAGCGTCATTTTTGGTGTGTAAATAAGTAAGGTAGAGCGTAGAGGGGTAGTTTAGTATGTAGTGCGATAATTAAAAAGTGTTTAGTGGGTACCGTGCCGGTTTTTTGTTTTTAAGAAAAGAGGAGTAACGCAACTGTGTTAAATTTTATGAATGAATGAAGAAGTGATGCAACTGCTTCAAAGATGACCACACAAGCACATCGATGTAAATTGAAGCACCCTTGACATAGTAGTACTTTCTCAACATTCAGAAATGAGGTCGTCATTGATATAGAGTCGAATACTGGATTTGTGAATTCAATTTTGGTTGAAGATCGTAATTTCATTTAAATTGCTGCTATTGCTAATAATCCAGAAGACTGTATGCAGACGATTCTAACGCGCATGCTTTAATGTTGGTTACTAGACAACTTTGACGAAATCACAGAAAAGTAACGCTACTGCATTAAATGTTGTCTAAAGTTGGCTGTTCCTCAAATGGAAGCTAATCCGCAATATTCAACAGGCTTTTGGCGGTGAAGTGATCGGTTTCAGATAGATGAAGAAATGCTTTAACCATGGCCACACATGAACGGAGATGAAGCATGTTCTGATAGAAGAGGCCCTAGTAAAGGTCCTAATGATATAGGATCGTCGAATCACAATCCTTCCTCAAAACAGTTACCTCAGCGTACAGTTACGATGAAAAAACCAAATTAAGGTCCTCGGAATGGAAGCATCCAACATGACCGAGGGTAAAAATAGCAAAACAGTTACGCGGCTATGGCAAAGTCACAATAGTCAATCACTACGAATTGTGGATGGTGGAAATGGCAAACACTTTTCCTATATGGCTCTATGTAACTTTTGACATTTCCCCAAGCAGGAAATGGCACTAAAAATGCCACTAAAAAAACAAAATAATACAGAACGCACCCTTCCCTTCTCCATCACTGCTTCCAACAGTAACAATACCGTTCGAAGAAGATTAGTAAAAGGTTGCATCTAAATGCCAATATTTTCTATGAGTAAAGTTCGACTAATTTTTGAACAGAAATTTATACCGTAAAATAGTTCATTAAATCGGTTAAAAAGGTCTACATGCAAATGTTTTTCTTTTAGAGGGAAGTAAGTGTCCCACTCCAGGATGTAATGGGCAAGGTCACGTCACAGGATTGTATTCCCATCACAGAAGGTAAACTTTTAATGTTCTAAGTTCTGTTATAAACATTTAACGTTTTGTTCTGTAGTCTGTCTGGCTGTCCGCGTAAAGACAAAGTTACTCCGGAAAGTAAGTTTAATGTTTGTCATCCCATTTGAGATTAATACTGAATCAATTGAAACGAATAAGTGATACCAAGTGCTCAATATAATTTAGATACTTATGCATTGTGGAACGTTTCAGTAGATTCAAATTTGATCGAGCAGCTTTGCATTGTGTTGTACGTTTAATTTGCGGACCGCTTTATTGCTTATTTTGCGGGGTAGAGAGCATATTTTTTTACAGTTGTTGTTGCGTAGTTTGTAGCTTTCCATTGCAATCCACCCTCACCTTAATCATGCATCAGATTCAGATCATATAAACGTATTGAGTATAATAATTTCTGTTATAAAATCATTGTGTGTGATTTATTTACTAATTATGTCGTGCGCTGAACAATTCAAAGTACTCTCGATAGTATTGATTGTTTGATTGGATTTTATTTTTTCTCTCTACCCGCTCGTTTTCATTTGTTGTATTAACGCTAACTTGGACACACACACATCCGTAACCGCAATTATTATACTCAATCGTTCTGACTGAATTCTGTTGACATGATTTAGTCCTGGCGATGCATGAGACTATCCTGAAGTGTCCTACTCCGGGATGTAACGGACGAGGGCACGTTAGCTCCAACCGAAACACGCACAGAAGTCTTTCCGGTTGTCCTATTGCAGCCGCTAATAAACAAGCAGCTAGAGAACAAAAGTATCAGTCAAGTCTTCAACATCGTATAAAATCTCCCCACACACCATTTGGTAAGTTTGTTTCGGCATGGCCTTCCCTCCCTTCCTTGCCCTTATATGTATCAAACATCTGTTAGAGATAATTTAAAAAAATTATTATAATTCCAGTAAGTTCCTGCCAAGGCGAATACAGTACAGGATTTGATGGTAAACAGGGAACAATGACAACTTCAGTCGATATTAAACCTAGTTATTTAGTTGCATATGGATCCAATCCAAACCCCAATCCGGAGCCGGATGGAAAATCTAACTACAGCACCTATTATTCTAAATTTCAAGAAATGAAATCGGATAGTTTAATGAAAATTCCCAAAACCGAAGTAACGACAACTAGTTGCTGCAGTGTAACGGGTCGAAACGATTTACTTGTGCCAAAAACGGAATCTTCTTCAAATTCGTGTCGTTCGCCCCCGTCAAGCATGCGACCAGCTTATGATCCTTATATGAGCCAAGATTCAAACTCATCATCAATATCCAGTATGGACGCGATGAGCTCAAGGGGACCTCATCATCAGCTACAACCTCATTCACAACAACCACAAATGCCTCATCCAAATCCTCATCAAACAAGCTATAGCATAGAAGATACTCGACAACATCCGATGTCTCACAGGTTACCATACCATCAATCACCAATGCCATCCGACGAAATGTACAGAACAGACCACCCCATGCGACCATATGGAGATATGACGGAACCGATGGCAGGACCTATAGCGAGACCTACCGTAACCTACCCTAGTGAAATGGGACCTAGACCTTATGACACTTCAATCACCAGACCATACGATCCAGGAACGGCAACTGCGTTTGAACGATATGATTCGACGAACCAATGTGGATCGATACCTCAAACTGTGATGCCACAAAGGCCTCCACAAAGTATGTACGGATATAGTCCTCTCGAAGAGCAGCACGAACAAAGGTATCAACAAGAAGCGGCTGCCGTAGCACAACATCAAATGGCGGTCGCAAACGCAACTGCTGCCGGAATGATGAAAACCGAATCAGACCAACAACCTGCGGGTCCTTTGTACCCAAGGTATATTTACATAATTTGTATGTTACGCTATAATAAGAATAACCGTTCTGATTGTAGGCCTATGTATCAATACGACGCGTCCTCAGGTCCAATTCCGATGGGGTTTTCAGCAATCAATCTGTCAGTCAAATGTGTGACAACCGCTCAAACGCAAATCAAACCAGGTGGCCCCCATACTTCCCCGGGGGGCACAGTTATAGATCTTTCCACTTCTAGTGTAACAACGACAAGTCCGCAGGTTCGTAACTACATTCTGAAATGTATTATAATCTGAAATAAAAACGATTTCGTCCTAATTAGCTTGTAATCTACTTAAAACCGTAAACAGAAACCGCGATGACCACACATGTTACATAATTAACAGCTTTCATAATTAACTGCACAGAGTTATTATATTTCAGGTGGCGTACAGTTCCCCTCACTATGGTGGACAACGGGTAGGCGCGAGTCCACAAGCTGCGGCTAGTCCGCATCTCTCGGCCAGTCCCCAAGTCCCCAGCCCACAAGGTCAAACCTTGGACCTAAGCGTCAGCCGTTTATCCCACAGGTTGGTTTACATTCATTCATTATTCAATTATGTACTGGTTTGATTATATATGTAAAGAAATGTTATTATATGTATTAATGTATACACTGGTTACATCAGAAGTTTAAGGATTATAGCAAAATATAAACTTCGCTACTTTTTCTATTAATGAATTCAACGAAATATAAACCTCGTGTAAGCGCGGATCTTTATTACGGTTTAGTTTTCAAACCTGAAAAAATTAATTCGTCCTTTACATTTAAAAATTGTAGTGCATATAGGGTGTTCCACAACTCGATCCCATAACGAATCACTTATTCCCGTTTTTGTGGGAAAAGTAGGTACCAAAAATATGATGCAATTCTAATGCAAATAAACAATGACATTTTTCATTTGCTATCAGGATGTCACTTTGCGATTACAAAACTGTCAATTACAATCTTTTGTAGCTGGCGTGTGACAACTGTAGGTATCAACGAAGATTCCCCGATCGAAGGGAACCAAACAAAAGAATATTTGATAGTATTCCTCGAAGTAATAGATACTTTCGTAGTAAGGTCCCAAACCGAAATGTCGACACCGTACCGATGAATCAGAGATTGAACTACTGATCGAACCTGGACGCGCCACTAATGTTCGACAAATTATTCGAATTCCTCAAACAATAGTTTTTTGCACTAGCAAAGTATATAAAGCAAGTAGAATTTTCCAAATCCTTTTTTTTTGTGAATATTTGATGCAATATCTTAGGAAACTAGGAACTACTTACAATTTATACTAAAAAACACTTTTTCCACTGAATTTGTGACGAGAAATGAGAGTGAAAATCACGATGCGACATGTCATTTCTGTAGACATTCCTACATTTTTAAATCGAGAATTCTCATACCGTGTAATAAGGTCGAGAGGGTTCAGGACCATGGCCTGCTAGATCGCGTGACCTTATACCACTGAATTATTACGGGGACACCTAAAGACTCAAATGTACTCTACCACGATAAACTGCGGCGATCAACCAATTGAGAGGGAAATCATCGACCAAATAAAGTGAATGCCACAAAATTTCTGTTAATTTATTTTTACTCATGGGACTGGCTTCCATCTTCATCAAGGTTGGTTAATGAAAGGTTGCAACTGAGATCATTTCGAATCAATTCAACTGTGAAGTATTAGAATTTTTCACACCAAACTGGTGCTAAGTGTTTGGCATGGCTCGCACTTTGTGGAACACCCCGTATAATACAAAAGTAGCCTAGCTTTTTTTAAAATCAAAATTACGTTGTGGAATACGGTATCTGGAGGTTATATGCAACAAATATAAGATATCATTTTTGTTTGGCGCAAGTGAATTAATAGCGGCTACAAAGAAATTTCTGATGTTTCCCTAAAATATGTATGGAATTTCCGTTTACAGCCCAAGTATCGTGTTTTTGTCCAGTAAGGCCTCCGGGTGCTGATATTCTTCAATATTTAAACATCTTCAAGAAAAATTTTTTTCAGTACCGGTACCAGTCCACAATATCAAAACGGGCACACTGATGCAGTTCCAGTACCCGCTGGTTTTATTGGACCGCGAGACGAACAAACGGAACCGGTCGATTTTTCCACCGCTAACGAACCGGTTAATTTTAGCGGCGTTCGACCCGTGGCTACCTTTGCTGGACCAGTACTCGCGCCAGGATCGGGATATAGCAGAGAATCCACACCAGATAGCGGCGGCTCACACTATATGGAAGCCTATCGAGACGCATCAGGTAGTATTATAACAAATATTATACGAATTATTTATACTAACATCTAGATTTTGGATTTGTACAAGGATATGGTCCAGTTAGTCCGCACCCTGGTTACGGTATGACACCGGTGCCCGCCGATTATCCTTCGAATCCATACTCTACATACCCAGGCGGGGGCTATTCGTGCGCAGGTGGATATCCTGGACCACCAACTACAGGGTATCCTGCACCTCCTGGGGGTTACTCACCTAGTCCGTGTTACTCAATGCCCCCTCCTCAGCATAGCATGTCGCAACACGATAAAGGGCCCAACAAAGACAGTGGGTAAGTGCAAACTGTATTAAAACCTACTGTACCATGATACAAACGTCGCTTAAAATGGAACAGTACTTTCCCTTTGTTTCACAGTATCAGATAGGTATCTACATTTGCATTTATAACACAATTTGTTACACACCATCGTTACCGACAATTTGTGTGTACAGTGATGTGCTGGAACCTGGGCTCACGCGAACCCATTGTTAAATTTTTTGAAACTTTGCGAGCCCATTGTAAGTAGGTTTTCAGAGTTTTCACAATCCCAATCTATCGTCTATCGTCTACCGGGCTATTTATGATTTGTGCGCAACTACATAGTTAGGTGTTAGGCAACCCAAATTGTCTTCTATTAGGTGTTCATGAAAACGGTGTATCGTGCTAGAGCCGCTAGACGCGAATAACACGGTTGCGATTACTGAAATTTACACATGTGCAACACAACATGCATCGCGTTTGTTTTTGTTTCTTGAAATTTTTGACATAAATTATTTTATAAATAATTTTTAGTTTTTTTTAAATAACCATGAACACCCCCCCCCCCTCCCACCGACCCCGGGCAGCGAGCCCATTGTTAACATTTTTCCAGCACACCACCGTGTGTGTATAATATAGGTACCTAGGCATTACAGTCATACCAGGAACAATTTTTAAATGATTTGGACCGTCCTTCATTAGAAAGAGGTGACAGTGTGAAGGGATCAGGGATCCCAATAGAAGTATAATCTTCCCACAAGTCATTATAAACGCCATTTGTAGTGATGTTGCTTTACCATTACAGAACAGAACTACACTGTAGGTACACATCGCAATGTAGAATGTTTAGAAACACACCATATATAGCCCAGTAAAATAAGACGAAATTTAACGATTTGGATGAAATAATGGTTACAGCTTTGAAAATTTGGGAACAGGCTTGTTTTGTGCTCCCTTTGAAGTGTTCAAAAGTCCCCACCCCTACCCCCCTTCGAGAGAAATTGTGGGCGAAAAAGTGTAAAAAAACAGGTTTTCGTAAATAACTGAAAAAGTATCCATTTTATCAAAAACAAAAACGTTAAGAAAATTGTAGCTGACAAAATAGCTACAATTTCTGTAAAAATTATACATTACCTACCTGCATTTTCAATCGTCAGTTTTTCGTCGCTGTTTACAGAAAAACATAAGCGACAAAGTGTTTTTTATAGGAAATTTTGTAAGCTTTCAACTAGTTTATATAACAATAAAGTGCAACTTGCGAACGATTTATTGTATTGTATTACCTTTGTATATATATAAAGTACTGAAAATTGGATAAAACCAATTTTTAACAAAAATTTAACAGCCATTTTTTGGCGAAAATCGGGATTCTTAATAAAATGTCAATTTTTGAGTATACCTTCAAACAGCTGTGAACTATCGAACTATTTGTCGTCCGAACTTCTGCCGACCGACGCCGACGCTCATTTTACAGGTAGGCACATTAATTATCTTTAAAAAACTATGAGACACTTTATTGTCTACAAGTAGTGAAAACATAGTTATTTGCAAAAAAACGCTTGAAAATGAGAAATTTTCATTATTTCTTCTTCCGTCGCCTTATAAAGATTACCAAAATGATATTTTCTACAACTTTCATTATATGCACTAAGTACGTAGAATCAATAGTTTTATAGTTATTATTGATTTTATTATGCAAAACGAGCGGCGATTGTGTCTTAGAAAAAGGTTTAAATGATTATATCTCTGTCAATATTAGTCGTATCGAAATGTTTAAAAACGGAAATTGTTCGTAATTAAATTCTCTACAACTTTTATTTGAAGCGTTTTGCGATACGAATGACCATTCTCGAGATATAAGCGAAATACACGCGATGCGCGCACGTGTTACCGTTTCGCCGAAAAACAGTCGACATTTAAAAAAATCTATCTCGGGTCCTATTGGTCGTAAAGACAAAAATAAAACATGAAAATGTGCGGAATTTTGTCAGCTACAATTTTCTTAACGTTTTTGTTTTTGATAAAATGGATACTTTTTCAGTTATTTACGAAAACCTGTTTTGTTACACTTTTTCGCCCACAATTTCTCTCGGATGGGGGGTACGGGTGGGGACATTTGAACACTTCAAAGGGAGCACAAAACAAGCCTGTTCCCAAATTTTCGAAGCTGTAACCATTATTTCATCCAAATTTTCTCATTTTACTGAGCTAATAATGAACCGCCGCACTTCAACCCTAATGTTTTAAAATCTAATGAATGTACCACAAGGATCCAGGGTCCATCCTTGGCTCACTGTTCTTCCTACTTTGTATAAATTACATTACAAGACTATACATTTCTACAATCTTAGCAGATAAATGTTCAGAAATAGTATACAGTAGATACTAGTACATCATTAAATATTTCAAAATGCACTGTAATGGCGTAATTAGGAAAAAGGTTCGCGTTCGCCCTCACCTTCCTGTGTAACTTATTGAATTACAAAATAGATCAATTTTTATATTTATCGTCATCGTTATCGCGGTAAGCAAACATTCTTTCTACCATTCCCTAAGACAAATGCACTGAAACAGTTAAGTACATAATATGTAATTAATTTGAACCAGCCGCAATTTGTATTCAAGGTTATATAATATACTTACGAAGGATGAAGAGTATTTGTTACAATATATAATGCAACATCTAAATTTTTGAAACAAATAAAAGTCACTCGAGGCTAAATATATGGAGTAGTTTGGATGAGACACTTTTCCTCTTTCTTCGATGCGATTACATCAGAGACGCATAATAATGCCTAGTAATAGTACGGCCCTGTTGTAAGTAATTTATGAACAACATTTCCTCAGCACTCCAGAAAATAGTGACCTAATCTATAGGACCGAAAATTGGACACGAAACTTTCGAGAAAAAGATCGTGGGTGTCCCCACTTTGAAGAAAATCGGTCCATTAATGAATGAGTTCACTTTACGGACATACATGAGAAAATAGGAACTTATAGTATTTCCTATAAGCAAAAATATTACCTTTAATAGTAGATAGTTTATTCACCTAGCTTCGCTGAGGTAATTACACAGTGGGTGTCTTTATCTTTCAAAATTCTATTAGGTATTTAAAATAATTAATTTCTACTATGCCACTATGGATAGTATGATAGTGAACAGGCAACACAATCACACGACACGTGATATTTTTGAGTCAATTGAGCAGTGGCGTATTTAACGGGCGTGCGAGTCGTGCGGCGCACGACTAGGCCCTCGCAAAACGAGACCCTCAGGCCCTCCAAAAAATAAAATTAATGATAATAAATTATACATAATATGTAAGTCTCTCTACATTTTGTGTTTTTTCCATAATATAATAAGTAGACCTTTTTTACCACCTATATAATGTGGCCCTCCCTACTTTTGCACGACGAGACCCTGGACCTTAAATACGCCACTGCAATTGAGCACTTAAAAGGTTTAAAATACGTTTATTCACTTGTACTTTTAATTTAAGCACAAAAATCGCCACACAAACTATGTTGTCTCTGTTGTTCAAGTTAAGTACATTTAACCAATGTTTCCTGTGGACGATAAGAAAGGCAAGTATTGTTGATACAATTTTATCAACTTATCATGACCTTGCGTAAGTAACAAGTGTAGGTACGCCTTTTATTACCTCACAGTACAGTCACAGACTTTATTCTGGTGGTACAGTGCTATGTTTGCAGGTATGAAATAAATAATGTGCTTCTGCTTGTTTGCTTACTCAGTCGTTATATAGTGCTACTGGTACTGAAGATCATTTGCTTTTTTGTTAATATTATAAAATGAATGAATGGTAAGTAGCATTGAATAAAGAATTCACTCAACGTAAGTAGGTAATAGCATTGAATCATTGAATGTAATTGGTAGGTAATTTAATTCAAAGTAACTTTAATAAAAGCAATGAAATTATGCAACAACCTTATTGTTTCATATTATTCTTTAATGACTACTAATGAATAAAATGTATACGTAAAGGTTAGCATAATTATCTGCTCGTCTGCCATTAAATGTACTGGCATAGCTCCTGAATTTCAAGGTTTACCTATTATACTATGATTGTGTGAATTTTATCAACATACTTACCCTTTTAATTGTAAATACTACTCTAGTAGGTACATGTAGGCAAAGCGAAAGTTTCCAATAAGAACGGAAACCATTGTTTGAATGTATTTCTCAACAAGTTACCATAAACAATGGGGCATAAATAAAGTAGTCCATTTTTCCAGTTTTTCTTCTAGTCTTTTTACACCTTCTTTTAATTCCCGTTTACTTCACAGCAAATAGCCTTATATTTATATCTTGAATATGTGTCAGATGACCTTTAAATTTTTGTGTACCTATCTGAAAAAGAGGCTCCCCACAAATTATTTGCTGAAGACCTGTTTGAACAAGTGAAAAACGTTAATAACATCCACAGGTACCTATTAAGCGATTGGAACCAAACTTTCTAGACAATATGTTTTTAATTGTACCCCATAGCTTCAGACTATCCACCACATTGGAAATTTATGGTTTTTTTGTGAAAAGCGCCAAACGTTTCGATAGATAATAACGCAGTTTTAAGGTTTTACTAATCTAGTTATGGTTTTGCCTTGGTATGTTCAAAATTTATGGGACAGTGATATTCGTATAAAAATTTTGCTTGTCATAAGAATCCGAATCCAGAGTCTACTTCGCTAAGGCCCCATTCGCTGTAACTAATCCAAGTTCGATATCATCAGATCTCGTTGTTGTGATTAATTTAGGTACTTACGTGTTACTATTATAACTCCTTAACGCATTTTCCAAGTTTACACTTTCCATGGAATTTTATTGTTTACCTACTTGATTTTTCATTTGGTATGTGCATGAAAAAATCAAGCGACCTTAAGTAAAAGTACCGCCATTTGTGGCACCAAATAGTAATACATTGCTAATCAAGAATATCGATTATGACATTTTGTGGTGCTAGCGTAAATTGAGCACAAGTTTTTTTGTTGTAACTTCTTTCGTTATGCAGCACACTAAATCCTTGCCAAGTTTCGCTACGATCAGCGACTTTGTGGTGCTATAACATAACATGTGCCACCTTTTTTCGTTCACGCAATTTTATTACGAAGTTTTGGGCACAAAGAGAGGCACTAATTGAAAGGTTTCAACTCGACCCGAAGGCTTGATGGTGCTGTATTTATGTACCTTACCGTAATCACGTAACTTTGTTCTGAATCCTATCGATATAAATCATCTTTCGATTTTCACATTTTAATTTCTAAAGGAAGTAAATGAAAGTTTTTCAAGCTAATTTATACTTACTTATTACTTCCACAGTTAGAGAAAATAAAACTCTGATGATCAGTTTTTGATCGTAGCGCGGAATTTCATAACTTCAACGAAGCGCGGGACCCTGTTCGCAATAGAGACAGAAAGGAGCTGATTCAGTGCCCCACCGTAAGCTGTGATGGCATGGGACATGTGTCCGGCAACTTCGCCACCCATCGAAGGCAAGCTTTATCATCACCCATAGTGATTCCGTGTTATCCTTGCATTATTTTTACCTTGATTATATTTGTACATATACTCAAAGTATACATATTTAGTATAGACTACGTTGATACCATCGCTAATTCATTTTTAAAAGTGAGATGGTATCATCAAAGCCAAAACCTATTTCCCCTTACTTATGCTTGTGGTTGGTAGTAAGTAATATGAATGTTTTTCATGGAACCTGTCTTAAAATTTGCCGCCTATGACCATGCCTGACCACTTGAATTGGCTGCCTACTGAGTCAGATCCTTTGCATATAATTTACCTACTGTTACAAAAGAGTGTTATTCTTAGCGCAATTCGTTCAACAATAATTATGTGTTTACAGCCTCTCGGGTTGCCCTCGAGCAGATCGGTCGCAAATTCAAGCGCACTCTCAAGAATTGAAATGTCCCACACCTGGATGTGATGGTTCGGGTCACGTCACGGGTAACTACTCATCACACAGGAGCCTGTCTGGTTGTCCAAGAGCTAACAAACCTAAAAGTAAACCCCGCGATGGACAAGATTCTGAACCATTAAGGTAAACATCATTAGATTTAAATCAGGAATCATTTTACTTTTAATACATTACCTACTAACTTTAAATATGCGCTTTTCACGCTCTCAGATGCCCTATTCCAGGTTGTGATGGTTCGGGACATGCGACAGGAAAGTTCTTGTCGCACAGAAGGTAACATGTTTGAGAATATCATGTGTGCTAATTACACTATTAAATAACTAATACGTGTCGGGAGTATTTTATTAATAATAAAAACCTAGTCACCTAAATTGAATCTTCATACATTCTAGATGTGATTAACAATGACACTAATTTTGAAAATGTGCCCATTAATATATTTGAACGCAAAATATGCTCCCCATACTTCCTTTTAGAACACCTACCTAATTTATTGTTGATAAGACTTTCTGTCTTTGATCGTTGAATGATAATTAATCATTCAAGGCTTGGATTAATTCATCCAATTTAATTATTTTTATTTTTCATTTGTAATATGATCCATGGAATGGATTAAGTAAGAAATGTGTAATAGATGCAACAGAAATAGGAATTATGAAAAATTTTGTACCCATGCAAATAAATTAATCGTGTAGTAATCAAAGAACATTCGTTAGTTGTAAAGTTGTATCAATAATAAAGGAGTAATCCAAGCGTAATACCTTAGATACTGTACCTTAGGCAACCAACGTAGGGTATGATTGATTTAATTAATAAAGAAGTGATCAACATACCCGTTAGCGCCATATTTGTTGCAAAAAATAAACTAAAAGATGATAGCACAGCCAATCGACGGGCGATCATAATAGCGCGCCATGTGGTCGTTATGTACAATCGCTAGTGTCCGACCGAAGCTTCGGCTTCGGCCACCTTCGGCCAAAAATACCACCTTCGGTCAAACCTTCGGCTTCGGCTAAAATAGGCCGAAGTTTTGGCCGAAGCCGAAGGTTTCTAGCCAATACCGAAAATCAACGAACTATTTCGAAATGCGCGGGATTGCGATGAAAAGTAGTCGCGCGGAGGGCGGGGATTGACCGGGATCACCCTGCATCGCCGGTAACTAAATAAAAAAAAAAACAAATTAGCAGTTAGCACACGCATTTGGTTAAGTACTTTGGTACATACGACTATTTAACTTTGATTACTAATTATTATTAATATCAAGTTTTTTTTATGTGATTCTTAATTATTATTTAAAGTCCACATTAGTTATTCAGCATTGTTTAGCATTAAAAACTTAAAAACTATGAATTTCATCATTAATTCTTTACCTCTAGTCAATCTTGAACTGAATTTCTTGGGGTTATTAAACCTTCGGCTTCGGCTTCGGCTTCGGCCGAAGGTTGTTGCAAAAGCCGATTAATCGGCTTCGGCCAGAAATCGATCTTCGGTCGGACACTAACAATCGCAAATATGAAGCGCACGAAAAATTTGAAATGAACCATTAGGTACTATACACATTTTTCACACTCCGCCTTTTGTACCAATTTATAGCAGTCTAACCTGATAAGATAAGTGATAAGTATCTGGTCATTAGCAATTGCAAAATTAAAAATCTTGCTACTCTTATGTTCTTCTGTTAATTTGGCTTCGTCTTTCATTATGTATCTGTATCAGAGGAAATATATCTAAAGCTAAACCATAAGTTTCCATTATAATTTTCAATCAGTACTTTTTTGGTTTTTTGTTTCCTATACAAATTACAACTTATTTATAACAAAAGTTATTAATAAGGCGTGATGATCGAAGTAGTTGGATGGTGGGGCACTACCAGTGAACTCTATACAGGGTGTCCCATTTAACATTACGTTCTAGAATATCTCGAAACGTCTGATTCTGTAACAAATTTCACCCGCCGACACTCGGGGGGTAGATAGGAGGTGTGACTTAAATGGAAACCCCTATTTTTTATTGCATATTCAGAAATTTAAAAAAAGTTCCCAAATAAAACCGTCATAGTTTTGTATGCTCTTTCTGAATGTGCAATAAAAAATAGGGGTTTCCATTTAACCCCCCCCCTATCCACCCCCCGAGTGTCGGCGGGTGAAATTTGTTACAGAATCAGACGTTCCCCTCCAAACCATCAAACTTTTATTCGGCAACTTTTTTTGTCAGATGTACTCATTTCGAGAAATCCCCTTGTAATATTAAAATGGGACACCCCGTTTGCAGCTCCACCTGTTGCAAATAAAAAAAAAGTTTTCGAATAAAACTAACATAGTTTTTTACGCTCTTTCCGAATCTGCAATAAAAATAGGGGTTCCCATTTAAGATTTTTAAGTTGAACCCCTTTCCCACTCCCTCTGGGGGTGGGGTGGGGCCATTTTGTCTGAATCCGATGTCCCCCCCCAAAACTATGAAGGTTTTGATTCGGCACACTTTTTGTTAAGATGCATTTTTTTCGAGATATTCAAGAACGTAATGTTAAATGGGACACCATGTATACAGCCTGTTTCAGAGTAAGCGGCTTATTTTTTTTTAGCCACACTATGGATACTACTTTCAAAATATTTGGCAGTAATATGTTTCAGGACATTCTGTACACGATGGTGATATCAGATTTTTAATTGAACGAATTATTTCAAAATGGCGACTATCAATTGTTTTTTTTTTAATGGAATGATATAAGTTTTTTGTATTATTGGGATCCTAAAAACATTCTTTTTACGATAATATTTCGTTTTTCTTAAAAATTCATTTCTTTCCCTATCAAAAAGTAAACTAACATTTTAATCTAGTAGCGCATGAATGTTTTACACAAATATCAAGTAGCGGTAGATCCTTCGATCTATTGGCTCCATTGGACAACCCACTTTTCAATTTATGTACCTATTAATTGAAAAAGAAGGAAAACATGTCGAGCATTTTTTGTAAATACCTAGCTAATTTTTATTTTATGTAAATTTTTAATTTTGAGTTTCAAAAAGTAGACGTTTATTGCAAAATAAAGTTTAATTGTTTGTTTTGTGTCTACCGTCACTTGATATTTGGACAAAAATAACATCGACTGTAAACATTCATATGCGCTACTAGATTAAAATGTTAGTTTGCTTTTTGATAGGGAAAGAAATGAATTTTTAAGAAAAACGAAATATTATCGTAAAAAGAATGTTTTTGGGATCCCAATAATACAAAAAAAATTATATCATTCCATTTAAAAAAAAACAATTGATAGTCGCCATTTTGAAATAATTTGTTCAATTAAAAATCTGATATCACCATCGTGTAGAGAATGTCCTGAAACATATATATTACTGCCAAATATTTTGAAAGTGGCACCCATAATGTGGCTAAAAAAAAAATAAGGCGCTTACTCTGAAACAGGCTGTATAACTATCGGTACCTATTTAAATTAATTGAGAATATTGTAACTTAGGGATGCCACGAATAATTAATGTGACCATATGTAAATGAAATCAATGCAGGACACCGGGAGTTTTTGCCCCCCCCCCCACAGAAGGGGAAGTGCAGGAGCCCTCCTTCGTAATATGTACAAACTTTTCTATAAAGTTATGATCATGAGTTATGCTTCCCGAATCCCCCCCGTTAGGTACACCCACGACGCGGACACATTATTACGAATCTCTCCTAAAAATCTGCACAGGACCCTTCAAACTTCAAAGTTATGTTTTACTAGGTTACTACGTAAATAAATCGGTTAAGCAGGGTGGGGTGTTTTGTGTTTGTTTCTATTTAAATTTAATAGAAATCAAGAAATCAAAGCAGTGTTATTACCATGGATTAGGTATACACACTATGATAAATTACAATTATGAGGGACATTTTGCGGGACATTCTCTCTGCGGGTTTCTAAATTTCAAAACGGGACAATCCCGCCTAATGTGGGACGAATGGTCACATTACGAATAATGATTTTGTCGAATACCGAATATTCGGCTGGGCCCTTGACCAAAGTGCCGAATATTCGGCGACAGTTAGTAATATTACATTTCGCGAGTGACAGCTGGGTTCCGACCTGCATCAATCATTCAAGTGCGTGCACCATTTAATAAAAGATCAACTATTTGGGACTATTATGCTGATTTTTTTGTTAAAATACGTTTTTTTATGAGTAGGTAGGTAATATTATTAGAGATGCAACGAGTACTCGAGAATCCGAGCTGCTCGTCTCGAGCCGAGCCGAGCACGAGCTCGAGTCGAGCTCGAGCTTTTAGAAATTGCTCGTACGAGCAATGACGTGTCATAAAACGCCGACTTTTGCACTTTTTGTAAAGTTTCATATTTCATGACGCTTTAATAAAAAATTAAATTACGCTAAATCTTACTTTTCTTATCAGCTTAACCCAAGCTGATTTGGCGGTTTTGTCTGTTTGTAAGCATGCTGACTTACATAATTTAGCAATGCAGTTTATTTTTAATTTTATAACATTAAAGTTAGGTATAATTTGTGCATTTAGTCAACTTAAAGTGATTATTGATTATAGTAATTTGCTAATTATTGATTATTTATATTATAATCATTATGGACAGTGAAGCAGGTAAACGGGATACTATTGACTCTAGTCAAGAAAGCCAATTTACTGTCCGATTAACTTAAAAAGAGTTTTGTAAAGTCTTGATTGATTAGATTAGTAGTTATTTGTTATTTTAATAAAAAAACTGAAACTCTCATACGTTTACGTTTCACGCAATTGGAAATGGATTTGATTACATGTTCGCACACCTTCATAATGAATTGCTCGTACGAGCTGCTCGACGAGCTCGAGCTTTTTTTTTTATTTAAAAAAAATTGCTCGAGCTCGGCAAACGAGCAATTTTTCAGGCTTGTTGCATCTCTAAATATTATGCGTTTTTTTTTTCATAATTTGGTATTGGGTATTCGACCGAATGGTGCGCATTATTCGGCCGCATACCTAATAGTAAAAAAAGCAGCCGAATAGACCGAATACCGAATAGTAACCGAATATTCGTGGCATCTCTAATTGTAACTAACATTTATCAAAGTTATTATTATTAGTTTTTGAAAGTATGTAATTGAGCCTTCACAAGACTAAAATACTAAGTAAACAGAAAAACAGTGTTATCATTTATTTGAAACACATGCCTAAAATAAACGTTATTCATCTTGTAGGTACACTGGTTTTCCACGCAGTGTATAGCGTAACGAAAATAATTTTGCTAAACAGCTATATTCTATTAATTTAATTAATCATCTTAATAAATTTCAGTCGAAATGGTAAAAGAAATCAAATGTTATTAATCAAATAAATCCCAATAAAATAAAATAACTGAAAAAACTAGAAAAGATAAGTATAGGGAACCCTAATGCAATATAAAGGATAAAATTATATTAGGTACCATTTGTTGGGGAGAAAGTAAAGTCGAACTTATGGTTTTATTTAATATCATGCTTTCATATACTTATACTCACCAAAACTTTTTTTTCCACCTTAGAGTTAGGCATGTTTACTTTTTATATCGCGTGCCCAAACGATCGTATTCTCGAAAACAGTAAGAGATAGAAACTTGGTTAAATGAAAGCGAATGTTCAGCATATTGACATCAACGTTGAAGCTATTAAAGGACAAACTAAATTTTTAGTACCTATTCTTAATTTAATTGTAGCTTATATTATTTATTTGATTACTGATTAGATAATTGGAAAATAATTTGACGTTTAAATAATTTATCAACTTTTTAAAATTCCTTTTATTTTTGCGGAGATAACGTAAACTTTTTTTTAAATACAAGTCGTGTATGATTATTAATGAATGGTTAATTTCCTTTCCAGCAATACCATATTTCATATGATTATTTGCGTAAATAAAAAAATAAACCAAAAAAAAAACTTTTTTTTGAAATGTAAATTTCAAATTTCGAATCTGCTTTGCTTCAAAAATAAAAGACGTTTTAATTTTTTTAAATTAAATCTTCATTTAAAGTAAAGCTTGTTAATATATTATGTATCTATTTACTATTTAATCCCCCCCTCCATTTTGCAAATTAGTAGCGCCCGTTCTGAAATATATTGTAGGTATATTTCAAGTAAATTCCATTAGTCAGCGATGCGATCAATTTCAATTTCGTGACTATACACGGTGTTTAAAAACAAGATGTCAATATTCAGGGGGGTGATTCCTGAGGTCATGTTAAGAAATAAATTTCCTTCAATATGGGTCCGGAAACAGTTCGTTCAGAAGATACACATTATTTTTCTAGTTTTTCTTAAATATAACTCCTACTCCTACAATATTTAAGATACCTATCGATTTGACATTTGGAACGCTTATTTATTACTCAATCAATATTTTGATTAGGTACCTATGTTACCGATATTGAATATCTACTGAGGGTGATACATTTTGGTGGATCTTCAGCAGTCAAGGATGTGTGTTGCTCATTCGATTTAGAAACTTATCCCTTGCATTTTTCCAAAAAATGCATAAATGCGAAACTGCGATGTAAAAAACGGTCATTCTCTCCCCTACTCTCGGAAATGTATGACCCCGTGGATATTGTGTACCTATTAGTCATTTTTGTTTGCTCTTGAGTTTTTGGCGGATCACTTTCTGAAATCAAAAATAAAAACCAATTTAATGCAAGTAATTACCGACATTTACAAAAAAACCTCACAATTATGGGCGTATCACCGAAGTCAATATGTAAAACTGGAAACGTGTTTACAATAAACATGTGCAACAATTATGTTAATTTATTTATTAAGTATTATGTATTATTTTAAGAGTTATTTAAGAAAAAGCAGAAAAATAATAATACATACTTCAACGTGTATGTTCTAAACGAACTGCTTCACTGCTTCCGTATCCACATTTATAGGAAATTTATTTCTGAACATGACCTCAGGAATCGCACTCTCTTCAATATTGACATGTCTTTTTAAAACACCCTGTATAATACTAATTACTGCAGTGCCAGAAAAATATAGGTAATATTACTATTGCATTTCCTTTAGAAAATATGCCATTTCTTTTACTTGCATTTTTCGAAAAATTAAAACTACATTTGTCTCCAATTAGTAAAAAAAATAATATTCTTTGTTCTAACAAACCGATTTATCTTAGTAACAAATAATTATGGCATTTTTGCAGAAGTGTGTGGACAAGGTAGACAAATTATTAAGAAAAAGAAATTCCCAATCACCTTCGATATTTCTTTGGATCAAAAAAGATCTAAAATTGTGTTTGCACTATTACTACATTAAACATTTTTATTTTTTTTATTTAAATAAGTGACGTCGTCGAAAAACAAATTTTGAATTTATTTTTATTTCCTATTTTATAGTGCATCAGGCTGTCCAATAGCAAATCGTAACAAAATGCGTGGTGTAATTGACACCGGTGGTAATGTAGATCAACATAAAGCGGCAGCTGTTGCGGCATCGGCAATGAAATTTGAAGGCGTTAATTGTCCTACACCTGGCTGCGATGGTACAGGTCATATTAATGGATCATTTCTTACTCATCGATCATTAAGTGGGTGTCCTGTTGCAGGACAAACAGCTAAAAAGCACAAATACGAAGATATGCCATCATTTTACTCAAAGGGATATGGAACAGGTAATTACAATATGCCGTATAATAGCATTTCTTATCTTGGGTCCATAAGTCTGACAAATGCAAGTATCTTGTTAGTGAGATTCAAAAACAGAGCTCTTATTAATTTCTATTTTTGAAAAATATTAACACATTGATGCCTGTGGTTAGATATATACTTATAATGTATATGGAAAGCAAAGTGCTTGAATACAAAACAAATTTTCTTTTTCTCTAAGAGACCTTTTCATGGTTTTACTTTAAAGAAAATTAGTTACGGAGTATGAGGCACGTGTTTCAAAAAAAAAAAAAAAATTAAATCGTATTCGTGATAAATTTAAAAAGCCTTACTTGTTGCAGGTATGGATACCTCGGTTGGAAACGGTGAAGACCTCATGACTTTAGAGGCAGAGATTTCGGAACTACAAAGAGAAAATGCGCGCGTAGAATCTCAAATGATAAGATTAAAAAATGATATTAATGCCATGGAAAGCCATCTTAGTCATGGAGAAAAGGTAAAACGATAAAAATATAATTACACAAACACTTTGCTGTATACAGTGCGGTATAAGGTGTTACTTATTAGAATTTACAAATTACCGCCTTTTCTTTGTCAAATTTAATACCATCTAGAATTTTTGAAGAATCTTATAGAAACTAGCTCGAAAAATGTACCTATATAGATCAATAATTATATTCTTTAGTGTAAAATTAGCTTATTCATCTATAAAGTATAATCCATTGTCTGGTCCCGCATGTTTATGTTCCATTTAAAATGAAATTAAAAGTGAAGTTTGTACACTGTTACCGTTTAAATACTATTACCACAGACATTAATCTGTGCTATTAATATCGCTCATTCGTACAAATGTGAAACTTGTAGGAGCTTAACAAATCTCTCTAAACAACTGATCTGGCACTATAGTTTCTTCTAATTTTTCTAGATCGTATCGATATAATATTGTACTAAAAAATTTGTATTAATATTTTTAAATCTTGTATAAAAGTACACCTAACTTCACTTTCGTATTTACCAGCATTTTCATAAAAAAGCAATCGGACTACACTAAAAATTTCCCACCAGGAAACGCAAGCCTTGACGCAACGGAACAGCAACCTCAACGAGTATTACGAGAGCTTGCGCAACAATGTCATCACCTTGTTAGAGCACGTTCGTCTCCCAGGTGGTGGCTCCAATCCTGAAAAAATTGGCCAAGAGAATTTTGATTCGTATTTAACAAAATTACAAACGTTATGTACACCGGATGGTTATTGTAGCGAGGAAAATAGGCCATTATACGAAACTGTCAAGTGTGCTCTACAAGATTTTACTGTCTTACCTACACCAATTTAATATTTTTAATTATTTTTAAGCAGTTCTCAATTGTGATCATAATGTATATAAGTCTAAACCCCCCAAATAATGATAATGTTAGTATAAAAGAGTCGAATGAAATGACTTAAAAAGAAATTGTAGATACTTCTGATACTTAGAAGAAAAACAATGTATATTTGAGTGTACATAAACCGTTTTAAATTTGAGTATTAAAAATTGTGTTTTCTGCTTTTATATACGCATTTAAGTAGACAATTTAATTTTTAATATTGTTAGTTAAAATGGAGGAGAAACAAGTGGTAAATGTAGTCCCATAACAAAACTTAGGTTTCGAATGTTATTTTTACGTAATAGTGTACCTATTGTACAAATACATAAAATACCTTCCTCATAGAGGATTGTAATATATTTTAATAACTTGCTTCACATTACCATGTAATTTTGTTCTTAATCTGTGATTACGCTACCTAATATTTATATACCTAAACCTAATGTTAATTGTAAATTTAGCATTTGTGCAATTATATGTTACACTAACGAATAACATTTGTGGTGTTAACAAAAAGCAAATTTTACAAATGGTATTAGAATTATTTCGCGATGCAAGGTACCTACCTACTGTAAAATATAATTACTTACGTACCTATTATTTTTGAGTTATTATTTATCAACAATGTTATTTATTATTATTATGTTTTTTATTGTATCGATGTTTACAATCATTTATACATTTTGGAGAGCTGTTATCTAAAGTTATTGTGTAATGTAATGTGTAAATATGCGAATTAGTATACAATTCCGATTCTTAACATAAAGGTATTATTTGTTCACACGGTATATCTATGTTAATATACATGTGTTGTTAAATAAATTGGAACGAAAGGAGGGTCATTTATTCTTTTTAAATTTCCTCTTTCTATTAACTTCAATAATTTCTTATTTGTTGTTACCGATGCTCTAATTTCAATTTTAAATCCTCACAATCAAAATTGGAAATAACATTAGTAGCTAATAAGACCTAATAGTAAATTTATTATCAATTAGCTATTTTCAGCAGCATAATATATAAAGATTTAATAGGTACATATAGAAATATTACAATGTAACATATTTGTTAAGAGGGTTTAACAAATTATAGATTCACCAAGGTTAACCATAACTTTAAATCTGTTTACATTAGATGACAATTAAATAATTACCATTCGTTGTTTCGGAGATATCGCTCTTTATCGAGAAAAATAGAGGATTTCTTCGCCGGCCCCTTTCTTCTATTCTCATACAAATGAAACACTTACAGGTGAGCTCTATACACTTTTTGAATATTATTCGAGAAATTAAATTAGTAAAAGTAAAGAATAAGAAACCTTTTGTTAAGATATAAATATTGTAACAAAATAAAGAGACATACAAACAGCTAGAAAGTAAACAAGTCCTTAAAAATATTGTACCTAACGTTTCAATAACCGAACACATCTCACTTGCCAAGCAAGACAGTATAGAGATCACGAGATTGGGAATAGACACACTCCCTTCTGGGAAAGAGGAAACCTATGTGTCAACAACCTCCCACTAACTGTATGCCACACTTTTGAAGAATGTCACATGTGGATGTGTGCATGTAAAAGTGGCATTTAAAATGCAAAAACAGGTCGTGAGAGCACTGCTATACATGAAAAAAAAGATTCCTGCAAACAGCAAGCGTTAATATACCTACTTATTACTTACTTGTAACTTGAGTACTCGATCCCTCATCTGAATCTTTCAAAAACAAACGGAATTTGTTCCATTTCAAGAATAAGAGAAATTCTAATATTGGAGTGAAACTTACCTGAGGCTGTGAGCTATTTAAATTAACTCCTTAAATTGGATTAATTAAATATTATACCTTTTGAATTGAATTGAATAGAAAATGAAATTGCTGAGTGTGGAAGACACTTTTGAGAGTATGAGGGGGGGGGGGGGGGGGGGGGAAACGGGATGAGCGAGAAAAGAACAAATATTGTGAGAGGGAATGAAAAAAAGGAAGCTGAAAAACAAAGAATATTTGGGAAAGGGAAGAAAGTAATAAGGTCCATCTGATATAAGTAAAACAGAGGAGGAACTAATAGAGAGAATAGAAAACTAAAAAAAAAACGGACGACAAAAAGGAGAGGAGGAAAAAAAAGAACAACATAGTGATTAGGGGCCAGGTGGAGAAGTAACAAGCCGCAGAAAGAGATGATGGAGGAGAAAATGAACGTACGAGTAGAATTAAAAAGCGTGAAAGTGATAAAAAAGGAGAGGGAAAATGAGATGGTGGTGGTGGAAATGGAGAACTGGGAGAAGCAGAAGATCATGGCAGAAAAGAGAAGACTGAGAACATGATAGCGATATTTGTTGACCTAAAAGCGCGGGCCTTTGATAAAGTGAATAGAACAAAATTGTCGGAAATATTTGCGGAGAAAGAAGATAGAAGAAAGATTGGTAGAAAGGATGAAGGAAATATATGAGGAAATAAGGAGCACGGTGAAAGTGAAGGGACAATAGAGTGAGGAATTCGTAACACGGAAAGGTCTGGGGCAGAGATGCCCACTGAGCCTATTTGCAATTTATTCGGGAGATCTGGAAGAAACACTAAAAGGGAAGCAGAACGGAGGAGTGGTGGTAGGGAAGATGAAGGTGTGGTTGTTAGCCTGTGCAGATGACATAGTACTGGTGGCGAAAAAGGAAAAAGAAATGAAGGAAATGAGGAACGCTAGAACGGTACCTAAAAAAAGTATTACAAATAAACATAAGGAAAACAAAGATACTAGTATTTAGGAAGAGAGGGGGCAGAAGGAAAATAGAAGAGTGGAAATGGTGAGAGGAAGAAATACAGCAGGTGAAAGAATTTAAGTACCTGGTGTATACGTTGAGACACGACAAGAAGTATAGAGAGCACATAAAGGAAAGTGAGGAAAGGAAATAAATTAATAGGGCAAGTCTGGAGTGTGGGGAAAAGGTTGTTCGGAATGAACTTAGGGAGAAGGAAGCTGATAAAGTGTGATGCTTTACGAGGTAGAAGTGTGGGAGGGTAGAGGAGTCAAGAGGTGGAAAGGCTATAGGCAAAATGCTGGAGATGGGTTTTGGGACTGGATAAGGACACGCGAGAGGGAGTACAAGTAGAAAAAAAGAGTGGAGACGGCGGGAAGCGTAGTAAAATGCGAGGAAGAGTGGGTTGCAAAATACTACAGTGGCGGCTCGGGACTTTAGAAATAGGTGGCGCACAATTTATACAAACACAATCATCTCTCACAATAATGTACAATCATTTAATATTAAAGATGATGGTAATATATTTAAGGGCGTTATGCAATCCTTAAACCTACGTCACCTGACGAGCCGCCACTGAAATACGACAGGAATGTTGGAAAGAGATAAAAGAAGGGAAAGTGAAATATGGACAAGAGAGTAGGGAAGAATATTATAAGAGAAACGGATACACAATGAAGAAATAGAGAGGTTAAGAGAAGAAGGAGTGGGGGTGAGAGAAGATATAGTAAGAAGGTACACGAATGTACAACAAGAAGGGTGGACGAAAATAAAAGAGGCGAGCTACTACACGAAAATTAAGGGAGAGGGGATACCGGAATACTTGAAAGGGAAATTCATGATTTGAGGTTGTTGTTTTATTCATTGAAAGGGAAAGGAGAAAAAATGATCGCGGGAACGAGGAACGGGGCAACCAGTACTGGAGAAAAGAGGAAGAAAGAAACTGCAGGTAATGTGGGGAAGGGTTAGAAAAACATGTCACATATGATAAAGAAGTGTAGAGAGTTAAGGGAGCAGGAAAAATGGGTTGAGGAAATGTTAGACGATAAGAGAAGTGGAGCAGAGTGGATGGAAGGAATTTGGAAAAGGAGGAAACTGTTAATTGTGTAGATAATAAATGAATGTAAACACAATTGTAATATAATGAAGATAAGAAGTCTGCAAGTTGTGGGCAAATAAAGAGAAACTTACTACTTAATGTTAAACTTAAATCCCACGTCACTATTGCCCTATCCTGTATAATACATAAAAAACAATGAAAGAACACTCCATAGTGGCTGGAATATATTTTGGTTGTTAATAATCTGAAAAACAAAAGGAATTTGCTTTATTGTTCATTCTATAGGAACATTTTAAGTGGGTAAATGTAGAATACCACTCGAACTTGTGCAAAACTTAACATTTTATTGTACAACAAGAATGTACAATATTAATTACCTTTTTACAATTGAATCGCAATTCCTGCGACCTAGCATGCAAAAAATTAACATGTATTTCTTAAATAAAACTGAGTAAGTTTATGTAGGTACTTATCATGAAATAAATCATGTCATAAAACAAAAAAAAAAAAAGTAAATACTTCTGTAGTAGGTATACATAAATTAAATAGAATAAAAAAAGTTACTTAAACTCCAACTATAACGTCAAACATATCACTTGCACCTTCAACTTCCGACAAACTGAATCTGTAATCACGATTTGTAGGTTGTGGGCTTAATCTGATAAACGGACTGTCTACTGCAACAAAAAATCATTCACGCATTAATAAATGTAATTTCGTTTAACTCACTATACCTTGTTTTGATGACAAGTCTTCGTATAATAAATTTTCGCCTCTGGGATCTAAAAGTATAATTTAATAAAGGGGGTAGCGGGATAAGATGGGTGTGGCAGCCATCGCGCGATTTCGGTTGCCAGTGTCAAAATTTTGTTCCAAATGTTAAAAAAATGAGATTTGCATGCTCATTAACTTTGGTTTTCGATTTGTGCCAAAAATGTGGTAAAAAATGCGTGTTTCTGAACATATTCTTTTTCTTTCCGCTCAGTTTTATGATCGGATTCAATTGATTTGATTTTATTACACTCAACAAATTTTTTTTAGTGTTCTTATGCGCTTTAAAAAGGGACCAAAGAGCATAAATAGCCCTATTAATTAGTTTCATTGTCCGCTTTACCGCATGTATAAGTAGTATAATAGTGCCACCAAGTAAATAAAAGCCCTGAGAAGGCGTGGTCGAGAGCGCTACATGTTTACGAAGTACATTCAAATGCAAAAAAAATTTGTTCTATAAATAAAGAAGCAAGTTGCGTGAACTGTCAAAATATTCTAGAGCTGAATGTACCACGCTCATTTCAACACTTTTTATTGCCCAGTTTGAATTACTTCAAAATTTGGTTCACATATTTTCCGGGGTTTTTGTTTACTTGGTGACACTATACAACGTGCCCAAGATAAAGATTAACAGTATGGGGATCTTGAAAACGATAAGAGATACGAAGGCGATTAAATTAGAGAAAAGTTTTATAATTTAGGGCATGTTCACATGTAGTTTGCACAAGTTCATTATTGCTTATTGTTTCCGAGAGTTAAAACCAAATGCGCATTTTGGGTTTTTCTTTTATTTTAAAAGATTTTTAAAAACCAAAGATACTTCTTCATTGTCATTTGTTCATTTTTTATTCCACGTTTCGTCTCCGAGAAACCATCATCAACTTTATTAGGTGACGATAATACAGTACTTAAATACGTGTACGGGGGTATGGAGCGGAGATATAGGGATGGAAGGAGTGAGAGAAAATGGAAAAAATACAGGAAAAGTACTGGAATAAGGATTCAAGATCGCGAAAAGGGAGGAAATTATTGGGGTAAATGAGTGTATGAGAGAGATAAGAAAAGAACGGATAAGGTATGGGCAAGAGGAGAGGAGGTTGTTTTATGAGAGAGTGGGATATGTGAGGGAGGAGATAGAAAGAAGAAGAGAGGAAGGAAGAGATATGGTAGGGGAATTAGTAACAATAGATAAAGATCTTCAAGGCCAGGAAAGGAGAGGGAGGATAGCAGAGAGAAGATATAACAAGGGACATATGGAGATAATGGTGGAAGGTAAGGCCGATTATATATTGGGTGACATGGATTTAAAAGAGAACAGAAACAGATACTGGTGGGAGAATGAGAAAAGGATGTGTGGGGAAGGGAGGGAAAATATAGGGCATATGATGAGGGAAAGTGAGGAGCTAAGGGAAGAGGAGAGAGAAAGAAAGGTGATTTTGGGAGGGAAGGGGTGGAGTGGATGAAAGGGGTGCTGGAGAGAAGGGGACAAGAGTACCAAGTTTTTATTTTTTGCAAATGTACCTAGTTTTTTAGTAGAAATAAGAATCTTTTGTTAAAATTGTAGTTAAGACAAATAAATACAATACAATACAATACTTAAATACAAGGTACAGTGCTGCATATAAACATGCAAACAAATGCTATGTTCAATACCACCCAACTCGATCGGGTATGGTGGTATCAAGCGTTATGTATGTGACTGCTCTAATCAGGGCCCTCTTTCCTACTGGGCACTCTGGGCACGTGACCATGCCCCGTGATCGATAGGGGGCCCCTAGTTCCTGCCAGATCACCAAATTGTAACCAGGCAATATTTATGAAACATATTTATTTGGAAAAAATCAAACGATGACTGACTACAATACCTACTCACTTATTAGCATTTGCATGCGCAAAGCTACTCTATCGCCCGAAAATTAGGCCTTCCGATTTCAGCATGTGTCATTTCAATATACAGTTGACTCGTGATAATCAAACATTTGACAGGCTGACACGCTCGGTTGTCCGAGTGTAAAATATGCACTCAATATGTATATGTATATTGTAACAATACATACCTATTCACATGGTAATACGTATATACACATAACTTAAATTTTCGTCAAAATTCAGTTTTAAAAAAAACTAACCTTTAGCAATCCGACATTTTTGATATTCCTCCTCGGGCAGGTATCTGTCGGATTATCACGAGTCAACTGTATTGTTTATTAAAGACCCAATTAGATCGCATATATTTAGCTTTTTTTTTAAAATAATTTATTTAATGTGACTGTAAATAAATACAAATAAATCTAGAACTTTGCTTATTTACTTTCTTTGTCTATTTTAAGAAAATAGTGCTCTGTCAAGTTCATACGATTCTTGTACAAAGTTACTACATGTATCTTTTATTCTATAATAAAGTATTTTTTCCTAAAAATGTTATATACGAGTATACGACTCACATTTTGTCACTCACTCATGTAATTATACTTTTGTTGCCAAGTTATGAAAGAAAAGAAAAGAAAATTAATAGGGCTATTTATGCTATTTGGCCCCCTTTTGTAGGCGCATAAGAAAGCTTTTAAAAAAAATGTTATTCCTGAAAAACTCATTTTTGCTCTTTTGCTGTTTGCGCAGTTTTTGGAATCCCAGGAAACATAAAAATCTGCAAAAAATGCTATGCTCTAGTTTTGAGTGTAATAAACCGAAATCAATCGAATCCGATCATACAACTGACCGGAAAGACACACCAAATTTTAAAATGGAATAATTTGAGAAACACACATTTTTTACCACACTTTTGGCAAAAATCAAAGTTAATGAGCCTGCAAATCTCATTTTTTTAACATTTGAAACAAAATTTTTAGACTGGCAACTGAAATCCCACAGGGGTCGCCAGATCCATCTTGTACCGCTACCTCCTTTGTGTGAATACAAAGCGTCAAGGTAAGCGTAAGAGAATTGAATGTGTACCTGTACTTCTATGAAATATAACTTCTGCTGCCGCAATATCAGGATCATCGACTGCTTCCTGTTTTTTACAAACAAACTCTATATTATTATTTTTAAAAGCCTACAAAACAGGTGACATAAAAGAGCACTAAATTTGCGCACATAATTACTCTTTCGTATGTTCTCTTTTTTGCTTTTTTATTTTCGTCAGGATGAAGCCTCATATTTACCATAATTGGGGTTGATGACGATGTCACTTTCAACTGAATGACTCCGGGATGTTGCGAGTTCTAAAATAAAATATAAGAACAAAATCGTAAAAGAAATTACTTACTTCTAATTTTAATGAACTATTTAAGGGCGTATTTATTAAAGCAAGGCTATCGTCGTGACCGAAACATTTATTAAAGTCCTCGTTGGTTAGGTATAAAAATTTTTTGTTATCTAAATCGTCTGTAATATTTTTAATATTTTGTTCAATTCGACTTTTATGTTTATCCAATTCCAATTCGAAATCTTCCAGTTTTTCTATTTCTTTTTTTAAATGAACTATTTTTGCGGAGAATTCCGTTGAATTGCAACCTGGCAATCCGTCATTATGAGCTAAGGGTCTACAAAAAATTTAAATTTAGTGCGATCGTAAAGGTTTTCTTATAACGTAACACTAACTTCCATTGAATACTGTTTTTACTTTTCTTTTCTATTAAACCTATTCCTTCCAGTACGTTTGTTATGTCATATATTCTTCGTTTTTGACGTACGGCAAGTAAATCGGCCGCCTGTTGAAGACAATAAGGTGACAAAGATAAAATTGAACTCGAACTTACTAATTTTAAATCTAATACTCCTCCTTGTGATTTTTGTAATAATGTAACAAATTTTGTTGTTAACAATCCCAAGGATTTTTCAAATCGACTTTGATGCACTTCAGACATTGTTTTTCGAATATTATCATCATTCAAGATAGCAATAAATATAAACAATTTATTCTTTCAGAATTAAAAGGATTAATGGTAAATATTTTCAGTTTCAGTATTTCACCATTTCATACATAGGCAATTTCTCTAGTAGTTCCAGTATACCAAAAGGTTCTATATTTTCATTTGCACTAGATGGACCTACCATCAGTGTGATGTCAAGGCAAGTTGTCTATGAACAGTGAACTATGTTGTATGGAGTTTGGATTGTTCAATTGTTTAGGTCTTTTAACATTTTCTTTTATAGATCTTTAGACCTTTTAAGTCTGTAACTGGAACCCTTGTGGCCGTTGAATAGCACTGAAAACACACTGACCTGTATCATAAAGGACTGAGCATTCTTCAATACAACATTGAAGCAAACAAGCCCCACCTAAATATTAGTTACTTCGGGTGCCAACTAGTGCGTTAGTTATATAATGATGGTAGCTCGGTGTTTATAATGTGTTGGTAGTACTGGTATCAGCTGTTACAGTTTAGCTTGTTCTAACCTATTATGCTTAATATCTGGTGAAAAGTAGTATAATTACAGGCTCATAATTATTTAAAAACGTAAATTATTAAAAATTGTATTTTATTGCAATGCATAAACGTAGTTTATACTACGTATGAAACAAGGTTATGTTTATTATAGCCCCTAGAAACAATGTTTATGTAAATAAAAACATTAGTAACAGTGTTACCAATAATCACCAACACAACAAAACTAAATTACTAACTGGCACCTTAAATCCCCGTTTTCAATTTGCTTCAAAAGTAGTGGAGGGGATCATTAGAATGCTCAGTCCTTTTAGATACAGGTCAGTGTGAAAACACCAAAAACTACAATAAAAATTTATCAAATCGACCACGTTTCGACAGCGAAGCAGTCATCATCAGCGAACAACTTTTAGACCTTCTCATTTAGATTTATTTATCTTTCCATTTTTAAATCACATTTACCTACTTTTAACTTTTTATTCTCATCCTCAAAACATATTTTATGCAATTCGTTCAATCTTACAACTCCTATTCTTTGGAACTTTTAACTGTGACTTGTCGGATCTTTCAATTGATCCTTTAACTTTCTGTTTTATGGATCTTCCAATTTTTTGGATCTTTCCATTTTCCATTTTTCAGATTTTTCAATCTTCCGAATCTTTCAATTTTTCATCCTCAACTTTTTACTTTTGCTTCATTTAAATACTTCAGTTTCCTTCGATCTTCGATTATTTAACTCTACGCTTCTGATGTTTGTATCATTTACATATAATCTTATACCTTTTTATTTTTTGAATCTTGCCATTTTCACATTTTTACAACCTATTATGTTTTGAATCTGTCAACTTTTACTTTTGAATCTTTCAATTTTTACGATTCTCCAACATTATTTTATTTCTTTGAATATTTAATTTTTCGTTTTTCATTTTTTTATTTTTGGCATCATCAAATTCTTTCTTATTCCTATTTCTTGGATCATCCAACATTTACTCTTTGGGTCTTTCATTTTCTTCTACCTTTCAACTTTTCCTTTTTGACTGTATGACTTTTTTCTGGATTACGATGGGAGGTAATCAGAAGTCCACGCTCACATAAATCACCTATTCAGGCCCTTTGTGCTATCTCCCTAATCAGAGTCGTCCGACCGCACAACGCCACTCAAGCCAAGAGTCGTCCAACCCCACAACGTCACACACGTCAGATAAAGCAGAGAATGCTGGAAGGGGAGCGGCGCTAATCGTGGTCGTGGCCGGACAGGATCCTCTCAAAGTATCTGGTGCGTCGTCTAGTCGTTTGTATAGCATCGTCTACACCCTACAGGATGGTGATTCTACTAAGTCCATGTAGTACATGTCCTTGTTTACTTTACCGTGCCCAGAAAGTATACCCACAAGAAGTTGCAGGTTCTACCTTGATAGACCTGTGTGGAAACCCGCTACCCTGCGAGATCACCTTTCAACGTTTTATTATAAATATATGAATCTTTTCCATTTTTCGATTTATTAACAACCTTTTAGATGTTTCGTTTTTTACAATCTTTCAACACTTATTTTAATATCTTCAAATTTTTCCATTCTTTCAACTTTATATTTTTTTTGATTTTATATTGTGCATCTTTATATTTTTGTACTTTTTATTATTTCAATAGTTTCCTTTTCCCGATTTTAAAGGCATTGTATTTTTTCGATCGATCGATTAATCTTTCTACTTATTTTTTTTATCTTTTAACTTTCCATTGTCTTCTCTTTAAAGCTTGTATTACATTATACTTTTTTTGTCTAGAAAACTTTGACTAGTTTGTAAACTAGAAAACTTGGATAATGTAATACAGGAATTCCGTCCAAGTTTGCAAACTAGGTGCGGTCCAAGTTTCTATCCAAGTTTCTAAACTATTCCTGCGCACTGGAGCAAACTTAAGGGATTACCAACATTTACTTAATTAAGCAGTTTACTTTTGTAAGTTTGTTAGTTATGTAAATGGCTTCAAATAAGAGAATAAAGTGGGGAAATGATCTGACTAATTTTTAAGTTTAATCACAATTTGAGTTTAACCTCCAACGATTATTCCTTCATGTTTGTTGTTGTTTATTGTTGTTGGCAATAACTCTATGCTGTACTTGCGGAGTTTGCGCAAATAAAGTGTAGCAAAAAAGTAGTAGGGGTGTTTTTATATTTCTAGTTTAGTATGGAATCTAGTTTGGAAAGTAGTCAAAGTTTTCTAGTATAATGTAATACAGGCTTTAGCATTTCCTTTCTGAATTTTCCCGATTTTAAAGGCATATTGTATTTGTTTATCGATCGATTAATCTTTCTACTCATATTTTTTGGATCTTTTAACTTTTCAAGTTTCTTCCCTTTTAACTTTTTCTTTCCAAATGTCACTTGGTTGATCTTTTAATGTTTTATTTTATGGATCATTCAATTTTTTGACTCTATTCACCTTTTTTGAATCTTTCAACTTTTCATTTTTGAATATAAGAATTTTTTCGATCTTTCAATTTTTTTAATTAGGTACCTATAGTTAATAAAAGATTGTGATAGGGAGTTAGTTTACAGGTTCTACCATAAGTATACGAAATTACTTTTTACTATGGAACACTAAACAGCACTAACGACTGTTGGAATGTTTTGCATTATAAAGGGAATGTAAAATATTATGTTATAAAAATAAGTACAGATATAGGTATGCAATAAAATGTGACTTGTATTAGAGTTAGTTAGCAACGTACAAGCGTTGTAGACGTTGTAGTGCATATTTGTCCATCCTTTCTAGTTAATAATCCTTGGGTTTGATGTACAATACTTATTCTTCTTTTGTTGAAATTGTGTAACGGAGTAAAATAAATCCACACGTTTTCAAGGGGAAATGAAATAAACTGAAATCCTAAGCGATGGGATCGTTCGGCCGTTGTTTATCATAACGAAAACCTGAACATCGGAACTTATCCACAGGTTTTAGAGAATTATGTCGACCAGTTAACGAAATTCGTCAAGAGAATCAGATGGTCTTTCAACAGGATTGATGGTCGAGATTTTATGAATGAACGTTTTCCAGAAAGAGAGAGAGGTAGGTAGCCGAGGACGCCGAAATACAATAGAATAGGCCATCTAGGTCACCTGATTTGATACCTTTGGTTTTTTTCAATTCAATGCAACAAGAGCCTACGTTTCTACAAGAACTTCGTGCTAGAATTGCTGCGAAGTGTTGATTGAGCAAACAATTAAAATGCAGCTCAAAGTGCGGGAAGGTTGTAAGTAAAGATTTACACAATTATTGTATTTGAATGATAGGTCAGTCATGGTCTTTAGTAATGTCACATGTCACAGACAAGTTGTCTGTGGTAATGTCCATCGAATATTGTGACTTAGGCAACCAACATATCACAAAGTAAATGGTAGACGATGTTTAACGTGTGTTTATAATATTTATAAATAAAAGGTAAAACGGTTAATTTTAGAATTCTCGAATTCCATTTCTTTATCTATAATTCTTCATTAAACATGGTCTTAACTATAGGGGCTATTGGTCTACCATGTATTATGTGATATGTTGGTTGCCTAAATGACAGCATCCAAACCACTGACCTGTATCATAAAGGACTGAGCATTCTTCAATACAACCTAAATATTAGTTACTTCAGGTGCCAACTAGTGCGTTAGTTATATAATGATGGTAGCTCGGTGTTTATAATGTGTTGGTAGTACTGGTATCAGCTGTTACAGTTTAGCTTGTTCTAATCTATATGCTTAATATCTGGTGAAAAGTAGTATAATTACAGGCTCATAATTATTTAAAAACGTAAATTATTAAAAATTGTATTTTATTGCAATGCATAAACGTAGTTTATACTACGTATGAAACAAGGTTATGTTTATGTAAATAAAAACATTAGTTACAGTGTTACCAATAATCACCAACACAACAAACCTAAATTACTAATTGGCACCTTAAAACACCGGTTTTCAATTTGCTTCAAAAATAGTGGAGGGGATCATTAGAATGCTCAGTCCTTTAAGATACAGGTCAGTGATCCAAACAGACGACCATAATGGTCTGTGGATAATGGATATTACCATGTCTGTGATATTACTAAAGTCCATGACCGTAAATCCGATAAAGCTAAAAAGTTCATTTTATGCTTTATTCTAATTCAACCGATGTTGTGCCGATGTTTCTAATCAAAATTGGTCGGGAATTTCTTGTGTGTGATCAACCTTAGTGCCGGAATCGGAGTGAACACCCTGTATTAAAATAGATGTAACCTCACAAATGCCTTTAAGAAGAGTAGTCGTTACTGGAATTGGGGTTTTATCTCCCGTAGGTAACAATTTGAAGGAATCATGGGCAAATATAGTAAGTGGAAAATGTGGAATTTCAAAATTAGAAGGGCCATTGTACGACAAATTACCTAGTCGAGTAGCAGGTACCATAAAATCAAACGGATCAACTTTTGATTGTTCTAAGCATTTTTCGAAAAGCGAATTAAAATCCATGAGTCGTGCTACAGCTTACGGACTTTTAGCCGCCAAAGAAGCAATTGACGATGCCAAATTAACCACGTTAACGGACGAAGAAAAATTATCAACGGGTGTAGCAGTTGGAATGGGTATGGTAGATTTGACGGATATTTGTTTAACAAATGACGCACTTAATAAAAGCTATAATCAAGTTAGTCCATTTTTTGTTCCCAGAATTTTGGCTAACATGACCTCCGGTCACATCAGTATAAAGTATGGCTTTCGGGGACCTAACCATTCGGTGTCTACTGCGTGTGCAACAGGTGCTCACGCAATTGGTGATTCGTTTCGTTTCATTTGTAACGCAGATGCCGATGTTATGATATGTGGTGGTACAGAGGCTTGTATTTCGCCTCTTTCTGTAGCCGGCTTTTGTCGATTAAGAGCTTTGAGTACTTCTTTTAACGATACACCTTCGAAAGCTTCTAGGCCATTTGATACAAAAAGGGACGGTTTTGTAATAGGCGAAGGAAGTGCCATTTTGGTTTTAGAAGAATTGGAACATGCCCTTTCTCGTAATGTTCATATTTATGCGGAAATTTTAGGTTACGGACTATCAGGAGATGCGTCGCACTTAACTGCACCTCACACAGATGGTAGTGGTGCCATTTTGGCCATGAGAAGGGCTATAAAGGGTGCCGGTCTACTTCCTTCCGATATAACATATGTAAATGCACATGCCACTTCGACACCTTTAGGGGATGCAATAGAAGCAAAGGCAATTAATTCCGTATTTGAATCTCATGTCAGTGACATTGCAGTCTCCTCTACAAAAGGAGCACATGGACACTTATTGGGGGCAGCGGGTAACTTAGAAGCTGTGTTTACAATAAAAGCGGTAGAAGAGGGTTTATTACCACCTACTATTAACTTCGAATCTGCTGAAGATCTAAACTTAAATATAGTTCCTAATGAGCACCAAAAATGGATAAGCAATAAACGCAGAGTTGCATTAAAAAACGCTTTTGGTTTTGGAGGTACAAATGCCTGTCTGTGTATAGCTGAATTCAATAAATAGTTTTTATAATAATAAACACTTTTTGATTTTTTCTCAATTTTTAAACCTTTGACCTTTTATTTTTTGGATCTTAATTTTGTAGCTTCTATTTCTTCCACTTTTAATTTTTCACCTTTTTTTGTGAATTTTACAATTTTTGCCTTTTGGGTTTTTGAATTTTTCATTCTCCACACTTTTCATATTTAGAATTTTTAATTTTTTCGATTTTTTAAATCTCTCAACATTTCTTCTAATCCTTCATACCCTACCTATCGAGCAGACGATGTCGTCTGGTCTCTCCACCTCTTTCTGTTTCTCCACTATTGTAAGAGTTTCTGGATGGTTCCATACTCACTAAAACACTTGCTGACTGACCATTAAATTTGGTTAAGGGGAGGTTGACAGTGTTTTATTAAGTTAATTATGATTATTAAGTTAAGAAAAATTACACAATTTCGAAGCGCATGCATTAAAGTAGATATACATGTATATATCTACTTTAATATCATGTCTACTTTAATGCACGAGATTAAAGTATATCTACTTTAATGCGAATTTGTTACGGACAGACAGGACACCCTTTCATTCGCAATTATTATATATGTTACTGTCAATATTATTAATATCGAACTTTCAGATACTCGAGTTACACAAAACACAAGATGTCGTTTTTTTATTATACCTTTAAGACTAATAAACCAATTGGCCTCAAAAGCATCTCACATCGACAAATAAGCATACATTTTTCAAATATAAGTATCCTACCATTCAGTTTCAATAATATAGCCGTAATTAATTTTTTAAAGTCGAGCGCTTGTATGATTTAAGTCATAATTAGCGCTTTTTTCCACATACATTGATACAGAAAATTAATTATGTGTTGCAAAAATCTAAAACTGTACACCTTTTTGTAGGAATAAATGATCTTTTAAATGCACTTTATTTCATTAAATTATGATTGCTAATTACTGAGATACAAGCTTCTAAAGTCAGGGGTCTTGCACTTTTACTCCGATAGTATATCTTTCAAATTTCGTCCTGCAAACCTTTTCTTTTTGTACCTTCATAAATTTTTCCAATCTTATTCTTTTTAATTTTTTCGATATGTCAACTTTGATTTTCCGTTTTTTCTGTCTCACTCTTTCAAACCTTTAATTTTTTACTATAATTAACAAAGGTTTGTGATACAATATTTTTTTTAGTTTTAGGTACAACCATTATTATTTCTATGAGGGTTCCTAATGAGCATTAAAAATTCAATAAATAGTTTTATAATACTTTTATTTTCTTTTTTGAAGAAAAATTACATGAATAGCGCATTTTTAGTAATGCTACTATAAAAAACAAACTATAACAATAACACTTATGGAATGCAACAAATATATGGTTACATGTGAAATCATGCAGGTTTACATATACCTCATGATGATGTGCATGTTTAAGTTGTCGCTCAACGACTACGCATGAAATTAGTAAATTATACGCAAATTTAAAGACCTTTAAAATTTTGTAAACATTTGCAATACGTAACTACAAATAATTTGTTAAGAAAAATAAAATGGTGTCTTGAAATGAAAAGATTAAAAAAAATATATAAAATTATTAAAAACAGATGAGAACTTTACGCAAAATTTCAAATAAATTTTGTACATACAACTTTTTGTATATCTATATGTAAAAAAAAGGAAATGAAATAAACCGTAATCATCATCAGACTTCATTATATTTCATGTCTTTCCTTAGTTAGAAGCATACTTGGATTGCACAAGCATTCGAGGCACTTGCAAGGGTCCATTTACACATAATTGTGCAAATCTTTTTTGCAATGTTTCGCGTAATTGTTGGCGTTTTTCATACACTTGTCTATTGTTGCTTTGAAATTCTTTAACTTCTTCTGCTGTTATATAACAGTCGCTGTCATTATCACAATAAAAACGGTCCTAAAAAAATTATTTAGAGCGAACAACTCGTCACATAATATTCAAAATGTACAAGCATAATAAACTTATTCCGCATTACTTTATACAATTGATATGTGACAAAATAGATAAAATAAATATGAAAACAAGCTTACCTCTAGCATTTCTTGTAAGCTAAGTTGTCCATTACCAAATTTAAATTTAGGTAAAGTAATATACTCGCGTTCTGGTTGACAACATCCATCGGAACATGCCATTTCGGAACCTTCTGGGGAACTAGGCAAGCTTGAAGCTACAGAACCAGTTTCACAATAACCGTTATTATTTTCGGATGAATAACCACAATCGTGAGAATGATCACTTGAGGAACAATTTTCTTTTCTTGTATAATCATTTGGCGGTAAATAATTATGAAATTTATTATAGACGGCCTTCCTCGCCAATTTTTCATTGTTGCATTTACAGTTGTCTAACCATACATCACTATTATTACATTTACCTTTTTCCAATAGATGTATTTCGTTAGCGGAATTTTTAAATTTATTTCCTAAATCGTCTTTCTTGCCATTACAAGTATCCCCACAATTTTTGCAATTTAATGATTCGCTAGCTTTATCCACATTGGTAGATGAACACGAACAGTCTTTATCTATATCGTCCTTATCAAAATCGATACCATTTTCACATTGATTACAATTTTCCTTTCCATCCTGATCGACTAACCTTTCCTTTTTACGTTTCCGTTTGAGCTTCTTCTGCTCTTTACGGATTTGTTTCTGCTGTTCTTCCTTAGTTAATTCGGCATAAAGCAACTCTAATTGAGAAACACCTTGTATGCGTTCGACAGTTGTTTCAAAACTGCGACATAAGGCATCAACTGCCACTGCAGCAAACACTTGGCAGGTACATTCTTCCTCTTTCATGCGCATGTATATACGATGTAATCTTTCATACATACAAATGCCTAGGCATGTTAAAACTTCCTCTTGAGCAATTTCTAGTGTCTTCGCATGACGTTCTCTACGACTTCAAATAAAGAAATTTAAACATAAATTAAATATACGAATTTTGGCATACCTTCCTAAAAGTTCGGGTTCTGCGCGACTAATAAGTTTTGTTATATAATCAGTCTTGGGCATTAAATGAATATGTTTCTCTTGTAAACAACGTTTCTCTATTCCACTGTACAAAGCAGGAACATAACCTTTCTCTTTTGTGGGTTCTGGTTCTTCAACCAATAATGTGTATGCTAAAAATGAATTGAATGAATACAAGCGATAATTCGAAGCTTGGGGCTTGGGGAGAGAGAGTGTTCGAGAATGAGGTGGTGAAAAGGGGTGGTTATTTGAAAAACTGGTGAAGAGTGTAATGCTAATGATGTATGAGGGTGGAGGGAAAGAGAGGTGTTGGAAAGAGTACAGAAAAAATATTGGAGATGGGTGTTGGAGTTGGAAAGGGAGATGCCAGGGTACATGGTATAAGAAGAAGTTAAATGGGAAAAAATAAAGATACAGACAGGGAAGTTGGCGATGAGGTATGAGGAAGTGGAAGGCTGTTGGAGGGAGGAAGAATAGCACACGGGCAGGAGGTGAAGAGGAGAAGGAAAGGAGGATGGGGGTCAGCACAAGAGAGGACAGTAGAAAGGGATACGGATGTGCAAAAGCAAGAAGGAGTAGGATAGGGAAGGGAGGTACAATCAGCAGTATGGAAAGATCATTACAGAAGGAGTGCCGCAGTACCTAAGGGAATTGAGTAGGAAGAAGAGGAGGATGGTAGCAAGATATAGATGCGGGAATGAGGAGAGGGAAAATGACAAAAGATGTAGGTTGTGTGGAAGGGGACGGGAGAGTTTAACGCACATGTTAGGTGAGTGTGAGGAACTGAGGGAAGAGGAATTACAGTTATTTCTTAAATTTCCGAATGAGACCTGTTACTGACTAAACAAGAAGAAAAATATAGCTGGAGTTATTTTGCGCACATTAGGTGAAATGAAAAATGGCAATTTATGGTTGGGAAAAGTTATGGGTGTGCTGCATTTATATAGAAAGCTACACAGAGCTCCAGCTTATGTACACAAGAATGTTGTACAAAGTTGTACAAATAATAAACATTTTATTAAAAATCATTTGATAACATTCTGTTTATACTATATTATTATTATTAACGCGTGTTTGTCACAGACAGCAGGGAATTTGGAAAATGTTATTGACTCTATTCCTTATTTGCGACACATTTCTGATCAAATGATTGTTTTCAAGGAAAATAATCGTTTTTATAGTAGAAAACTACTAAGGAACATACTGTACGTCCATGCTACACCCATACTCCGCCATTCTAGAGTGTATAGACTAAATTGTGATGCGGTTGTAACAGTACTTGTATAGGTACAACAAATACGAAAGTCAATAGCGGCCCATACACGAGCGGATTATCCGTCATATTTGATGCGTGGCGAGCCAAATTCGTAGATATCCATCCATATGTGAATGGTTAGTCGTGTGCCAAGTACGGCGCGTCTCAAAATTCGTACGAATTAAATCTACAAGGTTTGGACTTGTCCGTTAGTAGTGGGTTCAAGTCGAGCCATTCCAATGCTAGTTAGTGTAAATGATTTAATTAACATGGCAGAGTGGACAAGAGAAATTTTAACTGGATTTATAGCAATTTATAGAAGTCATACTTGCTTATAAAAGATTAACCCGGCGTTAGTCACTACATCAAAAAAAAGTATCAAAAAATGTATACAGGGTGTTTCAGAATAAGATGCTGATCCTTAAGGGTGTGAATCCTTATGTGATTTTAGGAAGAAAAGTTGAAATAAACCTATGTCTTAAACCTCTTAACTTTTGAGCTACAAGGTGTTAAAGTTTTAAGAAAAAAATCGTTTTTTTATCGTATCTTTAATAATTTCCTAGATATTTTTATCAAATTTGGCACACGCCCTCTAAGAATCAACAGCCATTTTTTGATTAAAAAGATTTTTTAATTTTTTAACCAGTGGCGTCCGTACAGGATGTGAACTAGATATTTTTGAAAAAATATTATGCACGCCACTGCTTTTTCTTAAAATAAAAATTATTTTTAAAATTCCCATTCATTTAAGGGTAAATTTGATTTTTTGACTTTGTTCGTCCGACGAACGATTTCCGATAAAAAAAAATAAAAAGCATTTAATGCGTATGCCGCTGTGCCTATGATTTCTCAAAAGGAGGCTAGAAACTTTGTTGTCAAGGAAATAATTGCAATGACAAAATAATTAATGCTTAGAGGGCGTGTGCCAAATTTGATAATGGTAATATCTAGGATACGATACGATAAAAAAACGATTTTTTTCTTAAAACTTTAACACCTTGTAGCTCAAAAGTTAAGAGGTTTAGGACATAGGTTTATTTGAACTTTTCTTCCTAAAATCACATAAGGATTCACACCCTCAAGGATCAGCATCTTATTCTGAAACACCCTGTATATTTTATGAGAGTGAAATGTGAAGTACCTCAAAAATTGATGCTTGCTGCATCAGAAAATTCCGGTCATCGTGTTACGAACATTTTTAGTGATAATGGAGGGAAGTAGGTACGACAGTAATGCTGTTAGAAAAATATTACAAGAGAAGGGGATTACCCAAAGATTAACTATGCCATATACACCACGGCAAAACCCTTGTGTAGGGACTGCCAGTGTCATAATGCATTTAAGAAATAATTTACCACAGTCCTTATGGGCAGAAGTTGTAAATGCTGCCACGTATTTATTGAATAGGACTGGACCTTCTAGCATTTTAGAGAAATCTCCATATGAGCCATGCCATGGGGAACACCTGAGAATAATCAATAGGCTTGGATTGCTATGCCCATGTTCCTAAACAAAAGAGGAAGAAAATGGGTAAAAAGGCCATGAAAGGTATACTTGTTGGTTATAGAATTTGGTGAAAAAGCGGTACTTTAATTCGAAGTCGTGATGTTGTGTATCATGAAAGACCTCTTTCTTCAGTTGCTGGTCTTGTCACTGTAATACCTAACCAGTTGTCAGAGAACGAAAATGCTGAACTTCCTCAGAAGGAAATCAGTGAACCTGATGGTGAGGATTCGTTTTCTGAAACTTCACAAAAAGAAATGTCAGATGAGAAGGAATTGGAGAGTCTTGGAATACCTGCCACTCCTAGATTTCGTGGCAAAAATGCTTCACAACGCCCGCGAAGGCTCACTGATTTTGTAATGTACTGCGATACCATTATGAATGATTATACTTATCTTGTTAGTGGGTATTCAAAGTAAAAACAAACCCAGATGGATCCATAGAGCGTGTCAAAGCCCGATTGGTTATAAAAGGATATCTACAGAAGAAGGATGTTGATTATAATCAAATCTTTAGCCCTGTAATTAGATTGAGTACTGTTAGAGCTCTGATATGCATTGCCACAAATGAAACATTACAATTGATCCAATTTGATGTGTGTATCTACTCCATTTCTGTATGGAAATATTGATAATCATGGTAGTCACATTTATATGAAGCAACCTGATGCAAGTGCACTGGTAGAGCCTATATGGATTAAAGCAAGCACCTCCCTGCTGGAATCAGCGCTTTAAGAGAATTTTTGTTTAAACTCGGGTTTAGGCGGAGTGATACTGATCCATGTTTATAGTACAAAATGGTACTGAAAAGCTTAGTGTTATCATGTTATAGTGATGCTGGAGTGCTCAGCATGTATGCAGGTGGCTGTATTTCCTGGATCAGTCAGCGGCAGTTTTTGGTGGCAGTGAGCCAACTAAGCAGAGTGTGTGGTTAAAAAGGCTGATGGCAGACATGGGGGTATTAAAAGGTGTTCCTGAACTGTACATTGAAGCTTTCACAAAACCACAGTTCCATAAACGAACTAAGCGTATACGTACAAGACATTTATTTGTTTCGGAACTTGTAACTGAGCGTGATATCAGTTTGGAAAAAATCTCATCTGAAAATCAATTTTGGACTAAGCCCCTACCTACACTTCGACACATAGTGTTGTGTAATGAACTTAGACTTAGTGTTTACTGTTAATATTGTGTTAAGTTGTTTATACCTTACATTGCCTGTTATATTAGCACATTTTTGACTATATCTTCGGTATTATAAGAGCAGTGAAAAAAATATTTGGTACCATTTGAATTTTTTTTAGAAAAGTGGACCTTTTAGGTCATTTAGAGTCCCTAGGTCATTCAACAAGTTGCGCCCTCTATTGGTAGACATACATAAGAAATTGTCGTGGTTTTGGATTTTTTTGGTAATATCAAGTATTCCCTTTACATCGAGACCAAACTTGACAAATTTAAGGAACCCGTTTCGAAGTTACACGATTTTTCAAGTAACATGTTATATGGTACCCCCTCCCATTATTTTGACAGTAATCGTAAAAATTTATTAAACAAAGTTTTACATATTGATCGCTAGTTTACAATAGTTTCTTTAAAAATACATTACTAAATAAAATTTCCCAAAAAATGGAAACTTCAATTTGAAATCAACGAAATGCCCTCTGGCGGTAATGATAGGAAATAAAAAATTATTTCAAGCATTTTCTCTTTGGCCACATTTATTATAAGATTTTTTATTACTCTGTTCAATTTCAAATAGTTTCTGGGTTCTGGGTACATACATTTTGGTTTGTTTGTCTCTTTCAATTATTAGACTTAATTTACCCTAGAAAATGATTGGAAAAACGAGTCCAGCTCCGGATGCAAATGTAACCCTTATTAATTTAACCTTCAGTAGGAAATGGTATAACAACAAATAAGAAACTTACCTTTAAGAACTTTGGTTCGACATTCACAGCAAAATCGATGTTTTCTTAAATATGTTTCTAAAGTTGCATGTAAACTATTAGCTTCAATAATGCAAGTGTCCTTCTTACATTCGGGTCGCATGCAATCCCACACTTCCTTCCATACAGAAGAAATCGGTCGACTACGTTGTGAATCTAACGAATGTAAGAGGCAACGATGACTTTTCTTGTTACGACGTATTTGACTATCTACTAAATTGTTCAAACGCGTACTAAAAAAAATTGCTATAAGTTTATTTATATAAATTTCGAATACCTGTGAGCATGGAAAAGACTACAAAGAACTTGTGGTGTCTGCTTTTCATCACGTATTGTTATCATTCCGTCCGGTTTCACAACTATAGGATCTAACGTAGGATAGCCATACTTAAATAATTGATAATATAAACGTTCAACACTACAACAAATAAATTGTAATATATGGTAAGTGCGATAGTATCATCCACCTTCGCCTACATCCGACACAAGGTACAGCTTGATTTAAAACATGCAACATATCCGATCTTGTAACTTGCAAAGCAACATCAAGTTGAATTTCCGAAAGTATACTCATTTTACGAATAAATTCCTCCACTTCCTTCCCTTTAATATGTCTGTTATCACAAACGAGCCCCATTGATTTTAAATCCATTACCATCTACAAAACATGTGGATTACCTCATAATGTTTTGTGTATATATAACGATCATTATAAACAAATTATTACATACATGATTTAATGTTTAGAGCGATTAGTATTATACATAAAAGTATTTATTTAAAAAATTACCGTTAATGTTTCATCCACAACAAGAGGCAACTGTCTTCTGTCTAGAGGTTTTGGTGGACGATATACATCAACTAATTTCGCCATTATATATTCAAAGAATCTTCATGAAATCAGTTAAAAAAATACAATTATATGAATTAAATTCGTATCAAGTTTAATATTTAAATAGATCAAATCTAACACTGCACATAGGCTGCCATTTGTAATTTAACTTCCGTCAATTAGTTAAAAAATGATTAAACAGATGACACTTTTAAATGCACGTTTGCCAAATTGCAAAGTTCGCTTGTGGATACAGGATATTTTATGTAAGCTGTTAACAATTTTGATTTGTAAATCTATGAATAAAATATACGTAAATTAAATTACAACTAAATGTAATAAACGTAGATTATGTCCTTGATTCTCTGATTAATGTACGTCGCAATGTTTTAAAACAAAGGCGATAGTGAAATTTGGCAATTCACGTTAAAATGTGGAGTGTTCATATTAAGTAAGACAAAGATAGCAAATAAATATTTTCAGTTACTTTTGAAACGAGGTGACGTTATTGCGTTGTTGCAAAACTTTCAACACGTGCATCTCTGACGTATTTGTACCTTATTGAAACGAACTCTGATTCTTCATTACTAACAGCCACATTTTTTATCTCATCATTTCAATATTTACTCTAAATAAATTTATATACAATCACATATAGATTTATGTAAAATATAAAATAGTTAATAATTTTTACATGAGAAACTGCAACTAAATTTTCGATGAACAATCATATGAATTCACCAAGTTTGGATGTACTTGGTTTTTCCTGCACATTTTTGACATTCTGACTGGTAGCACATTAACATTTAAGAGAAATAGCCGTCAAAAATAATGCTCATCATGGGAATGTAAGCTTGAACATTTATAAACTGGTTTTTATTTTCCACGATTCATATTACTCGAAAGTATAATGCATCATTACCACAAATGCAAAAATTATGCTACACTTATACCATCTTAGACATTTTAAATTTTTTCAAAGTATATATAATTAACCCTTTGTGAACTGTATAACGAATGCCACTGCTTGTACTCTACCAGCGTAGTTAATCATGGTTCCAGAAACCTATGTTGGAGGAGTTGAAAAGGTAATAGAATGGGAGATGTTTATTCAATCATGACTTATTACAAGATACATTTAAATAACTAACATCGTTATGAGTATATTTAATTGTAGGAATGTTTCACATACCGTTATTTAAAAAAACTGTACCATCCGCATGTGGATGATTTATATTGTAACAAAGAACTATCGACACTATTATCTAAAAAAAAACTACTTATCAAGATACATTAACAACCATGTGCATTCTGTATTCAAATAATTTATATTTACCACTCTTAAATTAAAACTCAAAATACTAATGAGCAAGTAGACAATCTTGTACTCATTAAAATGTAATACGTAGCTGTGATATCAAGAGCCAAGTGTGTAAAAAGGTCGAGATCAGAGCAACATTAATGTGTAAAATTGGCGTACTAAAGACCTTATGATGGAAAACCAGAAGGCGGTTGTCCGGGAACGGAATACTGTGGTCTAAAGTTGGCAAAATTTGCGGCTGCTGCAGCGGCTGCAAAGTTTGGTAAATTCCCTGCATTAAAACCGGGAGGAAATTGACTCATAACTTGGGCTGGAAAAAAACAAATATTACAACATTCAATCGAATATACAGGGTGTCCCACTGCTCCGTAATCGGTCGATAACTCAATATGGGTTGAAGATACAGAAAAAAGTTTCAAATAAAGGTTGCTTTGATTTGAATTGCGCATTTTTTAAAAATATTCTTATATCTACAGTATGTCAAATTTGTCAAAATTTGGTACAATTCAAAGTCGGACTATAATATTCATAACTAAGTTATTCTTCAAAAAAGGAAAAATTTATTTGACGAATAATATTACCCTAATGTCGTGTTACTCTACAAAAAAAAACTAAGTGATTAATTTTATACCAAGTGTTTAAAATGCGAATTCAAACTTTGTGAACTTTAAATAGAATTTATACAAATATTTTAAATGGAACACCCTGTATTTTGATTTACCATCAAATTCTCGACAAAAAGCCCTATTCAACGGTGTATTATTTCCTCGTATTATTTTTTATACTTCTGTTAATATTTACGATTTTTAAAATTTTACGTAAAAAAAATTTGTTAAAAGTAATTTTTATTTAATTATTATTACAAAATAGCGTTTAAATAGTTGGTATCAACGCAAAAGAACAAAACTGAAGTCCTGTGACTATACAGGGTGTGCCATTTAAAAAAAGTGACATTTTCCTGCCACGTAAAAATGCAACATACTGTAGATATAAGAATATTTTTAAAAGATGCGCAATTCAAATCAAAGCAACCTTTATTTAAAACTTTTTTCTGTATCTTCAACCCACATTGAGTTATCGACCGATTACGGAGCAGTGGGACACCCTGTATATGTTAAGGTAAAAGTATATAATTCGGTAATTGTATACATTTACCGGTAATAGTATAGAATTGCCTGGTTTAGTTTAGGCACTAAACAAATTTTGAAAATAAAAGAAATGCCAATTTTAAACGTAGATTGCCACTAAATCGCCTAGGTTATCTGCAGGTTTAGTATATTTTTTTTCAAATGATAAAAAAAACTGATAATTATATACATTTACAGAATTATATACTTTTACCTTAACATATATAACGAAAGTCTTACCCGCTGATTGATTTGTGGAAGATGACGTTGCTGCCAATCGAGATAAAATACTGCGTTCTGACATTTGTAATCTTTGGGCTACTGGTGGTATGCGAGCTAAAGTTGCAGGTAATCTTGAAACATCTGATTTCATATCTGATAGAAGTTCTTCTAATTGATTTAAGACCTAAAAAACAAAAAGTAAGTATAAAATTTTCCGAACTTTCCAAAAATTGAAAGCAAGCAAACCTTATGGAGAACTGCATTAGCAGGTTTATTTCCGGCTAACGATTCCTTACTAAGGTGTTGGTGAGACTCCGCAAGACACTCAACTTCAGCAAAACGAGCATTAAGTGACATTGCGGGATGATTTGGATCCTGTGTTAGATTTAAATAGGCCGCACGTCGCAATTGTTCTTCTATAACTAACGCTTGTTCTAATAACTGCAAAGAGGCCCCAATAAATACATATTACTAGCTGAAGTATTTGTGCTTACCTTAAACCTTCTAGCTAAAAATTTATTCTTTATTTCGAGAAAATTACCCTTCCCCACATCCATTTTAAAAGGTTCATTGATGATTGCAAATCTCGTATCTGCTTGAATGTCTTGCCAGCGACCATATCCATGAGTTACGATTCCCGCCAATAACCAATAGTCATGTCGTCTGTGCCAAATCTCATACTCTCGACCAGGTGTTGCAGCCTGCAATATATATATTAAGTACTGGCACTGGCACTTTTAAAAAAATGTTGAGTGATCACAAAAGTGCCCAAAAAATCATCATTTTTAAAAGTGACTACAAGAGTCCCCCAACTTCGGAATCATATAAATTAAGTTAGACTAGAATTGAAGATACTATAAAAAAGATTAATTATTCAAAAAAGTATATTTTGTTACTAAAAAAATATTGCAGTTACATGTTTACATGACAAAGTCAACAAGCTCCCAACACACAAATTGGACAAAAAAAGGTAGCTGGTATATTTACAAATAATTCTTTCTTAACCAAAGAAACATGGAATTTAGATAATAAGACACGATATCTTTTATAACCACATATGACTGTGCAGCACATGCTTTTAATCGTATCACGAAAGATGCGTATAACTTACCTGCAATATGAAAAATCTTTACCAAAAATAAGAAAGTACTACATTTTTAGACGCAAACATTTACCTACACAATTTCTAAAAAAAACGTGGGTAAGGAACTTGAACTTACTTTGAGTGCCTCAGTGAGAACCTATTAAATCTTACAAGGTATTCTACATAATTTCCGACAAGAGTAGCTGCAAGTCATGATAGAAATTGTAAAGAACAGTGAACAACAAATACCTTGTAGGTACACTCTTGCTGTTTTTATAATGTTCGGTTGGGTGAAGGAATGTTGCAGCACGTTTTTTTTTTAATCATGATAAAAAAAACAACTTGCTGCAACATTCCTTCACCCAACCGAAACAAATACCTTGCTACTGACCTCAGAATATGCACTAGCAAATGTTTTGAGCGCGGAGCTGAGCTCGAGCGCGAGAATAGGAAAAAGGATGAAAGACATTTATACAGAGACGAGTAACAGAATAGCAGTGACCCATTTGCTAAGTGAGAAATTTTTGGACGTGGAAGGGTCTCAGGCGAGGGTGGTAGGGAATACAAAGATTTGGACCATAGCATACGCAGACGATATGGTGATGATAGCAAAGGACTTGGAGAGATGATTAAAGCAACAGAAAAGTACGTCAAAATGATGAATCTGAAAATAAATGTGGGGAAGACAAAGAGTGGTGGTATTTGGTACGAAGGGAAGAGAAATACAGAAGAATGGAGGTGGGGAGAGGAGGAGATAAGAGGTGGCAAAAGAATTCACATATTTAGGATATAAAATCACGCAGAGAAACAAGGAAGAAGCAGACATTAGATACAGGTCAGAAAAGGCAAATAATATATTGGGGCAGGGGAAAGGGTCTTCGGAATAGAGCTGAGATATGGGGGTGGAAAGAACAGGAGAGAATAGAGAGGATACAAGATACTGGAGGTGGGCAATGGGATTGAGTAACATAGTTGCAGAGGAGACAAAGACACAGAAGATAAGAGTGGAAACGGAGGAGGCGACAGCAAAACCCACAATTTTTTTCTAATGAATTGCTCAAAATGAGTAAAATATTCAAAAAACTAAAAATTTTCAAATTTCTCAAATAGACAAATAGACAGTAATTAATAATAGTTGCAGAGAAGACAAAGACACAGAAGATAAGAGTGGAGACGGAGAAGGCGACAACAAAATCCTCAATTTTTTTCTAATGAATTGCTCAAAATGGCTAAAATATTCAAAAAACTAAAAATTTTCAAATTTCTCAAATAGACAGCAATTAATAACGAATTGTTTTGAATATCATGATGAGGTCCAGACACACAAAGGGGTGATCATCGAAGAAATTAAAGCCTTACAACCTCCCCTTGAAATATATTTAATGATATATTGTGCGATTTGGTTAGTTTAATTGTGAATATCATTCTAACCTAGGTTATTTTAGTGTATTGTTCTAGTTTAAATATTCTACTTTTAACGTTTGACATTTGTAATTCGCTTGATAATGGGAGCAGCTGTATCCCGAAACATGTTGCTTATGACCGTATAATCTTTGACTTCAATTCAATCATTAAATATATTTCAAGGGGAGGTTGTAAGGCTTTAATTTCTTTTGTTTTGAATAGCTGTTGTACCCTGATAGTTCTGTTGTGGTCAACAGAAATGTTTTAAATAGTTATGTATTTGGTATCGTTGTAATGCATAAAGTGGAATACCTAATATAGAACATATTTAAGAACGTTTTAAAAATATTCCTTCATTTGTGGTGGTTAGCAATCCCTTATAAAATGATTGATCATTTGTCATCGATCATAACTTACATTACACAATTTAATCCTTACCTTTTCTTCATTAAGCCAAAGCGTATGTAGCTCTGTAAACCCACCATCAGCGATGTTGAACATAAACTTGCGTTTGCTAGGTTCTTCGGGTTCGATCTCTGCTTTCTTCTGGCAAAATAAAAATAAGAATAAACAGCATTTAGCTCAAAATCATACTCACTTTATCATCTGGAACAATGACAACATCATCATCATCTTCCTTTTTCTCTTCTTTGCTCTTATCATCTTTTTTCTCAAAGTTTTCATTTTTCTCATCGGTTTTTGACAAATCTTGTGGCTTCTTAACAGGTTCGGGATTTTCTTCGTCACCTTCGCTCTTCTTACCATCACTACCATCTTTTCCCTCGTCACCCGATTCTTTGACGTCATCCATTTTTTCAGTCTTATCAGATTCAGTAGATTCGCTATCTGTTTTTTGACCTCCATTGTCATCTTTCTCTTTGCTTTCCTCCTTACTTTCTTTTACATCTTCCCCCTTTAACATTGCTTATGAAAATGAATAAGTTATGATTGTCACATACTACCTCTTTGTCCTTCTCGGATGAATCAACTGGGACTGGAGCGGGACTTGCGGCCGCACTTGTTGCTGGTGTTGCACTTGTACTTGTTGTTGTACTTTTGGGTGTGTCCGCATCGCCTGCCAATAGATTACCCGAAGTCTTATTAGAATCGCCGATTAATCCTTTACGAATAATCTCGGGCATACTGTATTCACCGTTAATGTGTTCAAACTCCTGAACTTTTTTACGTATCAAAGACATTACGCCTATACGTGTTAACACATGTTGTCGACTAAGCCCCTCCCTTGGTACACCATCTGCGAATGTTTCTGCATTATCGGCGCCAGGTTCACAAAGATGACGCATAAATAGCGACACATACGCTTTAAAAATTTTCTCAGATTTTCCTCTCAAATCTCGAACTAGCCATTGCGAATTGAAAGCATCTTGAGGTGGCATTCCGTATCGCATTATTGCATTCAGGAAAGCCTTGCGCTGTCTCGCATTAAAACCAAGCACTTCGATATTTCCACCAACACGTGCTAAAAGAGGTGGTAATGGACGATCACGTTCGTCCTTTCTTTCTAACCGTCTTCTACCGCGTCTATTCAGATCATCATTCTTCTCATCGAAATCGTCGTCTTCACGATCTTCATCAGAGCCGGCAGAAAAATCTGAATTGTAGTCTGATAAATTTTCTTGCCAAGTGGAATCTTCTCGAGTATCAGTTGTCATACCACCGTCGTTGTAATTTACTTGTTTACGTACACGTTTGCCTTTTCCTAACGTTCTCGATATATCTTCCTGTTGCTGTTCATAATGATGTCTCAACAGTTTAATCCAATATGCGGGATCTGTATTTTCGGCTTCCTGTTTAATAATTTCGGTATTTACCTCTTCTTCGTTGTCACCTTCCTTAGTTACGTAGCTAGCAACTTTAAACGAACTAAGGTATTCATTCGCCCAGTTCTCTTTCTGTTCAATACCCTCTTTACTTCTGTCTAATAACTCGGCTACTGCTTTATCGTCATAATGTATAGCTTCATCCTCTTTACCTTCATCTTCTTTAAAAAGTTCTTCGGTACCAAATCGAAGGATGTCATCTAACTCTTGTTTAGTAAAATTGGTACCTTTTCCGCCCATTCCAGGCCTAACCACCAAATGTGTAAGCATCATTTTTCTTTTTGCCACTTGGGTGACACGTTCCTCCACACTATTACGAGTAACAAAACGATAGATCATTACTTTATTTGCTTGTCCAATACGATGAGCTCTCGAAAATGCTTGTATATCATTATGAGGATTCCAATCTGAATCATAAATCACAACAGTATCGGCAGTTGCTAAATTGATACCTAAACCGCCGGCTCTGTAAAGAGATTGCATTAAACAAAATATTTCCGTACGAATGCTTACCTTGTTGATAATAAAAATACAAACTGTTGCGCACCAGGTGCATTGAAACGATCAATTGCCTCTTGTCTCAATGTACCGGTTATACCGCCATCAATACGTTCATATTTGTAGCCTTCTCCTTCTAAGAAATCTTCTAACACATCCAACATTTTGGTCATTTGTGAAAATATTAATACTCTAAAATAATGGTAGTAGTAGTAGTAATTCTATAGTAAGTCTATTCCATCTTAAACGTCCTCCATCGTTTTAAACGCTCCTAAAGGTAGGTATGCATAATAAGGAAGAAATAGGTTACCATATACGTTTTATCTTGCCTTACATTTAGGACCGTTTAATCCAATTGAGGGCATTTAAGATGGAATAGACTATATTAAAATTTTGTAGATTATAAAAATATACAGGGTTGATTTATGGCTGCAAGGGGGAAAGATGATGACATTATCTATTTAATTGCAGATGGCGCCACTTTAGAGATTTCATCATGGCGGCCATTTTTCTAAATGGTTTTAAATGATTGTATTAAAAATACAAAATAGGTACACTCCTATCTATATCTCGACTACTGCTAGAGATATGACAAAATGTTAGAGAAGAAAAGTTGTTCTACATTCAATTTTGTATTATCTGTTATGGTCAAAAAAACAATTGAAAATCAAATGTGTTAGGTGCATCAAATACAATTTTAAATGGAATGTACTCAATTTTATTACATATTCTGAAACTGTACAAAATCCTCTATGCAACGATATTCCACATGCCATAGTTACCTAATTAATTAAAAACGTAGATTGATAATTAAGTAAAAAATGCATGCTTAGTAGATTAGAGCTTTATGAGAAAAGGTAGGCAAGGAAAAAAATGAAATTATTTGTCAGCATTTTGAATGTATGTACAGCTCCACTCAGCAAACAAGATAGTCGGAAAATATGTCAACTAAAATAATGTATTTGAAATTTTTGAGGCGGTAAATTATTTGTCCAATCATATTTGAGAATTCTAAGGTGTACATTCACAGCTGAAAGTAAATTATTGCAGTTGACAGCTGACATTTTCTGCAGGCGTTTTATGACTTAATCCTTTTATTGTTGTTGTTTGTTAAAATCAGTCTTTCTGATGACTTCTCATGCAGCATACAATACATTTATGTGTATCCAACAATACACATTTAAATTAAGCGCCCAAATATTTCTTTCCGGATTGTACCTTAAAAGCTACTCTAGCGCCGGTATCCCCTCTCCAACTATCTTGTTTGCTGAGTAGAGCTGTATTTGCTTTGCTGCAACTAACATATTTGATTTTCAATTGTTTATTTGGCTATAACAGACAACTATAACATTTTTGTCATATTACATTTCTTTATTCATGCAAATGTGATCACAGTGGATATATGGACATGTCTTATTACTTTTTATTACTTATTTAATAAAAAATAAAATAAATAATGGACATGTTTCCGATAGAAAATGTGTTTCTAAATAAAATTAGGATCAATCTAACCCCCCCCCCCCCCCAGGTGATGGTGGTACGCCAAAATCTTCAAAAACCTTCGGGTGGTACGCAGTTGCTAGAACGTTGGAAACCGCTGGTCTATTGTACTACCCCTATGTTACACACATTTACTTAACTTTCACATATTTAAAAAATCGTCTACAGAGTAAAAACAGTCTATTTAATTTCAATTTTAAAGCATCTTAGTTTTTGCATTTGCTTTATCTCTTCTGGTAATTAAGGCATTTAGGAAAATTTGGTTTTCTCTTATCATTTGTTGTTTAGTTTATCTTTACCTATACATTTTTTCATTAATTGAACGTTTTCCCATCATAAATTAGTTTAATTGGCAGTATTTCCCAACTTTATATCTAGAAACGGAAAACCACACTTCTATTTTTGATTAATTGATAATCTTTATTGATATGTATTATATAAGACTACCTTATCCTAATTAGTGTATTTCGTTCAGTATCGATTATGAAAATGAATCTACAATTTCTACTCCTTTTGCTTTCGATAACAATAATGAAGATTGAAAGTATCCATTTAAGTGAAGGTATGTATACTTTCCAATATCCCCAAAGAATGCATGCTGAATATGTTGTTTTTAGAAAACCATTGTGCTCTCAAATGTAACATGAATGATATCACAAAGTGGATGAACATAATGATAACGTTCCCATACGAATGTTTCGATCCAGAATTTTTGTTGGAAATATTGTCATGTTATACACAGCCACATGAGGAAATTTGTTTTGGAGAGAACATCAATAAATGTGCCGCAAAATCTTATTCATATAGTGGAATTACATGTAGAAGCGACTGTGATAAGAAATCAGCTAACGACACATATTCAGCAGTACAGCATTATGATTTTAAGTGTATGAATCAAGTTTTGCTTGAAACATTCTTTAAATGCGTTTATAACATTCGGAAAAGTGCCGAATGCCCAAAACACGGTTACGGTTCATGTGCTGAATTATTTTAAAATACATAGTACATCTCATTTGGTTTTTTTAAATAAAATTTTTTGCATTTCAATAATTCAACCGCTTTTTTACTAAACTGTTTTGCTAACAATTTGAAGACAAATCACGAATCTGTCCATTAGAATAATATGAAAAAAAAGTTGATACGGTAGTCGATGCTTGCGCCATATGCTTCAAGAAAGTGTAACGAAATTTTAAAGTAGTTCATAATGCTTCTAATAGCTAGATGTCAATCTTACATTTTCAACACAAAAAATTAATTACATATTTTATTATACTAAAATCATTTGTAAATTATTGTTATTAAGTATATTAAATATTTATATCGAAATGTAACGTTTTTCTTAAAACCTTATATCTTTTAAAAAAATTAAGCTATTGTAATAAATAAAAAAAGAAATTGTAAAGAAACGATGTGTCTTGATAACAAAATAAGAAATTACAAGGTGGAACAACTCTTGACGCTCCACACGTGGTTTTAAAGTTAGAGTTAAAAAAACACACTTTGTGTCACCCTGTATAAAATGGCGTACGCTCAATTTTCTTAAAATTCAAAACGTGCTAGATTTCATATACATTTTCCTACAATATGAAAAAAAAATGAATCAAATCGAATTTAAAATAGCAAATTTATTAATGAGCAAACTCCATCAATTTTTTGAGTGGATCGATTATTTTGCCGGTGAGTGTAGTTTAATGATTTATAGGAATTGATATAGCCCCTAGAAACACATAGTACCGACAACGTTTGATCTTGCCGACTGGAGCAAAATTGGTTGGTAACAATGGTAACACTAAAAAATTCCCTAAGCGGATGAAGTGCGTGATAGAAAGCGCAACAGCGCAAGCGCCACTTGTGTTTTTTCGCTTTGCTGTGCCAGGTTGCTTTACAAGAGGTTGCACCAGCAGTGGCAAAAAAGGACAAAGTTTATTTAGAATCCTTGCGAGTGCGAACCTTAGTAGGACAAAAACATGGTTAACCTCACTTTCCCCTCATTACCAAGAATATACTTATATAATTACATACCGTAATTTATGTAATTAAATTAAATGCATCCTTTAAAGTAATGTGAATTGCTCGCATTCAAATTGTATAATTTGCAATTTATGGCGCTGAACAATTGAGGATTTAACGAAAGGTAATGAGAGGGGCCGATTAGTCTGAAAACGGCCGTTCAACATTTTTCATTAATTTTCTAGGTTTAATTCACAGTTTAATTATTGAATAATATTCAATGAATGGTTCAATTAATCACATTAGTTATGAAAAATTAACCTCAAATAATAAATCATAACATTTGAAATTAGCGTCAATTGCCTTAGGGATTTTTCGTATGTCAATGTTGATGTCAGGTTTGCTCCAGCGTGTCGGTACTATGTGTTTCTAGGGGCTATAGGAATTGATAGAGTCCCTGTATAACAGAGTACCGCGATTGGTATGTCCATATAAATTGGATACAATATGGCGGATCACTAGTTACATTTTGTATTTTAAATTATGAGTTGTCAGCTTGCGTTATAATTGACAGTTGAGCTGATCAGCTGACGGGTTAAAATGTCATTTGTGTTTCGTTGTTCCTGGTCATAAAATAAAGGGTATAATTTTATGGTCGTGGTTCAGTTTCAACGCATAAGTAAAAGTGAATTATTTGTGTTTCAACGTGTTCCGCGTCTGTTATATTGACCTGTTGTTGTGAGAGAAATCGAAAAAAATTCCTGTTGTGTCCCCGATTACAAAAAACGCAGTGAAAATGGTTATCGTTTATTACGTATACCCACAGACCAACGGAATGAAGCTCGAAGACAAGCTTAAATGCTGCAATTGATTAATCGAGATTGTATACAAGAAAGCGCGTGGATTTCTGAAGTAACTTTTCCATTTTTTATTAACAGTTATTATAATGTAGCCATTGTAAATAGTTAATTGATTATTACTATATACTTTTGTAATCGATTAGTGTCATATATATTTGTGTTGTAAATAAACGTTTTCGTTTGATTCCCACAAAGTTTTTTTTTGGCCTTCCTAACTATGGGAAACAAGGTACAAGAGCAATGATTGCTTATTTTGACGTTTTAGGGTTTGTCAGAATCTTTTTTAGAAATTTGAATTTGGCGCCTCATTTTGGATACAATATGGCCGACCTTCGCGGTACTCTCTCTATATTGATACGACAAAGCGACGTAGGCGCACCAAGCGGTAAAATTCTGAACCGTTGAATGTGAGACATATGTTCATGCTTTATTAGTCTTGTGGTTTGATTTTGTGTAAATTGTGTAGTTTTTTACATTATTATTTGAAATTGATTGTGGATGAAAACAAAAAACGTTCAGCAAAAAGCAATATTTATTGTAGTGTAGCTCATGTTCGTCATATTACGCTGAAAATTGTTCTTTTCATATTTTCCAAGCTGATAAAAGATGAGGATTACTTTTTTAATAAGTTTAATTAAAGCTCTTTGGTTGAGTGGTCTGTCTGTAGAAGAAAAAGTTCCAGTGTTTTTTTTTTAGTTTCTTAAGATCGTTTATTCTTAATTGTCAATAAATATAACAGTTACGTTTCGCTGTAAACTAGACAGCTTCTTCGGACATGTACATTTAATTTTTATGATTGAGTAAAAGTTAAAATTTGTAAGGGTATACGAAAAAGTGTGATGGGTTTTCATATACCTACCCTTACAAATTTTAACTTTTACTCAATCATAACAATTAAATGTACATGTCCGAAGAAGCGGTCTAGTTTACAGCGAAACGTAACTGTTACATTTATTGACAATTAAGAATAAACTATCTTAAGAAACTATAAAAAAACCACTTGAACTTTTTCTTCTACAAACACATTTTTTAATAAGGGTGCAAAATTTGAATTCCCAATTAGCAAATGATTCATTCTTAAATTTGTAAGCATAATTCGAACGAATTTTGTTTGAAGAAAAACGTGCAGTCTTTAAAATTTCCTGTTAGCAGTCACAACTATGCTCATGTAGAGTTAGCATACAAGCGATCAAGAAGACTAGAACAAAGAAAATAAATGCCAGAAGCAACTTAAGTATTTAAGTAATGAATGAAGATCCCATTGTGGATGACCCACAATAAAAAATGTTCCGCATTAAAAACGGCTTTCCTCCTTGTAATGGTCTTAATCCAACTCCAACGTAAGTCATAATATCAGTTAATGATATTAATGGCATATTAAATAGCAACTGAACACAATTAACTTGCGATTCTTGCGAAATAAACCAAGGTAAACAAATAACTAAAAGTCAGCTGTCTCACATTCGACAGCCATCGCGATTTTTTGTGCTGCCATCTATATTTACTTTGTTTCGCGAATAGGGACTCTAGGAATTGATAAAGTCACTAAATATTCTAAAGTACCGCAACCTTATGTTCCAATGAGTTAGAGAGAGAAAGCTAATTTTAACCCCAAAATGGCGGAAAAATGACATCTGTGTTTGACATACGATGAAAATTAGTATTTTACTCTTAGACCATTGGTCTAAAATTTTACTATTACAAAGTTCGACGTTTGACACTTGGTTTGAAACGCGCCAATTTGAAAAACATCATAAACTTGTAGTTTTCCCATAGAAAGGCTCGTCTTCTTATTCTTACACACTACTTGCTGTATTTTTTAGTTATCCTTTTCTGTGATTTAAATAACGATTCTAAATGAAGTATTAACACGACAAAATAAAATGTCAATTTTAAAAACGTATGTTAGGTTCGTGTGGCAAAGTTCCAAATTTTTTATCTTTCAATTAAACTGTACCTTTTAACAACAATGACAACTAATTTTTAAGAAATATATTGATAAGTATCTAATGTTAGTTTAGTTTTTAAGAAACACTTCATAAAGTCATTAAATTTTCTAGCGACTAGGTCTTCAATATTTGAAATTGCCGCCAAAATTTTAACCCCAAAATGGCGAACGTTGCGGTACTTTAGAATATTTAGTGACTTTAGGAATTGAGAAAATGCAGCGACATCTATGTAAAGTAGCGATAAACGAAACCATACATTTATTAACTCCTAAAAGTAACATCATTTATTTTAATATTGTTGTAAAGGTTTGTACAAATTCTGTGTGCTGTGTGGATTTTAAAAAGAGAAATTGGATTTATTCATCTTGAGTTGCAAACCGTTTGTACAAACAGGTTTGTTTGGTTTTAAATACTAAATAATTGAGAAACAGAATTTGCAATAACATTGATCTTAACGTCATCATGAGTGTACATTATAGGGTAAGAAATGATGCTAGAAAGGTTATACAATAAAATTACAAATAGAAGAGCCCCAATTGTGGAACCTTGGGGTACTCCTTAGATTTATGATTATAATGCATAATTTCATTACTATTTATATCTATATATACAGGGCGTTTCTACTCAACGTGAACAATGTAATAGAGGTTATCAAAACTAACACTTTCTTTTTAAGTAGTTTTTTTTTTCATTTTGGCCTTTGTTTTCGAATTATGGACCTTTTTTTGTTTTTTTACAAATCTCTACAACGTGCCCAAGATAAGGATGAACAGCATGGGGATCTTGAAAACGGTAAGAGATACGAAGGCGGTAAAATTAGAGAAAAGTAATTTAGGGCATGTTCACATGTAGTTTGCAAAAGTTCAGTATTGTTTATCGTTTCCGAGATTTTAAACAAAATGTGATTTTTGGGTTTTTCTATTTTCGTAATTCCTTCCTTTACAAAGACACTTCTTCATTGTCACTTTTTGAATTCTATTAGACGGCGTTTTCAAATTTTTTATTTGACGTTTCGTCTCCGAGAAACCATCATCAAATTTATTTTTTTACAACGCCGCAACAACAAAACGCCCTGTATTCGATAGTATTTTTTATTACGAATTTAACGATGTATAACACATTATGGTTTTGAAGCAAATTTTTTTTTAAGAAATATTAGGATTAATTTTAATATTTGATATTTTTTTATGTACAAATTTAACATGTGTAAAGAAACAAAAAAAGGTCCATAATTCGAAAACAAAGGTCAAAATGGAAAGAATTACTTAAAAGAAAGTGTTACTTTTGACGAGTTCTATAACCTCTATTACGTTGTCCACTTTGAGTAGAAACACCCTGCATAAAAATGAATCACTATTTCGCTTGGTCACGCCTTAACTTGAGAACGACTTTACCCGATTTCGTTCATCTTTTTATTAAATGTTTCTGATACTTTGTAGAAGGTTCTTACGGAAAGAAAAATGAAGAAAATTGCGCAGAAAATTGGAAAATTTCAGAGAACTTAACGCAATTGACAGTTTGCACGACACAAATATTGTTTAACAACTGCATCGGTCGGCATCTATCGATCAAAAAATTCATTTATTCATTTCTTAGTGCACACTCCATTGGATCTGAACGTTTATCCAGTTTTGAATTTGTTGAGTGATTTTTTTGAGAAGTGTTGGTTTATCGCAGTTAGTTCACTGCAATCACGCCTTATATTAAAAGATTAATTTATTATCGATTTTTGGTAAGTTTCGATAGAGTAACACGTGGTATACATGGTTATAGAGAAACACTAAGGGAATTGATTTTTTATTGAATTTTATTGAATTCAAAATACCACCAATTAGATGTACCAACTTAGGTGGCAGAACACTATATGAGCAAGTGAAACTAACAAGCAACGCGAAGCGCGAAATGAAGTTGAACGGAATCGATGGAATTGAAATCAACAACGTAAAAATGTTGCGTTTAATCCAAATTGAGCTGCATTCAATTATAACATGGCCATCGATTACAGTTCACAGCAAATTGTTGATATTTGACCAATTTGTGTCCACATTGCAAGGCATGTAAGTTTAAAAATGAAGCCCCTGGATTGTGTTGCGCCAGTGGCCAAGTGAAAGAGCCAATACATTCATTGGTTTCCGGAAATGGAGCAGATTCTATACTTTTTTTGACTTGATTGTGACAATACAATAATTGCTTTCAAATGACGTCATATCGCGCAACAAAAGTTATTCGAGATAATTTTATGCCTACTTTCAAGGTAAGTATAATGGGAAATAATAAACTTTTACCACCATGTGGCTGGTGCAAAATATGTAAAGGCAACACCGCCTGTGGATGGCTGTTTGAATTCGCCCGTGCAGCACTCTTATTGGCTAACTTTAGCTGCGGATAATTCAGAAACGGTACGACTTTTACTAAATTTTTTTTGTATTTATTTCGTTAGTGCAACATCCTCAATACTGCCCTTACCAGCCGATCAGTGAATTTCTGACCACCCTGTATGTCCCTTAAGTGTGGTGCCCCCCCCCCATTGCAAATTTAACTGCTACCCGACAACTGAAGTGTAATACTTTGTCAATAATAGACGGCGGTCAACAAGATCAAAGCTTTAGAGACATTTAAATCTATGCTATATTAAGTAAAATATCTTGTATTAAGTCAATAACTTACCTATGTCCTTGCTCACGAAGTAGTTTCAACATTTTTGCTAATAAAATTAATTTACCAGAAGCTTTAATAAGACTAGTAATTTCATATGTGCCACCAGGTCCAACGGGTGCTTCCTCAGCAGCTACAGGAAACAAATACGGATGATTACAACATTTCTTTAAATCCATCATGATGTTAAGTAAGGATATTGACTGGCCACCGCCTTTCGGGTTCAAAGCTTCATAATTTCGTGTTAAAATGTATTTGTAGAATTTCTTTTGCATCGGTGATAATTCTACTCTTACAATAAATTCCGATTTGGACGGCATGTTCTGTAAACAATTTTCTTCTTAATTTGTCAAACACAAATGAAATGTTATACCAAGACATCAGCTTTTAATCGTCGCAACATATGTGGTCCCAGCAATTCGTGTAACTTTTTTACTTGTTCTTCCTTTGAGATATCGGCAAATTCGTTTTGGAAAGCAGAGAGATCATTGAACTTCTGACTACTTAAAAAGTTAAGCAAATGAAACAGTTCTTCCAAATTGTTTTGTAAAGGAGTGCCCGTTAATAATAATTTATACGCAATACTGTAACTGTTTAATAAGCATTTAAAAAACTGAAAACAAAAGTTAAGTAATTTTCAATCAAACAAATTGCTCCTCACCTTAGATTGATTACTTTTTAATCTGTGAGCTTCATCAACAACTAATACTGCCCAATCAATTGATCCTAAGCAAGCCGAATCTATTGAAATTAATTCGTAACTAGTAAGTAAAACATTGAACTTTATCGAACTAGCCCTTAATCGAGAGACTTTGCCACCTCGCACAGCTTGTTCTTCAAAAGTCAATTCGTGTTCTCGAATTACAGCCCTAGAGTCTTTATCACCGACATATGTAATACAATAAAAATCGGGAGCCCACAATTCAAACTCTCTCTCCCAATTGATAATTGTAGAAAGAGGCACACTAAGTAAGAAGGGTCCTTTACAATGCCCCTCTTTATATAAAGAATACAGAAACGTTATAGTTTGAATTGTTTTACCAAGACCCATTTCATCAGCCAAAATTGTATCTAAACCTTGCCCCCACGAATAACGAAGCCAGTTTAAACCTTCTAACTGATACGGATGTAACTGCATTCCGGTTTCTGCTATAAAATCCGGTTGTTTCTCGTACTTTCGTTTTAAATCAGTTATTGGTTTTTCTGGAGGTGGGGTGTACCTTCTTCTATCGAATTAAATAGATTGAAAAACGAGACATTCTAAATCGTATACTTACGGAGCGGTTTTATCATCGTCATCTAGAAGCTCCCGAGTTTTACTTTTTCTACCTTTTCCTTTCTTTCCTTTTTTAGATAAATCACTACCGCATGCAGCTCTGAGATCCTACAAAAGTGTAATAATGTTGAAATGTTATTACATAAATTGTAAGTACCATGTAATATTCGATGGCAGTTTTTAATCCACTAATACCATCTGTTTCTTCCTCCCAAGTTGCCTGATCATATGGTAAATCTCGCCATTTTACTAAGTACAATATGGTACGTCCATCACGCATTACACGATGACTGATTACTCGATGAACTAATAACCATTCTGGTTTAACACCATTTCTAAAAATATTTTGTTCTAATGAAATTTGAAATGGTACAGTCAATTGCAAATCTATGGATTTGTGAGTACTTCTGTCGTTTGTCATTTTTACATTCAGGGAGACACAGTTCTGTGGATTTCACAACCCATGAGATTTACAAGCAATTTTATCAAAAATATTGGTCACTGGTCAAACTCCACATTAATGATTGACACACTAGGGATTCACTTACTTAAAGAAACGTTCCTCGAGTTCTGCTGTTCTTAATTTGCTACATTGCAGTTTGTAATTGCAAGCTTCTTCGTCCATTTGTTCTTCCAATTTGGGTGGTTCCTCAAGTTCGTATTTTCGAGTAAAATTTCTCAACATTAATGGATGGTAAACCTCCAATTGAATTTCGCTAATCCAAGAGCAATGCCAATAAGATCGCTAAGTAATTAAATATATTAAACCGTGCCTTAAATAATATTATACATACTTCTGACCATTTAATGAAAAATTCACGAAGTCGAATTTTTTTGGGTTTGCTTGTTCCAGATGCAGATTCTGGTTTTTCATCCGTCTCTACCCATCTCCAAGTTAAAATTCGGCCAACTTTTCCAGGAATTGGAGGACACTAGAATATGGAGCTATAAATGAGTATGATTTTGATCTTAGGTAATGCTTACCCCACATCGTGGACACTTCCAATCACCATCGGGAATATCCGTTAATGGTGGATTTAAGCAGTGTGTATGATAAGCGGATGGACAAGAGTCACAGCACAAAAGTTCTCCTCCATCTTTGCAAATACGACAATATTCTTGATGTTCATCATCATCCTGCTCTGTTGGACCTTCATTTTCACAATGCGGACAACTCCAACGCCCCTCTGGTGTATCTTCTAGTTCGGGATCAAGGCATACCAAATGGTAAGCACGTGGACAGGTATCACATAAAATAATTTCGCCACCTTGTTGACATACCTCACAGTAATCTTGATGCTAAACGCAGTTGTTAAAAATTAAATCGATAACAATTAAAAAGCAGCTCACTTCATACTGCTCTTCATTTTCGCCACCCGGGAATTTCCTACTGGTTTTTACTTTATTTTTTTTCTTTGCTTTATTTCCTATTTTAGTTTTCGCTTTACGCCGAGGTTGTGGTGTTGCTTCTGGAGCCTCGGTAACCGGAGGAGTTCCATCATCAACCTTTGTTGTACTTTGTTCTTCCGCATCACGTAACATTTGCTCAAATTCTACATCTGAATCACGATCAGATCCATTTCCACTACCTTCAATTTCATCCTCCTAGACGATTTTCATTAACAATATTATAAGTATATTCTGATGTAGAACTTACCGAACTTCCACGTTTTCGTTTTCCTAATTTAATTTTAAGGGTAGGTACTTTGGTAGTTTTTTTAGACGTTTTTTTTGTTCTAGAGCTACGTTTTTTTCTAATTCTATTTTCTTCCTCTTCGTCATCTTCATCTTCATCATCAAATATCTCAGATTCAGCCTTAAATAATAAACAGTATTTACAAAATTTTAGTTCAGATACCTACACTACAAAGAAAAAAATTCTGGCAAGTTGCCACGAGACTTCCTTGGTATTAACACTTTTTCCAAAAAATAAATATAGCACAATATGTACAGGGTGTTTCAGACCACTCGTACCGCCCAAATATCTCGCGAAATACAAAACGCATTGAAAAAAGAAAAAATACGTCTAAAAATTTTTTTAAGACTATTGTTTGATAGTAATAGGATGTCCCCACTCCCACCCCCGGGGGGTGAAGAGGGGAGTAACTTCGTAATCTTAAATAGCACCCCCCAGTTGATTATGCAGATTTGAATTCTGCGTTAACAAATAGGAACTTTTTGTTTGAAACATTTTTTGAAGTTTGTGACAGATGGCGCTATGATCGCCGAAAGAAGTTTTTCCGAGTACCTATGCTAATTTGATGTCAATTTTGTTAAGTGACACTCAAAAATGTTAATGCTTTGTAAAAGGGCTTTATTTACCCCCTCCACCCCCACACCGCCACTTAGACAAGTTCGAGTGACCGTAGAGCCGATTCGTTAAGTATTTATGAACAGGTTCAATCTGACAACTACGCGAACCGCTTCAATTGAACAACATATCTCTAATCCATTCCCCCAATATAGAAATTTTGTATCAATGGACATGACAAATGATCAACAACACTTATTCAGTTATGACCTCAACTCTAAGCCCAACAATTATTATTTTTACCCAAAGAATTATTATTTCGACTCCAGCTTTTTAATTATTTTGGTCCCAAGATTTCTGATCCCAAGAATTATTATATTAGCCCCCAAAATTATTATTTTAACCCACAGAATCATTCTTTTGTTTGGCCAAGGGCGTACGCAAGGTGGGGCCCGATGCCCCTCCCTGGCCGCAATACGAATTGTACTAAATATTAAAATTTATTACTGGTCATATAATTTCAGGAGAAATTAAGCATTTCCTGGCCTTTCTTCTAAATAAATAGTATTTGTACCCAAGAGGAATTGTATGATGCTTAAATGTATTGAAAAGGATTGTGGGGTAACAACATAGGCAATAAAATATTAAACACGTTTCCAAACAATTTTATTTTTTGCCCCCCCCCCCCCCCCCCCCGCCAAAAAGCTGCGTACGCCATTGCTTTTGGCCACAAGATTTCATTCATGTTACCCCACGATTTTATTCATTTTATTCAATTGAAAAAAGATATACTAAAACTACCTCTAACCTAAGCGCCTGAGTGGCAATATACATTTAGGTTGGCATTTTTTTAAGTTTCAAATACTTCTATAAAATAAGTAAATAAATAAAATCTTGGGGTAAAATAAAAAAAATCTTGGGGTGAAATGAATAAAATCTTGGGATAAAATGAATAAAATCATGGGGTAAAATGAATAAACTCTTGGGGCCAAAAGTATAATTATGTGGGGTAAATTAATAATTTTGGGAGCTAATATAATAATTCTTGAGAACACAAATTTTGGGACCAAAATAATTAAAAAGCTAAGGTAGCAAAAATAATTCTTGAGCTAAAAATAATAATTCTTGAGATGAGAATGACAATTCCTATATAGGATGCACAAAATAATATCTCTTTGTCTAATAAATCTGTCATACATAAAATTAGACAATTTAATTAACTGTACCTTGTGAGTTTCTTTATTAGATCTTGGTCTGCCAGGTTTACTTGAATATTCTGATTCGGTAGATGGTGTCGCAGGTTGTTGCTCACTACTTTCAGACTGTTGTAAGTTAGGGTTCTCAGTTGAAAATTCTCTCCATTTTGCTGCCACAAGCATCATTAACTTTGACATTGGAACCTGTAAACAGCTATTAAGTAATTACCTATTTACAGAAAGCTATAAAAAAAACCTTAGGATTTTCTTTCGCTAATAATGGTCTAACGTGTTGTTGAAATAATTTATACGTTGTTAAATTTTGATAATCAGATTCCGTGTATTCTAACTCAATATCGGTAAGACCGAAAGTGGTGCAGACTTCTTCTATTGTTGGCATTGCCGCTGAAATTACATTGTTATTGGGATGAAAATGAAATTAACGTGAAATATGGGTACCTGATGTGTTTATAGATTCGTCCTTTATAGGTACAACAGTCACCGGAGTCGAATGTTTTGTAGAACCTCTTTTACGGCCCTTTTTACTGCTAGTGGTGTAATCGGAGTCCAATGCCCCATTGTCTTCATCTAACCCAAAGTCACTTTCCTAAGATGCATATATTATAAGCCTATGAAAGAATATGAGAGAAAATAAGCCTTACATCTCCACTGTCATTTTTTTTCTTCTTCTTTTTCTTTTTACCCTTCTTTTCTTCGCTTCGTGCTTTTCGTTTCTTACCCTTCTTCTTCTTTCGTCCATCACCGGGTTCGTAATCGTCATCATCTTCCTACAAATTTAAATTTTACTAGCGGGTATATCTTGATAAATAGTAAACTTACGACTCCTTTAAGGATGGCATCATCCGATTCGGGTGAATTTTCAATTTGCTCAGTTGTAGTTTCTTCTACAACTTCATCTTCAGCTAAAATAATAACAACATAAATGTCAGAAACATGTGCTTGGACATGTGGACAGTGGTCAATGTCATAAGATTTTGGAGGGAAAATATGAAATTTCTAACCCCAAACATACAAGAGGACATTGCTAACGGAAAATAATTAATTTGCAATTTGCAAATGTCTTTGTTTGATGGCCTCCATTTTGTTAAGGGTCAGGATATGCCCGCGCGCTGTCACAAAAATAATGAAAACCTATTCTCCCCTCACCCCACCAATAATGTATCAGATTACCATTCATAATTATGCATTTTTTCTTAAAAACTAACAGGAAATTTCGTAATTTTTACTTTAATAAGGTTGTAAGTAAGATAATTAATCATAATACACGTAGTTAAGTAGTTAAAAAATAGTTAAAAACGGTAAACACGAGGTATGAAGCTAACAAGAAAATCAAAAAGCTAATACAAACGACTTACCGGCAAATGATTCTTCTATTTCCTCATCTGATGCCATAATTCGGTAATTAAATTATAAATAACGTTATTATTCTTTAATGTTCACTAAAATTAAACTTATAAAAGTCATAACAATCACGAAAATCTTCAAATTAACGGAGCACGAACTACGACTACCCACTCGATTGGAGCAGTTATTTCTTTTCATTCACTCTTCTATCATTGGTTCCGTTTCGGTTCTTTACATTTCCACCAAGGCGCTAATACAAAAAATGAAAAAAAATAACTATTAATAAAAATTCGAAACGCATGCTGAGTTTAGATCGGCAGCTATGGGAAGGAAACTGTTGCACAATTACACCAGCAAGAATGTGGTCGCTTTTGCTTTGTTTTGTAATATTACATTTTCTTTAATGTACTTATACCTATCCACCTGGGATGAGGTGTTTTTATTACTTCATTTTTTACTTAAAGCTAACTAGATTAAATAACTAAATTCAAATTTCTGACCAATTTTTTATTATATAATATATATATAATATATTACACCGTTGTAATAAGAAAAAAAATGCCCTATCAAATAGAAGAAAAAAGTATACCGTTCCATTTAGGTAGAGTGGGATGGAGCCAGGTTTTTATACAGTGCTCGCCAAAAATGGATTTTTTTTTTATTTTTGATTTTTAAAAAAATCTTTATACGGCATTTAACGGCAATAATTTGTGCTAGTCTGAAAACCTATTTAGCCCCTATTAGATATACCGAGTGATTTTCACTTAGTTAGGAAATGGCGTTTTTCGAAATTGTCTAAAATCTAAAAGTGCTATTTTTCGTAAATTAAGCAAGATTTCAATGAAATTTTTTCATGTATGTCAATTTTAGCTTACCGAACAATCTCAAGACCAGAAAACATTTTTTTTTCATTAACTTCCGCTAAAACTAAAGTTTTAATTTTTTGGAACATTTTCAAATTTTCACATACCAAGGCATGATTTCAAAATTCAATTTGATTTCGTTAAAAACGTTAAAGGTTTATAATTGGAAAAAACAATAGAAATTGCTAATTATTCCTTTAGGTTTGTTATTATTTACAGAAAAGTAATATTGTTGCATAATCTTTACGTTTTTGGTGCAAGATACTTTATGGGAGAAATGTTCTTCAATATTCATTAGAATATCTATTTACGTGACTTCTAAAAACTCTAATTTACCCTTGTCGATTAATTACTTTCACAAAAATCCTGTAAATTAAACAGTAAAACAATCCACAGTCGTCTCATATTCTGCCTACTTAATTGACTCAAACATGTAAACTGAATAAAAAAAAATCTTCTCGTTTAGGCAACTAAGGCAACTGTAAAAGAACATTTACAGGATTTTTGTGAAAGTAATTAATCGGCAAGGGTAAATTAGAGTTTTTAGAAGTCACGTAAATAGATATTCTAATGAATATTGAAGAACATTTCTCCCATAAAGTATCTTGCACCAAAAACGTAAAGATTATGCAACAATATTACTTTTCTGTAAATAATAACAAACCTAAAGGAATAATTAGCAATTTCTATTGTTTTTTCCAATTATAAATCTTTAACGTTTTTAACGAAATCAAATTGAATTTTGAAATCATGTCTTGGTATGTGAAAATTTGGAAATATTCCAAAAAATTAAAACTTTAGTTTTAGCGGAAGTTAAATAAAAAAAATATTTTCTGGTCATGCGAGATTGTTCGGTAAGCTAAAATTGGCAGACGATGAAAAAATCTCATTGAAATCTTGCTTAATTTACGAAAAATAGCACTTTTAGAATTTAGACAATTTCGAAAAACGCGATTTCCTAGCTAAATGAAAATCATTCGGAATACCTGATAGGGGCAAAATAGGTTTTCAGACTAGCACAAATTATTGCCGTAAAAAGATTTTTTAAAAAATCAAAAATTAAAAAAAATCCATTTGGTGCCGACTTTTTGGCAAGCACTGTATACATACATACCTAACCCAGTGAACTTTGAAAGTTACTACCAAACTTAATTCTAAAATAGAGCGATTTCCGGTAAAAGTTTCGTGCGCTTTTAGATTATTTCTTTGCAAGAATTATGTTTCCCACATCATCTCAAACTTGCGCTCGATTTTTTTTTATTTTGAGAGTGTTTCCCGGCTGACATAGGAAAGAGCAATCGCGGCACGCTTTAGCGGTATAAATCTATACATATATTTGCCCTCCGATAAAGTGCAAAAGCGCAAAAAAATATGGTGCAAATAACCCTTTCGCTGGAAATTAATATATTTTAAAGCTAAAGAAACTATTATTAAATTAAAAGTACCTCAGAAAAAATAGTAACGACGTCTTTTTTCTTTCGCACACTGAATCAATTCCTCAATTTGGTCGCTGTTAATCATTGATTTATCCTCGGTATCCGGAAAAATGTAATATCGAGAATATAAATGATGCTTCTTCCCCATGAACGAACAATAAAATATTGTGTCGCCTATTTTTTTCCACAATTTTGCCAATATAGGATTTTTCTAATTTCATGTCATCAAATTCGGCAATTTTTGCACATCGAGAGTTATTTATTTTGTTACAGCGATTTTCAATTGTAATTGTCGGTAACCTGAGTACCTATGTTTTGAAATCTCTTATCACCTTGTCTCCTTGTCACTGTTTATTTCAGATACCTACTTCTCTATTGTATGGCAACGATACTATGTTCATCAGAAATCACTGAACTATTGGTCCCTCTATTCTCAAATCTTTGGCAATTCTTAGCACTGCATGAAGAATACGTTTCATCGACATTGTCCTTGCTTATTATCTCTAAGTCTGATTTATGAAGTATTTCAGGATTTATGGCGTCAATCAATAATCACTCGCTTTGGATTTCCTGGCCTATTTCTTCTACGTCCAGAAATGTTTCAAGATCCATGTTGTCACCAGTATCGATATATTCTACGTCTGTATAATCACTTTCTAAAGAGCTACCAAATTTATGTGCAGATTTTTTTATTTTATTCTGTTTTGTCATTTTCTTTTTTGATTTTAATTTCAAGATTTCCTGCGATTGCAATTTCCCTTGTCAGCGTGACTGCATTTACCTTTATTATACATTTTCCTGGTGTAAGTGTATAGTCACAGTCAACAACCCAATTGCCTTCAACTATATATCAAAAGAAGGCATTTTTGACGCACTTTCGACAAGATATATTTCTTATGGGTTAGTATAATTAAACCAGGGCCGTAACTGACGCCAGGCTGCGATAGCTGAAATATTGAGCAGCCAGCTTGACAGCTGCTTAACGGTCGTCAATCGTTAGCGTAAATTCGGTCCAAATAGACGTCCAAGAGGCTATTGCTGTTTACCTTTTGTCTCGTAAAAATAAGAAACGCAAAACAAAAAGAAGATATTGGATTCATTCTCTATTTTCAAAACAGCACTCGAAGGGTTTATTTAAAAATTCTCTTCACACATTATATTTGTGATTTCCTCCCATCTCCTTATTCTCTTTAAATCACTCATCGCTGTATTCCTCTGAAGATATGTCCCAAATTGCTCTTCGGCTCAGACTTCTCGGATAAACTTTTCCGTATCGAAAGAAATCGAGGTATTTGCTTCGATAAAAACAAACGAAATATTATTAACCAAATATCGCTTAAATAGAAAAAAATTGTATTACCGCCCTTTCCTTCTAGGGCGGTAAGGTACATGTTAACCTTATGCCACATTGTCTTTTAATGTATTTGTATCATCAACAAATATAGTGTAAAATAACGGTTTCCTGTATGTAAAAATATAATTTCCTTTATGAACCTTGAAGAATATCATTCGACATAGCAACATATTTATAAAAGATAGTGAAATGTGCGCAACATTTCAGTGATGCTGCAGCATTTGTTCCTGCGAAAGAATTTCATACAAAAATACCACGGTTGAGGACATGAAAATGTAGGGTAATGGGTACATTAGTTATCAAGTTGTGTGTAAGCAATATTAGTGGTACAGTTACTTAATTGTTTTGTATAATATGCAATATAAATAAATATAAACTTTTCACAAAAAGCATACAGCAATCTTTCAATTTAAATGCACATGCTGTACTTTTCTCCCTTACTCGCCCCCCCCCCCCCCCCCCGCGACTCTTAATCACGCTTTTGTTGAAAGACTGACTGTATGCCTATATAAGGACGTTTTGAATCACGGTTGGTGGTGGAATTGCACTGTTCCAAAATTGATGACATGCGCACTGAAAATAGTAGTAAAAACCAGTTTTTTTTGCAAATCCTTTTGAAATTTTTGAGATTACAGTTATTTTAATTAATATATAGAAATTTTTTGTTACGCTTTTTATTTTAAGTAGAGTGTGAATGAATTCTAATATACATACATGTAATGGTAACAATACGAATATTTCAAATCTACTTCAATGGGAAATAAGATTGTAGAATTTGCTTGTATAGAATTTCATCTTCCTCAGAAAATAAACAAAATATAACCCTGTCAATAGACTCGGCATTTGCCTCCAAATGTTTACGAACTTCCATAGTTGCAACATGTGCAGCAGGCTGTAAGGGGTAGCCGTATATACCAGTTGAAATACATGGAAAGGCAATTGTGCGCAACTTATTAACTTTCATTACATTTAAGCTGTTCTTGTAACATTGGGCTAAGTATTCAGGTTGTTCACCTTGCGGACCTACAGTGTGAATAACATCTAAAAAGCAAAAATACAGATGAATGTTACTGGCGTTACTCACTTACATTTTGCGGGTAACATGTAACCCCCTGTTATTTTCGCCTCCCCAACTTTACATCCATTTAATGTGCGACATTCCTGTTTTAAACTAGATCCAGCTCCACGATGGATCGCTCCATCTACACCACCTCCTCCCAACAAGGTTTTGTTTGCAGCATTTACGATGGCATCAATTTCTAAAGTGGTGATATCACCACGCAACATACTAATTTTCTTTGCCAATTCTGTATTTTGTGAACCGTCAATTTGATTTGACGCCAAAATTGGTATTTTATCCGGTAAGGGAGATTGACTTTCAGCATATTCCATCCAAGTCGGTATATCTTTAGTTACAATAGCACTCTTACATTTGTACACTTTCCTTTTTGACTCTAAAGGCATCGAAAGAAATTCATTTTTTTCCTTTTCCCAACTTGACATGGTATAGTTTGTTTGGACTTTTGAGGAATATCTTCGAAGAGAATTGAAGAGATATGTTTTGTTTGTAAATTTAAAAAATGATAAGATTTTAAAGTTCATTACAGATTACACCCGGTGATACATTAACCATTTTAATTTTTTAAATGTTAGGTTAGTTTAAACGTCGTACATATACAAGGTGCTTCAATTTAATGGCAGAGCTATGTTTATTATTATTTTATAGAAAATTTTATTACTTTATTATACCTATAATTCCGTCCAAAACATATAAGGAGGTAAATTGGAAAAGTTTCATAGTTCACGATAATGAAACGATGGTTTATATCTTTGAGAAAGGTTTCTCCTTTGATTATATATAACTACTGGATGTATAAAACGTGACGCTAAAAAAAGAGATAGACTGTGTTTTGCGACTTCATAAGCTTGCGTGTATGTTTTTAGTAGAAACTCTGTACCCATCTCTCTCTCATTAATATTAATACCAATACCAATACTATTTCCATTTCACAATTTGGCTTCAATCGGATCAATGTAAAGTACTAGGCCTTGCTACATCCAGTAGTTATATGTATATAATCAAAGGGTTTCTCAAAGGTTTATATTTTCCTATCCTACACAGGGTGTTTTTTTTTTGAAAGCTTTAGTTTCCGGGAAAGATTTATAGGTATGTTTTTGAAAATTTGTACTTAGGGGTTACTCTTACATAATAATCAAATAAATATGTATTATGTAAAAGTAACTTAGGGGTTACTCTGAAAGCCGAATCGATATAAAATATTTTGAAAATGGCAGCATTTCCGAAAATACCCGAAGTTGCTAGTAACTTCGTTATTTTAAATAGCAACCCCTATTTTTTGTCGCATTTTCGGATTCCACGTGAAATTTCAGTTCTTTTGCTTGAAAAACGTTGCAGCTATGCAACCGAGTGTTCATCGGCGTATAGAGGAAGAAGAAGAATAGGGCTTTCTTTTGGTATACTTAAAAAAAGGTTAGTTGCGTACGACCTCATCTATGGGACTCCAAAATTAGGAAAATTCAAAGACTAAAAACTCTTAAGGCAATCGAATTTTGAACAAATCAAATGATACTAATCCGTTCAATATAGTTTTTCAATAATCGAAAAATGGCTCTCAATAGTTTTATATATTAACATTTTTGGAATCTAACTGTTATTTATGGTGAAATGGACAGAATCACGGCACGCGCTTGTCATACGTTCATTGAGCGATATCCAGAAAGACAGCACCCTAGTGAACGTACCAACCGAATACTGGAATTATTTGAATTTTGGAACCTCTTAACACCAAAACAATTACCTACCTAGAGTAAGACCCGTTGTTGAAGATGAGGCTAATATTATTAATGTACTTGGATATTTCACGGCGTACCTACCTCACTAATTCGTTGAGAGACGCGGAAATTGCTTTGGGTTTAAATATTAGTTGCATCCAAAAAATCCTAAAAAACTACCATTATCGCCCATTTTCTCACCATAATGTGCATTCGTTGCAACCAGGCGAGTTTCCAAGACGAATTGAGTTTGCGAATAGCTAATGTTAAGGAACCAGGAAGACGTTAATTTTTTGGGGAACATTATTTAGTCAGACGAGGCCAAATTTAGTAAAAATTTAATCGCCATACTAAACTAGCATTACTGGTGCGATTAAAATCCTTGTTTGAGTGGCTGCCATTTTGAAAATATCTTACATTCGATTCGATTTTCAGAGTAACCCCTAAGTTCAAATTTTCAAACACCTATTTATAAAACCTTCCCAAAAATTTCTAACTAAAGCTCCCAAAAAACACCCTGTATATAATCTATAAATTATACAGAGTCGCTAAAAAGTGCCGTGCTAAGAACATGGAATCAAGGCTCTGGGCTCTAAACTACTGAAGATACAAATAGCTATTTTTGCAGGGCGTGAAGGAGGCAAAGCCTTGAAAACAATAAATGGCACGTTTGGTTATCAAAAATCAGGTTGTTTGTTGTGTAACTATTACAATTGCTGTTTTTTAGGTCTTAGTGCGCAAAAAGCACTATTTACGCCTGCAATTTATGTACTGCATAAATCATCTCATTTTAATGCGATTTTACAAAATAGGTATTTCTGTAGCGAAGGAGGCGATTATGACCCGCGGCGGAATTGTAAGACGCCAAAACAAAACGGGCACAATGTGTACAAAGATGGCTCATTATTTTGGATATCATTATTTAAAAAATGGTTTCCAGAAGAACTAAAACGCTACAGTTTACGACCATGGAGATAAAGCAATAAGAGTTACTAGGCATCATACCATACATGCGTGCATTAGTGATGTGAACCGATTAGAAATTTGAACACAGGTTTTTACCGATTACTTTCAGTAAAAAACCGTTTTTTAAGGTATTTTTAGGTTTTCTCTAAATTTTTTTAAAGAAGGAACAAAAATACCGAACATTTTAACGTTTACTTTATTAGAAAAGAAACATTTATTAAAATCAAAATAACTTCTACCTAAAAATAACTAATCGCATAAGTCGTAATTTTGATTAAGAAAACATATTTCCTCCGGAACGTTTACGTCACCTGATAAAAAACTAAAACTTTATGAAGAAACGGTAGAAATAACAATAGACACTGGCACACGCAAGAGAACGACGAAACCTTAGAACAAGGACGGAACAGACTGAAAAAGTTTATCAACAGTGTTGTCTGCCTCACGGCATTAATAGCAGCGCCGGATTTAGACTTCGGCGGCCCATAGGCAGAGCATTGTGGTGGAGGCGAGGCCCTCAAATCGTTTATGGTTAACTTAACATCGCCATTTTCCGCTGTTGCTATTGGTCTAGCGCGGCGCGGTATAATGCATTAAAGGCGCCATTTGTGTTCATATTTCGTGCTGCTTGATCTCGCAGATTTTTAAATGTTAACATTTCCCGCTCAAAGATAAAAATAAGTTTTTCGTCTAACTATTTGTAACAAAACTCAGTATTTTTTTGTTTCTACTGAGCCTTTATTGATTTAATTTTATTTTTTTATTTTTTTTGTGGTGTGGTGGCGGCCCCCTTGTGGTGGCGGCCCATAGGCAACTGCCTATGCCCTATGTTGCCTGTGCTTAAATCCGGCACTGATTAATAGCTCAAATTTCCTGTTATATTACCACGTTTGACTTTATATTCGGTACTATAAGAGCTATTAACATAATTTTTTTTAAATTATTCCCTTATTAATTTTTCTTCCAATAGGAGCGAAAAAATATTTGGTACCACTTGAATTTCAATAAGTAAGAAATTATTGTGGTTTTGGAATTTTCTTGTAATATCAGGTATTCTCTTTACATCGAGACCAATCTTGACAAATTCAAGCAACCCGTTTCGAAGTTACACGATTTTTTCCAGTAACACGTAATTTAGTTTCCCCTCCCTTTATTTTGACAGCAATCGTCAAAATTCATTAAATAAAGTTTTTCTACAAACGTCAAAAAATGACAAGGTTTACGCATCGATAACAATACGCGAAGTGACCCTTTTTTTCACTTTCCTACTTTACCATGACAGCGTGCTCGAAATGACGACGCCATGCGCGAAGTACGCACTGCACGCAAACTAGATGAGAGTTTTGTATTTTAACTTTAAAATAATTGTCAACTTCTTCACGTTTGTAGAAAAAATTTTGTTTGCAACTCGTGCGCGAAATACTTTTGGTGATCTCGACTATTTTTTTAACTCGGCAAAAAATCAGTTCTCGATCACCAAAGTGGCATTTCGCGCACTAGATACAAAAATAACTATTTACATATTGATCACTAGTTTACAAGGAATATACATATTTCTTTAAATACATTACTAAGGAAAATTGTCCAAAAAATGTGAATTTCAAATGGAAATCAGTGAAGCGCCCTCTGGCGGCAATGGTAGGAAATTGAAAATAATTTCCAGCATTTTTTCTTGGTCATATTATTTGTTATAAGATTTTTTATTTCACTGCTTAATCTCAAATAGTTTCTGAGTTATGGCCGGCCTCCTTTCTTAGTTGTACCACAGATAAGTACTGTGGTTGTACACTCTGTACGAACGGGGCGACGCGACGGTGACCAGATCGAACAAATTTAGCAGTAACACCGTCAAAAGAGACGTTTTTTCAATCTTCAATAATGAATTTATACAAAGATTCTCGTTACCATACAAAACGCAGTGAAGTGAATGCTGCTGTCCTGCTGTTTACCTAAAGTGTGTGTTCCTCACTCTCACAGTACAGAAGAAATTTTATATTTAGTAAAATTTGCGCCAGATTCGGCGGTTTCTGTGATGTTTGGAACCTCCTTTTAGTTCATTCATAAAATTTTTTCTTTTTACTTTTTACTACTTAATTATCGGAGAAAAAGTTGTAAAAAAACATTTTTTACTAGCAGGACGTAATTGCATATTTGAACGTAGTTTTTAGTTCTGATTAACTTTTTTTAATAACAATTTTCGATATTGTCAAAAATAAAGGTACTTTACTCTTGAGCAAAATTCATATTTTTTGACAAACCGCGTACACGACTGAAAAAATTTAATATCTGATGATTGTATTTTAGATTTTAGAACATGCAGAGCTTTTTATAAAGAATAACTTTTTTTCGTAAAATTAATAATAAAAAAGTTTCCCATATGTTGCCAACTTAACTAGACACACTGTATATGTATATAACTACCCCCCTCCCCACCTCAGACACAACCACGCCGGATTCTGCACAAATGAGTCATTGTTTTTCTTTCCACCCTTAAGGGAGATGGGAGTGGAGAGGGTGACGGACAATTTGTAAATCACGAAAAAATATTAGAGGAAAAAAAATGTAAAAAAAGATTGTTGTTCTTCGGACGTGCAATTTTTCCCCTTTCCATCCCCAAAAAAGGGGTTGAAGTTGGGGATGAAATTTGCCATTTGAGTATCGTTTTTATGGAGAATCCAAAAGTAATAAAAAATAGGTGTTCCCATTTAAGTTTTGAAAACTCACCCCCGCTCCACTCCACAGGAGGGGTGAGGGTGATGTTTACGTATCATAACTCAATAGGTTTCAACAAATAAAGGAAACGTATTTTTTTCTTTTTGTAATTGGACGTGTCGTTCTCGAGATATTAAAGGGTGTATATTTTAACTTTAATGGCGTCCCGACGGCGAACGGGTGATCCGATCAAAAAATTTACCAGCGATTTGGAATCAGTGAAGAATTTCCTATAAGATGACACCACTTCCAGCTTTCTAAACCCTGTAACATCGACCAACGCACAGACACACAGACACACAGACACACAGACATCCGGACGAATTTAGTAACCAACTTTTTTAAGTTGGTTGAAAAGTGATCCCCCCGCTTGGTAGATACCTAACATTTACCTAATATACTCATTATGTGAAATAAGCTATCGATTTCATAATAGCGTCGCTTTTTTCACCTGCCGCAACATATACTTACCAACTGTCAATTACTCGTGGAAACATCAAATAAAATGAGAAATGCGTCATTCTATAGAAGGTATTATAAGCTGCGTCAGTATTTTTTATTTCGTATCACATATCTATCAATTACTCTCCCCTCGAGTAATTCCTTATCGTGGCATTACTAGATTAACATTCAATATTGGTTTACTATTGTGATAATAACAGACGAGTGAAAAAAACAAATTAAAAAATTATCAACTACCATTATAGAAAAATTGTTCCATTTCGAAAGTGTGCGCGCAACTTAATACCCCCTATATCCAAAAATACACGGTAAGTAATTCACGTAAATATCAGATTATTTGATTTTATTCTGTAATCCAAAATTCAACATTGTTTATCAAGTGCCGTTTGTGTGTTAACGTTTGTTTATTATATACCTATCCGCTTTAATGCTCCATAAACAATATCTAATATGGTTAGGGTTACCAGACCAAAAAATGAAAATTCCTGACAAATTCGATTATAATTCCTGACATTTCAGAGCAAATCCGGACAAATGAAAATTGAAAAATGAAACTCAGTTGATAGAGCATTAATTAAAAATTTTTTATAATAAAATGGCTAAATAAACATTATTAAAAACAAGAAATAACACTACATATCACAAACGGAACATTTTACTTCATTCTGATCTCTTCCAGGCTTCATGAGAGGAAACCTCGAGCGGAGAGTATCAGTAAAAGTACAGAAGCGCTTGTTAGACGATGCCATACTTATAATGCGACAATAACAAACTAAAACAGCCAGCTCAAATCATTCGTAATCATATTCACGGAAGACGCGCGATAAGCTAATTGCTAATTACACTTTGGTTCTCTGTCCTCGTTACTGTCCCTACACAGACACCCATTCCCACTCCCACCCACTAGTATTTCTATTTACACGTGTACCATGAATTGACGCATATAATTTCGCGAACTGTCGTTAAGAGCCATTTTTTGTACACAAAACACAAACCTATTCAAGAAATGCATTATTTAGACTTTATTGATGATTTCTGTGAAAAATCCGGACAATTTATAATTCCCGGCGGAATCCGGACAACCCATGTAATTTCCGGACTTGTCCGGACTTTTCCGGACGTCTGGTAACCCTAAATATGGTAAAGGATAAATAATTACACGTCGATGAATCATAAATTCCGTCGGGATTCTGTTATTTGTGAAAGAAACTGTTTACGAGAACAATTTCAAAATTATACCGACACTAAAAATAGTTTCAACCTTTTTCAATCTATAGATGAATTGCCTACCTATTCTTTTTTATACTTTCGTTTACCCAAATTGATTTCTAAATAGTTTTTAAAAAAATCAGCTAATCTTATCGTTAATGTCTCAAGCTCTGTTTCTAAGTCGTAAAACGGTAGCTAAAAGTTTATACAAATATCGAGTACCAAAAAGAGGAAAGTGTATACCTAGGTACCTAGTAGAGTTAGTGATACTGCAAGAAGTGCTTAAGAAGGTAGTAATATTCTTGTTGTTCTAATTAATTTGTAAATTTAATTGAACGTATAATAACTTCATCTTCAAAATCAATAGTCTAGTACCTAAATAGGTACTTCATTAAGTTAATTAAAAGAAAAAGATATCATTAGTGAAAAGCTCTCGTATTTCGATTAAATTGAGATCTCACTTTCACTTCACCACATAGGTACAGATTATTGTGCTTGATATGTGTCGCTGTCGAATTGACTATAACTAATAGGGATGAAATTTATTCAAACTTTATAATCTCTAATGTAGTCGCGGCGTATTTTATGATTTTACATTCTGTGCGATTTCTTTAAATAATTCAAATATCTTCGTTCAAAAAGTGGAAACGCAATTTGTAAGAAATCATAAAATATTGGCGATCCTTTATTTTTGTGCAAATAGTGCTTGCTAAAATCTGGAAATGCCAACGTGTAAAGAGACCTTTTTTGTCGTGTAAATGTACAAATGTTGCAACCTAGAACTTTTTTTTGAAAGATAGTCGGAAGCAGAATGCAAAAAACCGCAACCTACCACAATCTCTTGTTTGTTCGCAAGATGAGATCGAGGGTACGTTCACGATAAATAATGACGCTCCTATTTCAACTTTTTTTGATACGGCCATGCCATGTGAAGTTTTAGACTTTAGCTACCCCAAGTTAACCGCGAGGCGAGAGGATGGAGCATTCTTTAAGTTGATCGAAAGCGTTTTGTTGGGGATTTGGTGATAAAGATCAGGTTCCTACGCAAAAGAACCTCCAAAAATGTACGTTTCCGATCGAGTCGGTCTCAAGAATATGGGACGCGGCGAATCCTTCTATTCGTCCATTTTTCACCTGTCTGCTCGAAGGTTCATTCTAACCTCCTTCACCTTTTCATCTCCATACGTGAATTCATTCTGTCATGGCTTCCGAAAAGACTCAAAAATAAGATCGAAGGGGGCAAAAGAAAACGTCGAGATTCGCACTAAAACAAGCATCTTCGCGGATAAGGAGTGCGAGGTTCGACCTGTGTCCTGTGTCCATATAGTACGTACGATAACTTCATTTTACCTTAAAAATGGCAATTATATATCGAAAACTACAAGAAAAACATAGTAAACTAAATCCCTTTTAACTTTCTTCCCGTTAAGTATTGATTCATAATAATAATTCATCGAAAATTTTCTTCCACCTTCTAGGTTGGAAAATTCTAGTCTCTGATAAAAGCCCTTATTCAATAAGACGAAATCAACATTTCTTGTTACTTAGCATTACGTAATCTGCCATGTTGAGTACATTCAGTTTGAATTTAAAGCTATTCTGTACCCTGTACCCTTCATTAGAGAACGCGTTTCCGGTGCTACCTGAAAATGAAGGGATGTAACCTTCGAACTTTGTTATATGTTCGAAGGATGTAACAGTCCGGTTTTACGAAATCCTCATAGGTACTGTAAGTTGCAGATCTTTCTGTTTAATTTCTTCAACTCTTCTTTATCCCGTTATCCGTGGTAACGCTGACAGAATTAGAACTACCAACTTGCATGAGTCCTATTTCATCCAGAATATCTTCTCAAGGAATCTGTCATTCTTACGGTTTTTTTTCATTTTCACACTACCATCGAAAAAAATTGAATTAGTATTATACAGTATGGAAATTAAGTAGCGTATAAATTCGGTAACTCCGTTAATCTGTATGATACAGACAAAATCTAAAAAGGGTGTAGCGATTTAAATTACAGCGCATATGAAAAAGGTATTTTCAGATGTTTACATCAATTGTTTTGAAAGTTGTGACGTCATCAATATTTTTTTCTTTCATGGCCTACTAGAAGCCAATAGAAACTGAAAATTGAAAAATACAGCAAATTAACCAGAACATGTGAAATTACAAGAAATCTACCGGAGATAGATGTCGACAAACTCATATCGTTGGAAAATGGAAAGGTAATAAAATTTTACATTTGATGCGATAAAGAAAAATTGTACGTGCCATTTGAAAAAATCAAGTTATCTTTGATAGAAATTTTGTAAATTGACGTAGTAATTTCTCCGAACACAAGAAGAATTGGGATTTGACGGTCCGGTCTACGCTAGTACATTTCATGCTTAGTAACATCGCATAGTCACGGCGTTCTAAGTTTTGTGATCCCAGCGATATTTAATTTTTTTTAGACATCTACTTTTTGTAAAAATGACGAATTGCTGCTAAACGATTCGTTTTAGGTACTATGTGTGATACTAAGGAAACCAAATATGCAATAATATACAGGGTGTCTCCAAAAACACCTTACAACGCTTTAGGGTAGACTTATGGGGTAATATTAGACCGATATAACCCAATTTACCTCTATGCAAAAGTGCACCATTTCAGAGTTACAGCTCTTCAAAGTTGGTGTTTGAAAAACGTTTATTTATCATAAACCGTTTAAGATAGGAATTTGAATTTTGGAATAATAATTACTCTTGTCAAAAGCTATAATTGTACAAATTTTGGGGAAAAAAGACGTACAAGAAATGGACCATCCGCATTATCGTTACTGTTAACAGTAGAATAATTGTTTAGTTCTTTACTAAAATGTAAAATTCGCTACACCAGATGAAAGGAAATTTCAAAATTAATAACTTTCGCCTCTTCACATTTTATCGTAAATTATTTGGTTTTCCAGATAAAAGGAAAAATTAACGCTAGGTTTTTCTAATAAAAGTGTTTAATTTAAAGTGACCATAATTAATAAGATGAAAATCAGGACACTCTGAACGTGACCGGAGGGTCTGGGGGGTACTCCGTACCCCCGAGGGAAGGGGGGGTCCGTGGACACTCGCCCGGAAAATTTCAAAAAATTTGAGTTAAAATAGAACATTTTGACGCTCTCAAATGACTATATTTCTGTCACTGATTCCCTAATTTCAGCTCCAAAAAATAAAAAAAATACCAGATCTAAGAAAATCTAAGAGGAGGGGTTTAAAAATAATAACATACACAAGTAAAGCAACTATTGCTTTTGCTGTTATTGGGGTGATAAAAAAGATTGTTGCGAAATTAAAGGATTATTTTTATTTTATAAAACAAATTATTATTCTAAAGTACATTATAATAAATATGTGCTAAAACGTTCTAGAAACGATATCGTGTGAATTGGTCACTGCTTGTAACTATGATAGCCGTAAAATTTTATTTTAGCATATCGTAAGTTTAGTTTAATTAACATTTGGGTAGGTATTTCACGGAATATCATCTGTAATTTATTGTAAATGTAAAAGTAATTAATAACTACCTAACGAAAAATTAGTCATGCTTCGAAACAACCGAAATTCAGTACATTCAGTACAGTAACCAAAAAATCAGGACATTTTGCGTACTGATTTTTTTTTTGAAAAAATCAGAAAGCTATGCTCAAAATCAGTACTGTCCTGATAAAATCAGTACGAATGGTCACTTTAGTTTAATTGCATATTATCTAGTAGCCGTAGACGCAGAACCAATCGTCTAAAACTTTCGGATTTGAAAGATTTTTGTGGAAGTTTTTGTGGTTTCGTATGAGGAAAGCGATAAGGGCGAAATAAAACGCACTTTACGGGAAAAACACTTCCGGCAAAAAACCCAAAGTAATTCAAAATCAATCGGTCGAACTTTTATTTGTTATTATGTATACGGCTACTAGATAATATGCAATTAAACACTTTTATTAGAAAAACCTAGCGTTAATTTTTCCTTTTATCTGGAAAACCAAATAATTTACGATAAAATGTGAAGAGGCGAAAGTTATTAATTTTGAAATTTCCTTTCATCTGGTGTAGCGAATTTTACATTTTAGTAAAGAACTAAAAAATTATTCTACTGTTAACAGTAACGATAATGCGGATGGTTCATTTCTTGTATAGTACGTATGAATGGCCATATAAAAATTTGTTGTGAGTTACCATGCTTGTTAAAGTTTGGCCACCCCTATATTATTGTTGTTTATGTCATAGAGAACCATTTTATGGGGGGGGGGGGGGGGCAACCAGAGTGGCCGCCATCTTGGCCGCCATCTTTAAAAATGGCCGCCAACCGAAATTTGCCAATATCTCTGCAACCACTGATCCAAATCTAACGTACATGGGCTCAAAATACTCGGAATTGTATTCCTCATATATTTTCTTCTATACCGAAAGTGTCTAAACTGTACCGATTTTAAGGTGTCCGGCTTAAATGGGCCGAACAATGAAAAAAATTCCCATTTTTGCCAATATCTCTGGAACCAATTATCTGAATCTAACATGTGTATGCTCAAAATACTCGGAAATATATTCCTCACATATTTTGTCATAGACCGGAAATGGATAAAATGCATCGATTTTACGTTTTATTTTATTTTATTTATTTTTATTTTACATGTGAATTCAATTTAAATTTTTATTGGGAGTTACCGTGCGTGTTAAAGTTTGGCCCTCTCTACAGGATTGTTGTTGGGGATGTGAGGATCAATTGGGGGGGGGGGGGGGGGGGGCAAACTCGGCGGCCGCTATCTTCGCCGCCATCTTGGAAAATGGCACCGATTAGATTTCTGGCCATAACTCCGTAACCAGCCATCCAAATTGAACGAACTTCAGCTCAAAATGTTCAGAAATATATTCTCTGTCTCTCTTGTTCCGCACCGAAAATAGCTAAATCCAACGTGTTAGACGTTATTAGGCATAAACTGGAGAAACACACAAAAAATATACACATTTTGCTAAATTTACTCAAAACTATTCGGAATTGAACTTCCAATGTCCTGAACAAAAATACAGAATCGGCATTTTAGAGTTAAATAAAAAAAATGATCTTAATCGGAGTAATCGTTGCATAGATATAACGCATAAGATACAATACCATCCGCTCTAGGACAGGAGTAGGTATGTATTAACAATACCAACTATTCAAATTAGTTCTAAAGTTTTATTTTTGAGAAGGTGCGTGTACATCATAGGCATTTTTCTTAGTTACTATTGTTATTATATTGTAACTATGTAAAACGTCTTTGACGTACACACACCTTCGAAAATCAAACTTTACCTGTTATTTTTCAAAGATTACTTTAGTAGTTCAGGATTAATTATTCAAGGAAATCTAGTTCAGTAAATTATTTTTACTTAAATTTTTGTAATTCCATTTTTCTTTTCTTAGAAAATCAGCTGAAATTCGACTAAATCATTTGCACGTGCATGCGTGCATCTTAAAACAACGTGAATAACAATAAACCGTACCATTTTTACTCCTGCTTTTAAAATCAAGTCCACAATTTAATTTGAAATCCAAATCCACGATTAACAAATTCAATTCCATAATTTACGGTACCAAAACACAATAATCCCAGTTATTTTATTCATATAATTAAAAAAAAATGGGATGACATACTTTACTTTGAAATCGGCTTACGAAGAAATTTGTTGGAGATCTGAAATGTTTCAGGTGCCGATTATGAACCGAACAAGATTGAAGACTGCAATACTAAAAAGGTTTCATCCTTAGCTTAAAGAAGAGCGAGGTTTCAGGAACGAGATAGTTCTACTGTGCTCTATAGCAATGAAAGACGTGGTACAGAATTCGTTAACGTCCTCGGCTCCATCAGAAGGCTATCGTGTACTATCAAACGAGCTTTGCTTTGTAGACGTGACATGACAAAGGAAAAGAGTTTCGATTTTGTGAAAGATGGCTTTTATGCTGACTGCCAGAAAGACTCCGTTTCTAGCTCACTCAAGTATCTTATAGGGCTCATATTATACGGCCCCACTCATAAGACTGTCTTCGAAAAGGAGCAGATAAAATAGTCACTATTGCTCAGCTCAATTAGTACAACGCATATCCACATATCCATCAAAATCATGAAACCCCGTTCGGCTTCTTTTGCATTCTTAGTTTCGGAGTGCTTCTCTGGTGGATGAAATAAATCGCCTTGGTCTGTCTATTAATTATAACAGAGTGAGATACATTCAGAAAAAACTTTGTCATTCGGTCGTGCAACGTTAGAACACAACGTCGAAAACTCCGTTTGTGGGACACAAATGCGTAGCGGTCTGTTCACTGTCGGAGCTGTCGATAACATAGACCATCATTTAACATCAAGAACAGTCAAAGATTCATTTCACGGAACTGCTGTTTCTCTTTTTCAATCAAGAAGACACGAGAACGATAGCAAGAGAAAACTAGATGTGCACATCGGGTTACCTACGTGGCACTGAAAATGCTTTTGTACGAAACTCATCAAGAATCATCGCCAACATTGACATTTGATGATTGGATTATTGGATACAGAAAAATTCCAAAAGTCCGACCTTTTACTTCTGGATTGCTGTTAATATTCCTGCCCTAGAGCGGACGGCATTGTGTCTTATGCGTTGTATCTATGCAACGATTACTCCGATTAAGATCAATTTTTTTTTATTTAACTCTAAAGTGCCGATTCTGTATTTTTGTTCAGGACATTGGAAGTTCAATTCCGAATAGTTTTCAGTAAATTTAGCAAAATGTGTATATTTTTTGTGTGTTTCTCCAGTTTATGCCTAATAACGTCTAACACGTTGGATTTAGCTATTTTCGGTGCGGAACAAGAGAGACAGAGAATACATTTCTGAACATTTTGAGCTAAAGTTCGTTCAATTTGGACGACTGGTTACGGAGTTATGGCTCGAAATCTAATCGGTGCCATTTTCCAAGATGGCGGGCAAGATAGCGGCCACCGAGTTTGGCCCCCCCAAAAAATTGATTTTCACATCCCAAACAACAATCCTGGAGGGGGCGCCAAACTTTAACACGCACGGTAACTCCCAACATAGCATTCATACGTACTAGTACGTCTTTTTTCCCCAAAATTTGTACAATTATTGCTTATGATAAGGGTAATTATTATGCCAAAATTCAAATTCCTATCTTAAACGGTTTATCATTTATGATAAATAAACGTTTTTCAAACACCAACTTTTAAGAGCTGTAACTCTGAAATGGTGCACTTTTACATATAGGTAAATTGGGTTATATCGGTCTAATATTACCCCATAAGTCTACGCTAAAGCGTTGTAAGGTGTTTTTGGAGACACCCTGTATAGGGGGTTCCATTTACAAAAATGTAACTTTGATATAAATCACCCTGTATATGTATTGCAATTCAAGTGAAAATATTTTAGGTGGGTACCCGACCATATCCCAGTAACAAACTTTAGAAATGTTCGTTAATAAACCCACAATCTTCCAACCCCGCACTGTTGGCCCACCCTGTATTTATTTCATTATTTCCCATAGGGGAAGGGGGATGAATGTTTGAAGTTCAAAATTTTAAATCTTCATAACTTTTTTGCTAAGAAAGATGAAGAAATAAAATTGTACAGTGAAGTAGCTAGAGAGGACATACGACTCTTTTAATCGAGTATAATAAGTATACCAATTTACTTCCGGCCTAGCAGGAAATTAACAAAATATGAAACATATTTATGTTACACCCTGTATATTATTTCAGGGGAAAATCGGAAATCGTTTTCTGATTACAACTATACTACACACTATATATTTCTTTTTTTCTATCCGGAAATTAACTTTATATTATTTCAGGAGAAAATCAGAAATCGCTTCTGTTAACAACTATCCTACACACTATATATTAATTTTTTTATTTTTTTGAGTTATTACGCAAAAACTATTTTATTTAATACGTCATAACTCATATCTATAGTAGTACCTAAACACGGAAAAGTTGTGTGCCAGTTTACTGGTCATTTAATTTCTTATGTAACCAGTATTCAAAATTTTATATCGTTGAAAAGACTCTAAAAAAAATAAAAAATATTGGTGCCATTTAGAAAAATATTGATGACGTCACACGTCACAACTTTCAAAACAATTTGATATAAACATCTCAAAAAACCTTTTCCATATGCACTGCAATTTAAATCGCTACACTCCTTTTAAATTTTGTCTTATACAGATTAATGGAGAATTTATCCGCTACTTAATTTCCACACTGTATAATTATTAATTAGATAATAAATAAACCGATAAGTACAACAGAATATCGAAAGATGGTCAAAAATATGTGGTAGCATAAAATGAATAAAATTCGCTTATTGAGCATCGATGTAATGTGTCATGACATTGATCCCACGAAACTGGTGTATAACTGACATTTTTTGATCAAAATCCATATATACAGGGTGTCCCAAAATTGCTGGGACACAGAGCTACTACGTGTAATAGAGATCAAAATAAGTTGATTGGACCCAATTTATGTATATACCAAAATGTACCGTTTGCCCGTGAGAAGAGTTCAAAGTTTACATAAAAAAACACATTTTTGTACGCTGTTCAGACATGAGTGAAACAAATTGAATGAAATTTCACAAAAGTGCATTTTAGAGGATTACTCTCCTTTGGGTAATTAAATAAATCCAAAAGAAATTGTAGAAGGGTTAAAACCACCCTCACCCCTTTACATTTTTTTTCAAAACTTTCTTAGGGGTGGTAATACGATTCTCAAATTATTTTATCAAGAAGACTGATTAATTATCTTCATTTTGTTACTCTTCATAACATTTCGTATTCCGCATAGTTCCGAAGGAAAAAAATGTTTTCTTAAATAATGCTAACAGATATTCCTAGTACAAGTTTAATAAAATTGTAATAAAAAATTTAGTTTCAATTTTTTACGTCGAATTGACCTTTGTATTGATGAAGGTGGCCGTCATATTGAACATTTATTATGAAAAAACGTTCTGCCTTTGTTTCCACTCCCAACTAAATTTTGTATTACAATTTTATTAAACTTGTACTAGGAATATCTGTTAGCATTATTTATGAAAACATTTTTTTCCTTCGGAACTATGCGGAATACGAAATGTTATCAAGAGTAACAAAATGAAGATAATTAATCAGTGTTCTCGATAAAATAATTTGAGAATCGTATTACCACCCCTAAGAAAGTTCTGAAAAAAAATGTAAGGGGGTGAGGGTGGTTTTAACCCTTCTACAATTTCTTTTGCATTTATTTAATTACCGAGAGTAGAGTAATCCTCTAAAATGCACATTTGTCAAATTTCATTCAATTTGTTTCACTCATGTCTGAACAGCGAACAAAAATGTGTTTTTTTATGTACACTTTGAACTCTTCTCACGGGTAAACGGTACATTTTGGTATATAGATAAATTGGGTCCAATCAACTTATTTTGATCTCTATTACACGTAGTAGCTCTGTGTCCCAGCAATTTTGGGACACCCTCTGTATATATGATCGCCCAAAATGTATAAAATTCACCTATTGGGCAACCTCATTATCATTTCATGCCTCGGTGGAGAGAGGGTTGACTGGATGTTGCATTTTTGACGAGATAAATACTTACAGCAAAGGTATTTTGGCAACTCTTATTTTTAATTTTAATCTATCTCACAAACTGACCCTTGATAATGGACATACATAGTGTCGAAATGCGTCGGGTTACTTACATTTAAAATAATAAATTAGTGGAATTAGTTTATTACTATTACAAGTGTCATTAACTGTACTTATACCTACTATAATTTCTGGGAAGGCTAATTCTTTACAGATATCTTATCGCATTATATTGTATAATGTATTTAATATCGACTTGGGTTATAAAGTTAATTATTTGTTTTTTAGTAGGTACCTACCTATTCAATAACTAAGTTAAAACAGAATAAACAAATGTGCGAATTACTTTTCATTTACCTACCTTAGGGACGTATAGGTAATATTATTTGTGTACCTTTGCTACAGTTTTTATGGTTCTTTCTTCTTCTTTGTGACTGAGTGAATAAATGCCTAACTCTTAAATTGTGCTGGCGATTGAGTACAAAACGATTTTTAAAAAACAAAAGTTCTTTGGTAATCATGTTACCAAATGAAAGTATGCTTGAATTAAAAGGTAGGTACGTCTTGAAATAATTTATTAATTTTTGGTATGAGTTTGTTACATGAGCACTGTGCAAAAAATAACATTTTTGAGTTCTCTTCGGTACAATGCGTACTAACACTAGCGTTGCTATACAATCAAATAAATTTCATCCATATCTCCATCGCCTAATGGCGGGTGTTCATAAATCTGCCTTCCAGTCACAAATGCATCCACAAGGTAATTATCCTAATACTTAGCACAATACTATTTTCATAGCGTTCTACATCTTCCTGTTCTTATCTCAGTCCGATGCCAGAATGAGGCTTTCTGTCCCTTCCCTTGATTGACACCTAAAAAATGGTACAGTCGATAATAGACTAATTACTCGTATCATAGAGAACAAGTGTGTCTATCAGAGTATATGTATGTTTTATGATTGAAAAAATCATCCCAAATTTTGAGCAGTCACTCTTCGTTTACCTCTAATCTCTCTCTTCTCCAACTTTTAGAAGATACTCTTTAGCAGACCATAAAATCTCTTTTCAACAACTATATCTTCAACTTTTAGGCCTCTGAACTGGTTACACGGGGTTCTTTCATTGTGATGTAATTCATACCGTGTATTGTAGTAAGGTGTTTTTTTGGAGCTCCCTTTTGTTTCAGAGTGCAACGCATTATCGGCATTATTTCATTTCCTCGCATTTCGTCTTTGTTTGTTTCCTAGAATTTATAGCCACTCCTTCCAAAAGTAACAACTAACATTTCATTTCTACCTATCTCCTAAAATGTTGATACCCGGTCTGAACCTAGTTTGCAAGCCTATTTGCTCTTTCTACCATTAATATATTAATTTCCTCCTAGAATCACTGACTCTTAATTCACCCTCTATCCGCGTACCTATTAGAAACCCCTTCAGGTTACAGCGTATTATCAGACAAGTCGACTGAACGCGCTTATACTTGCTTTTGCTTGCTTCCGCGTACATTAATTTGCAAATAGCTGCTCAATGAGCAAACGCTACCTAGGGCAAACTAGGATAGGAAGTACAGGGTGGGCCAACGAAAAGGTAACAGACGAGTTTCTGGCTAGAGAAAATTTTTTTTTGAGAAACGCAAAAACACGTCGATTTTTACATCAAGGGGGACAACTTTTGCTATGAATTTCAACTTGAAGTGATTTCATCCCTTAGCGCTGTGAGAACAACCCCTAAAATTTAAATAGGGATGATGGGGCAAGTGATACGTCATTTGAAAGGTCTTTCTTTTCTAGTTTCAGTGCACTACTTTTTTTTATTTTGTTTTTATTTTTAACCAAAAAAATTGAAGTTCCAAAATGGAAAATGAGGAAAGAGATTGAGGCATTTAAAAACTCAAAAAAGCTCGGACAGGTCAATTGTTTTTTTCTTAGAGAAGCTAGGTACTTTTACTGCTATTTGACAACATTGTTTCACCCCTTGGGTACAGGGTAAACCAGTGCCGGTTTTACATGTCATTTAGTAGTACGCACTAAGTAACATTGGGCCCCCCACCATCACCAACAACCCTCACAACAATTTGCATACATAGCAAAACTTCGAATTTGATACAAGTCAATCTATTTTTTTCTCTGCCTCCGTTGCTTTTGAGACGATAAAAATGAGAATCATTCAGACTAATATATTTTAAATAGCTTCATAAGATGAAAACGGCAAGTCTGAATTCTCAAGAAGCTTACAAGTTACGATACAATAAATGTCTTTATTTATGGTTGGTACAAGTACAAACAACACCGCACGTAAACGAAGTGTAGGCCGGAAATTATGGCAATAAAAATTTTGTTCCATAATTGGAATGTTTCACATTATTGTTAACTTGCTGGAAAATAAAATTTACATTTTGCAATTTTTTTAAATACGTTTTCAGCAATTTAAGAGGAATGTTTACGAAAATACAAATATTAGTGCCGTAACATCCGAGTCCCATAGATCACAGGCCCGGGTTCCGCGGGGCTGATAATTACACTGATAATTACGCCCCTGATTCACAAACCCCTCTGGTGTCGGCATAATTAAGTACAAAGGTTATTTGCTTACAAAGGGACGAGGAAATGTTCAATCTGCAATAAACTCTTTTAAAATATATGACCAGTAATAAATTTTAGTCTCAAACGTGTTAAAGGGTGTCTTCTTATTATTATACCTTCTTTTCAGATTTTAACTTTCCTGTTATTTAAGATTGTTGTATCTTACAGTATTTATTCTGAAGGGAAGTCGTGAGTGAAATAAATACACCTTAAGTCCTTATTAATATTAAATGCATTGATTGATACCTATAATTAATAAATTTAAAACTTTAGATTTGTCCGGGCCCTAGCTACGCACGTGCGTAGTGTGCGTAATGTATAAACCGGCACTGGGGTAAACAACCCTTACATTTTTAAATAAAAACAAGGGTTAATTTTTTCTTGTGCTAATTAATAAAACAAGTTTATGCAAATTCAATCTTAGTTTAATAAATGTTCGAAATGCCCTGCCCTCAGCTTCCATGCAATACAGTAGAACGCCGATTATCCGAAGTAATTGGGACCGGGGTCGATTCGGATAATCGAAAATTCGGATAATCGGACATAGACTGGTAATAAAGAAAAACGAACTGTGAAAAGCCGCGCGACGCAAAACATGTACATATGTAGTGTCTTGCCTCTAGCTTTCAACCATAACAATTGAAATATATCTGAACTCCAACGAGTTCCAACTTGTTACAACAAAACAAAACAAAAATTACATATGTACGTACTTGGTTTTAATTTTTTATATTACGCTTAGGACCGATTCGGATAATTGGCGATTCGGTTAATCGGCGTTCGGATAATCGGCGTTCTACTGTAATACGATTTTGATTCAATCGTTCCCGTACATTTTGCAGCGTTTCAGGAGTACAGTATCACCGCGTTCTCCTAATCTCACTCCATTAGATTTTTTTATGGGATCATGTAAAGAGTAAAGTTTATTCCACTGCGCCGGAATCTTTGGAGGAGACCATTATAATTAAATAAATATAATTACTATCAAATCCAATTTATATTAAAAATTTAAATTTAATAACCAAAAATAAATTTATTGTAACCCGCTGTCCCATAGTTGTTTATAACTCCATTTTCGTCTCTGCTGAGCGAATCATAACATGAATAAATAAAAAAATAAAAAAGGTTGAATTTTCATAAACTTGTTTTATTAATTAGCACAAGAAAAAATTAACCCTTGTTTTTATTTAAAAATGTAAGGGTTGTTTACCCTGTACCCAAGGGGTGAAACAATGTTGTCAAATAGCAGTAAAAGTACCTAGCTTCTCTAAGAAAAAAACAATTGACCTGTCCGAGCTTTTTTGAGTTTTTAAATGCCTCAATCTCTTTCCTCATTTTCCATTTTGGAACTTCAATTTTTTTGGTTAAAAGTAAAAAAAAATAAAAAAAAACTAGTGCACTGAAATCAGAAAAGAAAGACCTTTCAAATGACGCATCACTTGCCTCATCATCCCTATTTAAATTTTAGGGGTTGTTCTCACAGCGCTAAGGGATGAAATCACTTCAAGTTGAAATTCATAGCAAAAGTTGTCCCCCTTGATGTAAAAATTGACTTGTTTTTACGTTTCTCAAAAAAAAATTTTCTCTAGCCAGAAACTCGTCTGTTACCTTTTCGCTGGCCCACCCTGTATAATGTTTTCTATGTTTGGCCAAAAGTGATTATCATCTCTGCGATTCCCTCAAAAAAGTATTCACTACACTGGCTCCCTGCTAGAAGATAATCGAGGAGCTTGTGAAACGTTGAACTAAGTACATACCTATTGAACTTCAGGAGGATTACGTGGAAAGATAAAGTAGGATGAGATTTTGCTATAGTGATAATTACGGAAACATCACTTTCTATCCTCGTGAATTAGTTGAAGATATTGACTTGACTGGTTCAACATATTAGTCTTTGGCGTTTAATTTTCATTGAATTGTTTCAATTAGAACATTTTGAGTTTGAGTAAGATTCCAAACAATAAATCCAATAGTTGTGAGCAATAATATTAAATGACAGTGATTGAATAATTACAAGATGAGTAGATGACAACGTATCTACGGTTTTATTGTTGTTTCAATGTTTCAAGAAATTTATTTAAACTCCAAAACTGTTTTGGACCATATTAAAGACCAAAGCTTATGGTATTTGGTATGTTTACAACTACACGATAACCTTACGTTTTAGCAAAGAGTAATTATATACTCTTTGGTTTTAGGTAGTAGTAGGTATCAAAATATGTTACCTTGAGGGAATATCATGTGACTCCTATAATCAGTATAATCACTGTACTTAAGATAATGTGTTATCAAATAAATTTGCACGTAATTATAGCTATATCAATATATCTATGTACCTACTTAAATAACCGTTAACTTGACCTTTCGTTACTGTATCCGAAATTCTACACGGGGCTGATCCACTTATCGTTCTTTTAAGTCTTTTGGTTCAATTATCATCCTACATTGCGAAATGCTACAAAACCTGAAATGATCATAGTAATTAAAGAGTAGGTACAACTTTTCCACTTAATTAACTTCTAAAACTACTACTTAGGTACTCCACCATATATTTCGGGTCCAAATCCATTCCATAAGATATCATTACGATGACTAGGTACGCATTCCTTCAATTATAGCGATTACGATTACTCTGTTCCCTGAGCTTTAGGTACGACAAAGACAAAATGATCATTTTTGTTTCGTTATTAACCATAAAAGTTCACGTGAAACACATTTCAACCTTAAAAGACCAATAAATAAACTGTGTTTAGTGCAATTCAATGTTTTATTACCTACCTATTAATAAGAGATTTTTAAGCACTTCTATTAGTGGATACTTCTTTGTGGAAATGAATGTTGGCAAACCCATTTTCAATGTGCGCAAATCTGTTCAAACGCTTCGCGCTTTAATCCCTAATTTAAGTTTGAGAAATGATCAAAGTTGTAGAAGTGGCATGGTTTTATTTTATGTCAATCACCAAGGTTACTTACAAGGACAATTTAGGACTCGAAGAATCCAAGAAATGTTAAGAAAAATCATGAATTCGTTCTTCTGCATTCACGCTTTCTCTTGACACGAATCTTCAACCTCAATACGAGTTTTCTGTATCTTTGTAGTAGGTATATGCTAGTTTCTCATCTTTCCACTGGTGCTGCAAGAAATGTTGCTTGAACTTATAGATCTATGTATTTCAATTTCAATCATTTTAAACGTTTTTATACTCCTTCAAATAGCAAAATTACTGTTTCTGTGTTTTCAAACTGCCAACCATTTTTCAATGTTATAGTTTTGGCATTTAGTGCTCGGAAGAGCACATACTTCCTCGTTTACTGATTTTTATTTTTGAAAGATAACGGGGCTAAAGTATGACGAGTTTGATTTTTAAATGTTCACAAAAAAATTCCTCTATACATCAGCAATTTTCCACATGCATAATATTTGATAAAATTAGGAAATTTGACTTTGTGGGCCTACCTGTAACCGGTCTGTGAAGAAAAGAAGTATAATATTAGTTTTCAAGTAACATTTAGGTAATAATGATATATTACCTAATATATGAAATTGATTAAAATGAGATAAAACACTCACCATATGTGAAAGAACGAAAAAATTATTGTTAATTGCATTCTTATTCTTTGCGCTAATTTAATTTGAAGCGCCATTTTCGCGTTTCTCACTTGAACCAAGTAGAAAAGTAAAAGTTAAGGATATGTATAGCCGCATAGGTAAATTGGCGACAAATGTAATAAAAATTAAGCGTATCTACGTGCAGTTGCAGCTCTAAATCACATTTTGCCTCTACTACACACCACTCGCCCTTACTAAAAACTATTGTAAACAGTTATTGTACTTTTAGTACATACTTCAAAATGTAGATACGTGTATATAAAAAGAACGTGGCCTTGATTGGAAATCCAAAAAAAAATTTTGCGAAAGAAGCGGGCAAAAAAACGAACCTTCAATCAACACGTTTGTGACTAAGTATACTATGACATTATTTGATATTATAATTACATCATACTTGTAAATGAAACTGTAAAATACGCAAACTGTTCGTATTTTTACATAAAACACTGTTGTACGTAATAAACGTTTTTCCCTTCATCTTTTGGTTTAGTTAGACACGGCATTGTTTATTTTCATAGTTAATTGATGCCAAAAATAAATAACTTTCATGCAAACTAACGCGCTAAGAAAACATTTGATACATTTTCAGGTACGACCGATTTTCGCCTGTGAAGTTACAGGGATCCTGGTGCGATCTGATCTGGGAATAACCTTATAGTGAAGATGTAAACAATGAATAGTCAACAAACATGGAACAGATTCGACGAAAACGCTTGTTTTTACTTGGAAATGAATTTCCCTGGCAGTATCATGCGGATCTGCATCGTTTTGGCATTTGTGCTGACAGTAGTAAACAGTTTTAATACACAGGTGAGTTTTTGTACTATGATTAATTAATTAACGTTTAATAAAAATAATACCTATAATGTATATTGCGGAATGAAAAATAAAATTTTGCCATTTTATCAGATTTTTCCAAATTTACAATTTATCCTTCAAGTTCAAGCAGGTAGGTACCTACCTACCTATATCTATAAAATAATTACTCTTCATTTCCTAACGTAACTTTATTGATTAGGTGTGGTTGTAGCCTGTAGGTAAACATTACCACCAATTTCATATATTGAAAACTGTCCTTTACTATTATCACACTATTATATTCTACATTTCATTTAAAGGGTCTCTAAAGTTAATAGCAAAGATTGCAAAAATTACAATCATCTAAAATTAGCCCTACTCTTATGGCAAACAGGTGGAACGTCAAAATAAAACCAAATCTTTAACGCAGAATAATTTGAACTCTGCAAGGAAATAATAATAGTACCTACCTACATTGGAATAAATCCACGTTGAGGTAACTGTGCAAGGCGCATTAGCAATTAAGCAACCGCCCCGTATTAGGTAGGTACCTATCTGGATTTGAAAGGTTCTTTGCGACCGATTCTTGATTTTGTAGGCCACCCAACCCAGTGCCAAAATAAATATGGCGCCTCTCACTTTATGCCGTTTCTTAAAAAAAAAGGTAAAAACTCAGTATTTTACACGACGTTTGTATCTACATGTTTTCCGCTGAATAAAAACTGAAAAATCTCCAATTTTCTTAGTTTAAGCTTTTTATAGTTAACACAGCCTATAATAACGTTCCCAGTTTTAGAAACAATTTCTTACGAACCTCTTAAATCATTAAGTAGGTACATAATAATCATCAGAAGATATAGGGTGACCCAGGCCATGACCCTTTAACGATCCGTTATTTTTTTTAATAGTGCTTCCTCGAAACAGTTTTGTTTTTGAGTTGAACGAATTTCATTATGTCGTGCGCGACATTTATTTCCACCTCATCGCCCCCCCCCCTCCCCCGGTATAAGAAAAATGAAATTATTTCGATAAGGTTCGAAGATTGCTTCATGACCTTCACAATCGAAATTACCTATGCGTTTTTGTTTAAGTTTCACCGATAGGGGGAAATGGAAGGAAATCAGTGTTCTGGATTATATAAAAGGAATTAAAATTTCATCATCTTCTTCATGTTTAAAGCATGAGCAGCATATATGTGCCGCGGAATTTGAACTCCTCTGGTTTCCAACCCTTATACTGGCACTATTGGTATTAGCCAAGGCCTAGGTGGCCTTGTATTAGCACAGATAAAATACATTAGTCATATTTCTCATCACAGCTTTATATTACATGTGGAGATCAAATAACTGCGCCGTTACCGTTGTGCGTACTAAAGGTACACCATATCCTTTGCAGTATTGAGAAATGGTATATGGTCGTACGTAGTCTTAGCCTAGGCAATTTCATAGTACTTAGCCCTGTGTAGCAAATCAGTCTTAACCAAGAGGTAAGCATTGGAAGAGAGTCCTTACAGCTGGCCGATACAGCGTACCTAACCGCCATAATAAGGTTCAACTTACATTTTCCTTTTCGAGTTAAATTCGTTCACTCAGTTCATTTTCCTGGCAAGCTTAGGTAGATAGATAAGTAGGTACTTGTTTGGCCTTGATAGCTCAAAGGAATTTTGATCAACAGGCACTCAAAGAAAAATAGTTTATTTAGATTTCAAAAACCTTTGCTCTGGCACACATTCCAGAGGAAATTTTAAATGTTTTGAAAATTACTTTCCTAATTCGCATAAAGCTTCTTTCACTATTTTCTACAAGTATTAAAAAATTCTATTTATAAATTTCCCTTTCAATAGAGTTGCACATTTAACAAACGATCATACAAACACATCAAAATATTTATCTCAAATTAGATATTTTGAATGTTATTTATTGCTTTCAAGTTCATCTATTATTACCAACTTATGCGTTACCATTGCAAATATGTAGTCTCGGAGCTAGAAATACTATTTTCTATGAAGTTATACTAACGTAAGCTACTTTTCATTAACACTCGCGCGATCAAGAAAATATTTGGAATGATTACCTACGGTACTATTTTATCTCTTTTAGATTCGAATACCTGTTTTGCCTATTAATCATCATCAAACAAATTTTGTTTTCAGCTTCTAGAATGTTTGACTTAAGTACTTAAGTTTAAAATCTTCTCAATTCAGATTATAGCAGTTACTGGATAGCATCCAAAGGTTAACTTCAGTGCTTCTTCAATGGTCTCAATTATATTGATATTTTGCTTACACTTTATCATTTAAACAGTTTTTAGAATACAAAACCCTTTACGAGCCAAATTGTAATTTTCCTATCTACCTTTGCCGGAAAATAGATACTTACTGGCTTTTTCTTCCTTTGGCAGGCGGTTTTTGTTAATCATTGATTTGGTAAACTGTACACTTCCTGCTTGTAGAGAAGCTGTAGTGCACCGTCTCGTCGTTTATGTAGCATCCTCTACAATTACAAGATGCTAATTCGATCAAGTCCCTACAGTGCATGTGCTTGTTTAGTTTACAGTTCCTCACTCTCTGGATGGTACAGAAACGTGTCAAACTCACATTATAAGAGTCTAACATTAAGTTCCGTCTAACCCTTTATTGGGCCTTGACTGTTAAGTGACTTTAGAGAGTCTCTCTTTCCTAGTCTAAGCTAGTAGGTATACTGAAAGTGGAAGAGCTGACTCTGAACCACAAAAATAGTTGCTTTGAGCTAAGATAAACGTAAATGTACATTACAACCTTATGTTATATCTCAACATATTATCGCCCCTTTCAAATTCATCTGTTATTAATCATGCATTATTATTACAAAAATTTTTGACAGGAAAACCTTAATAAAGTTATTATTTCACAAAAGCAGATGTTGTGATATAAAAATGTTCAATATTTGCACAATGCACAGATTTATATTACAAACAACTAATCAATGATTAAATAGCTGATATGTTTGTAAATTGGAAAAGATGATCTAATGCTTTATGATTATACATGAAACCATATTCCCCTATTATACTAAGTCTTAATTACCGCAGATTTTGGTGTAAAGAGCATTTTTTATTAATTAATGCGAAATCATAGCTACAAAACCTGTTATATTATAACGAGTTCATCCTAAGATTCACTCCTAACCGATAACGATAAGGTCTTTACTTTAGTTCAATTTAATTTAAGAATACTTTAGGTTACAGGATCAATTCAAACTGCAACAGGAATACCATCATTTATCACTCAAGGTAAATAACACATTGTTGTTGTTAAATAATCGTTATGGTTTAACAGGAACAACTTACTCGAGAAACCAAGTTGCAGATGATTCCAATGAAGGTAATATACTTACATTGATTCCACCACATTTTCTGTAGAAGAGTAATTTTTACCCATCCAATACACATAAATATTTCTCAACAGCGGTATATGTATTTTTATAGGTGGAGTGTTTAATGTTCACATTGAACCAGAATATAATTCGACACGGAATAAGATTATTTTAAACGTTTCATGGGACCTACACATAAGTATGACCGTAAACGATGTAAATATTTTGATCATACTTGTTCTTTTTGTAGATGACTCTTCCGTCAATCATTATGACTTTAAAATAACCCCAAATTCGAGTTATTACGAATGTAACCACGAAGAATTTAAAATAATGAAAAGGAACAAGGTAAGTTCAATGTAACGTTTAGGTATAAAACTCTCAATGGTTCGAAAGAATTATGATGTTACCCTAAACAAATTTTTATCAATAATATTGAGTGCGAATATAAGTATTATAAATTATTTGTATAGACATGGACGAATATCCGTTTACCTCCAGACCTTTATAGATACGAAATATTCCCCGGTTGTACATATATTATTAGTGTTATAACTAATCGTGCTAATAACAGACGATTCCAAAATAATATAGTTTATACAGTTCCAGGTATGTCGTTTCCTAAAATATAAACTTTATAGCACATTTGACTGTATTCAATTTTCAGAATGTGTCGATAACAAATGTTCTTGTAAACATTTAAATCCCGAAGTAAACAACATATCTGTTATTGAATATTTTCCTGGAAGCTTAAATATCTCCTGGGAGATTAATCGTGAAGGTGCTAACGAGACAATTTTCAATATTACAAAAATATTGCTCGAGTAAGTACTTCAGAATAAACTAATGCTGGTAATCATTTGATTTATGCACAGATTTCGATCAAAATCTAACAGGGTGCCATTTAACAAATTAGCAAGTTTAAATACTGTCAACCATGACTATTTTGTTCAACATGAAGCTTATAAAATATTTACACCTGGCGAGTTATACGAGTTGCAAGCAACATTTTACAATATATTCGAATGCAAAGTAATCAATTACACAAACTTTAGTTGTAAGTAACCACAATTATTCCTTTGATAAAGTGTGAAATAATGGTATTCTATAGTGATTGCAGCTGAAGCATTTAATGACATAGAATCTAATAAAGGACTTTCGTGGGAAATTATTTTACTAATAGTGGGCTTTTCGTTTGCGACCTTTGTGTTTGGATTGTACATCATGAGGCGAAATCGGTTAATATTAAAGGAGATAATATGTCACGCTTTTTCTCTGAAAATAACAAGAACTCAGAACTATGTTGATGAAACACCAGGCGCATACGTTATTATTTCATCTACGTAAGTTGCAAGAAGTATGTCATAAAAATAAATGGTGTATAAACATGACTATACCTTGTATCATCTACAAGAGAAATTTTTTTTACAGAATCAAAAGGGAAGAAGAAATGAACCCTTTGTATGTCGAAAAGGAAATTTTGGTATGTGCTAACACTTATGAGGGCGAGAAGTACAAAAAATATTTATGTTGTAGGAAGGAACTGCGGATCAGTATGAATTTCCAAGAGCACGAATAAGTTTTATTAAATATCTTAAAAGTGGTGAATTTGGTCAAGTATTCAAAGCGAAAGCTTTAAACATTGATAATAAACCGGGTTATTCGATAGTAGCTGTAAAATCTATTAGAGGTATTATTTTGACAAAGGGCTAAATCGAGATTCTACTGTAACTATTGTAGAGGGAACGCCAGAAGAAGAGAGGGAAGAGTTTTTAATTGAGGTAGATATTGTTAAAAGACTCGGAGAGCATCCTAACATTGTCAAAATATTTGGATGCTGTCAATTAAAAGAACCTTATTTAATAATTATGGAATACATTTCGTGTGGAGATTTGCATCATTATTTGCTAGATTTAAGAGAAAAATGGAAAAAACAAACTAAAGATGACAGATCACCTGTATTTTTAGAGTAATAAAATTGGTAAATGCAAAAAACGATTTGAGCTGAAACAGTTTTTTTCAGAACAAGTGGTGGAGCATATATATTTCCAAACACACCTAGAGATCGTATGATATCCGAAGGGCCATCACTAGCAGAAAGTGAGTTATTTAATATCGACTGGACTGTCTTATACCTTGTTTTAGCTGAATATACAAATATAAGTAGTGACGGTTATCGTACCCCAACTGAGAGTTGTATTTCTAAGGTCGAAAGTAGTTTAGACCATAACGAATTACAAGGTTTCGCATTACAAATTGCAAAAGGAATGGAACACCTTGAAAAAATTGGAATAGTTCACAGGTATTGTTGCACTTTGGTTTTCGTAACATATATCGTTAATGACGGACGTTTAGAGATTTAGCAGCTCGAAATATCTTAATAAACGAATTTAAAACTCTCAAAATAACGGATTTTGGAATGTCTAGAATAAGTCCTTACATAAATCATAAAAGAGATAGGGTTCCTTTAAGATGGGTAGCACTTGAAGCGATCGAAGATCAATTTTATGACAGTAAGGGAGACGTATGGTCATTTGCCGTAGTTTTATGGGAAATCGGCACTTTAGGTGTGTGTTTAACTTTCCTACGCTTTATAACGACTTTTATTCATTTTGATTTCAGGGGCTTTTCCTTACGGAAATATTGAAAATGGTAAATTATTAAGGTACTTACAAAGTGGCGAGCGATTGGAAAGACCGGAAGTATGTACAGATGAGTTATATTCTCTTATGTTAAGATGTTGGTCCAGAGAAATCCATTTAAGACCTTCGTTTGAGGAGTTGGTGCAGCAATTAGATTCAAGGAAGAAGCACATATATGTTGACTTTAGCCAATTAAATCCATTATACATGTTTCCACCTACCAAAGATTAGTTTTAAGGAATCATAGTAATTATAATATGAAATAAGGTAGCGAAGTTAGTGTAACCAAAGACCATATTATGGTCTTTGGTGTAACCAAAGGTTATACTCTTTGGTATAACTATTTTCAATATTTACATTAATGATGTTCTTAGTCTGAATGTGAACACGGTCATTATACTAATGACACAGATCTAATTGTTGCTTCAAATGCAAATAAATATACATGCATAACCACTTAAAACAAGCAATCGTACTTAACAAAATGAAAACAAAAATGATCTTATTTAAAGCAACTGAATTATTTAATACCTTAAGCACTCCAAAACATGAGACAATTGGGAATTGAAATGGGAAAATAAAATTGTAACAGGTCTATCTCTATTCTTATAGGTATTTGGTATCTTATTTTAAGACCTGAGGGTCCTGAAGAGAACTAACTGAAACAAGTTAAATTGGAAAATCTTGGAGCCTTAAAAAAACATTTTGAAACATTACAACTAGTTTTTGGATCAGTCTATTAATCATAGTGATACTATGAATGATAAGATATTCCCACAGTAAATACTAACATGATTAATAATTTTTAGGTTTCCTTAAGAGCAGAAACAGATTATTTATTAGACTATTATGGTTATTAAGTACAACAAATATTTGCTTATGTTTATACATTATTGATCTTTAATTTTGTTATATATGGTTTACACTTGAAGTACAAATTTAACAGTAAGCTTAAATATTTATGTGATGTTATTTTAGTGTTGCATGTACTTGTTGCATATTTTGTGTATTACAATAATATACAATACAACTTTACTGCTAATTAAATGACCAGTAAACTGGCTCATAACTTTCACCTGTTTACTACAATGAAATAGTTTTTTGCATAATAACACAAAATAAAATAGTTTTTGCGTAGTAACTCAAAAAAATAAAAAAATAAATGTATAGTGTGTAGTATAGTTGTAATCAGAAAAGGGTTTCTGATTTTCTCCTGAAATAATATGCAGGGTATGTCGTTTTTAATAGGTACTTTTTTAATTTCCGACTAGGCCGGAAGTAAAATTGGTATATACTTATTACTTATTACACTCGATTAAAATAGTCGTAGGTATGTCCTCTACTTCTTTGTACAATTTTACTTCTTCATCTTTGTTAGCAAAAAAGTTATGAATTTTTAAAGTTTTCAACTTCAAACATTCATCCCCCTTCCCCTATGGGAAATAGAGAAATAAATGTAGTGCCAATAGTTTTTCATGAACTATATGTATAACATTTCAAAAAATCAAAAAATGCTTGGAACAGATTTTGAGAAAATCAATTTTCAATTTTTGACCAATTTTGGGAACCAATCAATTGGCCACGTTAAATTTTTGTTATTTATCAATTTTAAGTAAAAGTTCTGGCCATCCTATGGCTACCTACAATTTCCAATTTTCAAATTTTAATTAAGATGAACGGTTCTTGAGCTACACCTTAAAAAGTAAAAACTTGGAGAATTGCTATATTGGCTGCCATCTTGAATTTAGAAACAAACGAAAAAAGGCGTTTTACTTGTTACCGTGTTTACTGACTTTTCACCAAAGGGAATTAGTTTGGGTTAAAATTCGAATGTTTGCTCCAAAAATAACTAGTTTGGGCCCCTTTGGGCCGATTTTAATGAGAAGCTTGTTTTACTGATAGTTTTTTTATAGGCCTTAGTTTTAAATTTCATCAAAATCGGTGTAGTAGTTTAGGCTCCACAGCCATAACGTACGCACCCACCCACACACCCACGCGCAAACATTTTTCAAAGATGGTGGTTATGGACTTAGGAGGACCCAAAACGAGATTCATCAAAACTTCGAGTTCGGTTTTTTTTTTTCGATTACATTACTTTCCCAAGGTATACAGGGTATACCACGGAACCCGTTCATTAGAAGTTTCTGGGGTCCCTTACAACTTATGAATTTGAAACTTTCAGGTTAAGGATAACCCATAGCCTTCTTTTGTTCTAAAATATTGTCGATGTTGTACAACTTTTTTTGAAAAATTTGCGTTTGCGGAGGGATGTTTAATAGCCCACCTTTTGCTCTTCCTTGAACGCAAAACATTCATATACTTTAAAAACACGAAGTAAAACCATAAGGGTTCACAAAATGTATTTGCAAACCTATCACAGATTATACAGGGCGTTCAAAATTAGTTGCAAGTTAAAAAACTTCAAACACCAAAAAGTCATTTTTTTCAAATCGAACACCCCGTATATTTTTACATATTTGGAAGGCGATTTAATTTACGCATCGATAAACTATAGGTATACCCTATACCTATCTTTAGCGGTTTTGTAGTTATTAACACTTTTTATCTAATATTGATTAAAACTGCACTTAAAACTTACGCGCATTTGAAAGTAGGCTATGAGTATGCGAAAATAAAATATGGTAATGAGGGTTGAGTGGAAGAACAGGTCTCTACTTTTTTTGTAGACACCTGAACTCACTCCTTTTGAGAACAAGTGTGCAGTTTTAACGTATTTTGAACAATCTTATGTAATTTAATAGTTTGCTCTCAATAAAAGGTATTATCATAATAGAATTATTATACTTCGGTTTTTATCGATACTTATATAGGCCAAGCCTGGTTAACTAACTGCACGGATCGGAATCAAGTAAGTGTAAGTAAGTATTATTATTATTATTATTATTAGTATGATTAAACAAACGAATGTTTATCTGGATGTCATGCTCATTAAAGCAGTGTGCAGTTTTAATCAATATTAGATAAAAAGTGTATTAATAACTACAAAACCGCTAAAGATAGGTATAGGGATACCTATAGTTTATCGATGCGTAAATTAAATCGCCTTCCAAATATGTAAAAATATACGGGGTGTTCGATTTGAAAAAAATGACTTTTTGGTGTTTGAAGTTTTTTAACTTTGCCTCTAATTTTGAACGCCCTGTATAATCTGTGATAAGTTTGCAAATACATTTTGTGAACCCTTATGGTTTTACTTCGTGTTTGTAAAGTATGAATGTTTTGCGTTCAAAGAAGAGCAAAAGGTGGGCTATTAAACATCCCTCCGCAAAGCGCAAATTTTTCAAAAAAATCATAATATCTCAAAAACAGTTGAAGATAGGTATAGGATAACCTAATACAGATTAACGCAGAATCGGTTGTATAATCCAAAAATGCAATAATATACAGGGTGTTCCATTTAAAATAAGAAGATGAATGGCGATTTCCGGTCTTTCCGGAAGTGGTACAACATCGACAATATTTTAGAACAAAAGAAGGCTATGGGTTATCCTTAACCTGAAAGTTTCAAATTCATAAGTTGTAAGGGACCACAGAAACTTCTAATGAACGGGTTCCGTGGTATACCCTGTATACACGTGTGTAGGTATAGTTCGGCCAATGGATCTTTACCGATCTATATGTTCACATACAACGACGTGCGTATCTGTCATTCGACTACTTTATTACTAAAAATAAACAAAGACAAACTGCAAATCTCAGTAAGTTTGTCCTTGTTTGTTTTTAGTAATGAAGTAGGCGAATGACAGATACGCACGTCGTTGTATGTGAACATACATTGGTAAAGATCCATTGGCCGAACTATATATGCACGGGAAAATAATAATCAAGTAGTCATCTCTGCTCTAGAGAAGAAAAATACAATACTTCCCTTTTACTTCGTACTAGGGAAGTAATGAGGTTTTTAAAGAGTCTTCTATAGTTTTACACAGAATTTCTTAAGCATAGAAATTAATCAGATCCTAGAAATTTGAGTACATGGCAGCCACGATGTTGGTTGCTTTCTAGTAAATTGGTTTTTTGTGTTATTGCATTATTTTTGCAAGCAATTATTATAGAAGTTGTTTTTTCTGAATTGCACAGTATTATTTTAGATATGTGTTCTCTAGTACAGAGTCTGAAAGCTAATCAACTATAATTATTATTTACCAATGAAAATATGAATGACTCGTCATGTGATAAATTCATAAGGTAATGTTATTCATTCTACATTCTCATAAAATAGATCGTAACTTATGAAGTTATGAGTAAGTGGCAGACAACAAAGCTGAAAAATAAAATTCAACTAGTAACTTTATTTATTGACAAGTGGTATTCATGAATGAACTTACTATACAGAGTGCCCACAAATATAAACGTTTCTATTGCACAAAAAAATGTAAACTAATAATCTGCAGCGGTGTTTGCCAAATAGTCCCGCCTGCCAATGTTTGAGGCCTGTTTATTTTGAAGAGCTTCCAACTTAGGACAATCGGTAATTCGATGACCCAATCCACCACAATAACTACACCCTCTATCGTCTAAAAATATGAAATGTTAAGCGGAAATCTAAATTATGTCTCATCCTACCTCCCAAATTAAGATATTTCTCACTTTCCGAGCATAATTCGGATAGAAAATTAGGTACTTTTTGTTTAGCTTCCATCAATAGATGTTTTAAATCCAACAATACTGACTCGTCATTAGCCTTATTGATAAAAGTTGTGGCAAGACCTTGCTGTCCAGAACGGCCTGTACGTCCAATTCTGTGGACTGAAGATTTTTTATTAAAATTAACAGTTTATTTTCTAATTTACCATAATTTTCAACATCATCTGGCATATCATAATTGATAACGTGCTGTACGTCGGGGAAATCCAAACCCTTAGAAGCAACATCCGTAGCAACAAGTACATCTTTCTGTTGCTTTCTGAAAGCCTCCACTGATCGAGACCTTTCTTCTTGATCTAAAGAAAACTAAGGTAACTAATGGTAAATTTCACATTGAGACAACCTTTTCCTCCATGAATAGCAACGGCTTCTACTCCCTTTAACAGCAGATATTCGTGAATTGCATCTACGTCTTGCTTCTTTTCGGCAAAGATTAATACAGGCGGTTGGGTTTTTTGCAAACACTCCAATAAATATACTACCTTTGCTTCTTGCTTTACATATTCCACTTCCTTTAAATATAAAAGGTATGTTTACATTCACAGTGAACAAACTATTATACATCTTAAACAAAGGTGAATATTTATCCGAAACCTTGAAATGTTATTTGTTCTTTGTTTTGTTTTTATTGTCATGTCATGAAATTATGGTACGAAAAATGCATGGCACATGACGCCCTCGAGACTTTCTCATTTCTCAAAAAATGGCCCTTTGCTTAAAAAAAATCTAGCCGAACACAAGTGCTCATACAAGATTTTTGTAAGGACATTTGTCGCGTAAAATTACATTCTCTGCAACTTTGTCATCGTTGTTGGTAATTAAACTTGTGTACTTACTTGAACCACATTCATTGATGCTGCACCTGCTCGCCCAACATTAATTGTAATAGGTTTTACAAGAGCCGAGCGGGCAAAGTTTTGAATTTTTTTTGGCATTGTCGCAGAGAATAATAAAGTCTGTCTCTGTCCCTGCGGAAAAAATTAAAAATTATTTCTTTAAAAAAATTACTATCTATACTCACATTAAAATAAGAAAAAATTGTGCGAACATCTTCTTCAAAACCTAAATCAATCATACGATCTGCTTCATCCATGCATAAGTATCTACATACGCTTAATCGTGCAATTTTCTTCTCAAGCATATCCATCAGTCTACCAGGAGTTGCTACCATAATATGGACACCCCTTAAAGTATAAATATTCAAAAACTACAAGTAATTCCCCCATGAAAGATACCTTTGGATTATTTCAATTGATTCTGAGACAGGTACACCACCAATTGCCAAACAACTACGAATTTGTGGCATTCCATGTTTTTGTAAAGCATCACAAAAAAATTGAACAATGTCAAAAGTCTGCTTGGCAAGTTCTCTTGATGGACAAATAATAAGTCCGTAAGGTCCTTCATTTTTTATAAATGGCATCTTCATTTCTTGTTCAAGACAAAACATAATTAGTGGTAGCGCAAAGACAAGAGTCTTGCCAGAACCAGTAAATGCAATTCCAATCATATCACGACCGGATAAACTACAAATTAAAGTAAAAAATAATGATGCGAAAAATTTTTAACTAACACAGTCGGAATTCCTTGGATTTGAATTGGAGTAGGATTTTTAATTTTTTTTTCTTCCAAACCAGCTATAATACCTTTGTGAAGTTTCATTTCTTTGAAAGTACGAATAGGTGTAGGTACATCCTCTCCCTCAACAAGGATTCGAAGCTCGCTTCTTAAACGTTCATGTCTAGCTTCTGACATTGCTAAAATATGGCGTGGAGCTCGCCAACTACAAGAAATAATCGAAGCATAATCTCAAATAAAAGTACTACTTATACCTTGTCTTTATTGGTTCACTGTACTGAATTCCTTTTGCAAGTTCCGAAACACCCATTAAAGCTTTTTTTTCGGCAACACTTTCTAATATTTCTTCTTCTTTTCGTAATTGCCGCTCAACCGCACTAACTTTCTTAGCTGAAATTTAAAATCCCATATAAACAATCACAGTAGGTAATACAAATACCAACCTTCCGCTAATTTTTTTAATTCCGTGTGTTGATCGAGCAATGACATATTATTTTTTCTACCCCAAGCTTGATCTTCATCCTCATCTTCAATGTTACTATCATTTTCACTTGAAGATTTCACTTTACTTTGTTCCGCTTCCTTTATTTGCCCCAACCTCCCAAGCTTCAAGAGTTTTTGTTTTTTACGTTCTTTAATAGGAATATAAGGAACATATTTGGAATCATCGGAATCGGAATCATCTTTAATTTCTTTTCTGTATCTCTAAAATGATTACTTCAGTTAATTTATATTTAACGCACAACAGGCCTTAAAGGCCTAGGACACAGTTACTATTACAGTCAGTTACATTATTTTATTGCATTAGATTTGGTACATTATTTTTTTCGATTTCTGTCTGCTTAATACCTTTTTCCTAGCTTTTTACTTTGACCTTTTTCTCGTTCTTCCTTTTCTTCGTGGTGCTATTAACCTTCTGTGAAGAACCAGTTTGGGCATTCTCTTATTATTATTCTTTGCAACATTGTGATGGTAGGTTTGTTGCACAAAACGAGGTCTCTGTTATTTCTTTTTTCTTAGCCATCTTCTGTCTTATTCTCCCCAAAGACACCTCTTGCCATTTTCCTTTCCCATCGCTCTAAGAATTTTCTCCTCCTTCTTACCTGAACCCGTGCCTTAAAAGCATTGTAGGGCGTTTTATAAATCATAATTTTCATTTCTTGGATATGCACTTCGACATGATTTGGGACTTTAAGCCGCCTAACTTCTTATAGCATTAGTTAGATAAAAGAATATATACAAGATAATAGAAGATTCGGAACGAGATTCTTGGCAGTTACGAAATTAAAAAAGAAATGGGGGAATTTACACCAATGATAAGCAGAATGTGTAAACTAAGAGTACATTTCAAATGCAGAAAGATAAGTATTGCCCTTCATAAGACAAAAATGATAAAGAAACAAAATATTATGAACATATGGAAAAAGTATTTAGCAAAACAGTTACAGAAGGTTTTAATGCTCGTATAGAAAAGGAAGTGAGGTACAGATCATTTATTATTGAAGAGCAGAGTCAGCATCAAAAATGTAACAAAAATCCCCGGAGAAAACCTGTACCTAGAGTTCGCAACAGAAAAGGCATCTATTTCCAGGAATATGTGGGCCTTATGTCCTCATCAGAAGACAATATCAGTATCGCATCAGCAAGAGTATAAATAGCAACGACTTCAAATATAGGTATGTTGGATACGTGTGGATATTAACACAGCACGCATAATACCATGTACATAAAATAACAGAAGCAGGAAGCGCAAGAATAAAATGTGAGAAAGAAGGCTGGTAGTGGCAAAAGAGAGCGAATAAGAATAAACTGAGTTAATAAGATATGATCAAAGACAAGGAAAAAGTATGACAGATCAAGGAAGTTGGTAAAAGTGTGTAGATATAAAAAAATACACAATAGAAAATAAAAAACAAGGGTCTACAAAGGAATAAAAAATGAGAAAAGAAGAAATCTGCAAAAATAGTACTTTGCAGAAATAATAAAGATGAAGAAGAAAGTTTGGATAAATGGGCTGGATCGAAATGCTGAACACAGGAAGCAAAAAGCTGGAAGAGTATATACACATGATAATTAAAAAAATCTTGGCAAGAAGAATGCCAAGCAGATGGAAAGAATCAATGGTCTGCCCAATACATGAAAAGAGCCAGTGATGGAATGTTTGAAAATCAACTTTGAACTTTGCCTTTTGTTTGTTTAGGTTACACACTAACAGCTGTATCTCTGTATCTCAATAAAAATTGGACACATATATGGAATTTTGTATTGCAATTCGTCTATTCCTCCTGAAACACCCTGTATATAGTTATATACTATATAGGTATAGTACAGGGTCTCCCAGGTTTAATGATCAGGACTTTAACATTTTGTAGAAAAACACATTTTAAGGTAGGTTGCTCCTATAAAGATAGGTCCTAAATTCTTTGTTTCTGAGATACAGGGCGTTAAAATTTTCTAAAAAATAAAGTTTTGATTTATTTGTGGAAAGTATTCAAACCAAAGTTGGCACACAAGATACATGGAGAGAGGGTCATAAGATCCATGGCAACCATCATTTTTGTACACAGGCAAAATACATTTTCATTGTGAAATAAATAACAAAAATTTAGTTTGTGGCCGGAAGGTAACAAAAACGAGAAAAGTCAAGAGACATTTTTTGTTCAGAATTGAATGCTCTATCGAAAAAGAGATTGAGAATATTTCATTCAGGGCCGTACTCTTTTTGTTTATCAAATTAGTAGAACGGATTACCCACTGGTTGATTTAAAAAATTCATATTATTCAATCTTATGACCCTCTGTCCATGTATCTTGTGTGCCAATTTTGGTTTGAATATTTTCCACACTTCGGAAATAAATAAATAAAAACTTTAATTTTTAGGAACTTTGAATGCCCTGTATCTCAGAAATGAAGAATTTTAGGACCTATCCACCTTACAATGTGTTTTTCTACAAAATGTCAAAGTCCTGATCATTAAATCTGGGACACCATGTATATGCCATAATTAGTTACAGATTTGAAGTTGCTTGAAATTAGAATTCTGACCCTTTGATACTTGTTTTAAATTTTATTGTCGTCTGTTTTTTTTTATTTTCTTTTACTGTATACCAGGAAATAGTCAAACTTTCAGTCTGCAACTCTCTTACTGAACACCTTGGTAATGTTGTTCATAAACTTCCTCTCGAAGAGAGCATGAATAGCATGATCAATCTGGTTCATTGTGTGATTGAGACTTGTACTAACAGATTTTTCTTCAAAGCAAAGCCTATCGCCTTTATAACATTTTTGTTAGTTACGTCATGTCTGCTATTTCTTACCGGACTGCTTAGGCTGTCTGTTCTTTTCTTACTTTAGCATTACAATCTTCCATTCCTATTTTATAGTCTCTTTTAAGAAATTGTGTATGCCAAGTGCCAACTTCCTAATAACTGTCTCCTTCCTCTTATTTCTCCTTTACTCTTCGTTCTGTTAAGCAAATGCTAATTATTGTACTTACTTTGACGGGAGGATCACCTTCACTCATTACAAACGGATTCTACGTTCGGTCAAAGTAGTAAAACCGAGGGTGAAACGTAGAAAGCAGTAGAGCGCACAAAAGTTTGTTGCCAAAACATGGAAACTAACCTAAAAAAGTGTCATAACATAACCTTCAAAACAAACGTGACATTAGACACAGCCTTTTACATCTTAGGTATTTAACCTAACTTTTATATGTAAAAAAAAATAATCCTCATTCTGCTTATTAATTTAGTTTCAAAAAGAAAAAGTGTTGTATATCAAATTCAAAAATGTCTACGAGACCAGATGACCATAGGAGAAAGTGGGATCGAGCAGAGTACGAAAGACTAGCAGAAGAACGAAAACGAGAAGAAAGGGAAAGAGAAGATGAGGAGGAAAATAAAAAGAAAGGACCTCCGGTTAAACGTGAACTATTAAAACCTAGAGAATACAAAGTAGATTTAGATTCAAAACTTGGTAAAAGTATCGTTATTAATAAAAACACACCAACATCACAATCTGGCGGTTACTACTGTAATGTATGCGATTGCGTTGTTAAGGATTCCATCAATTTCTTAGATCATATAAATGGTAAAAAGCACCAACGTAATTTAGGTATGTCTATGAGAGTTGAGCGCAGTACTTTAGATGCGGTCAAAGGTAGGTTTCAAGTTAATAAAAAAAAGATGGAGGAGAAAAGGAAAGATTACGATATGGCTCAACGTATGCAAGAAATTGCAGAAGAAGAGGAGAAATTAAAAGAATATCGTAGAGAGAAACGAAAAGAAAAAAGGAAGGCAGACGAAATGGACGAACACAATGAACAAGCTAGTGAACTTACAAGTGTAATGGGATTTACCGGTTTTGGTTCATCGAAAAAGAAATAAATGTGCAACTTTAAACAATACAATAATTTGACAAAATGTGTTATTAAATAAATGAAGAGACCAATTATAAATTATATATATAAGCGAACGAAAATTTAATTACAAGAACCGCGATTAATATTCTCACTTTATATACAGCTACCGTAATTGCTGTATTACTTTCTTCAGACATTGCCACTACCATGTGGCTTTGCTTTATATCGTCACACTTAATCACCAGTATACCATTTATAATTTCTATTGTAAGTTCCGCCATATTGTTCGCCGCTTCTTGTCCACAATGAGTAAGTGTTTCATTATAGTAACAATTTACTATGTGTTTATAAGAACTATAAATAGGTACATTCGGTAAATTTTTTCTGCAAATTTTTGGTAAATTACTTGCATATAATTTCGTTGTTCTTAATTTCGGTCCAATCATCGGGTCCATTACATCTGGCAAACACATCTTTAAATTTATGTAAACAATTGTAATATTTTTTAAAATTCCTCGCAAACATAGTATTTTTACATAATTTATTATACAACGTATCCACACCTTGAATTAACTTAATAAATAAATTGTGTTCGAATGGATGACAGGACCGTAAATATGCATTCATTTGATTTAAATTTTCGGCAAGTTTACTAAAAACAGTGTATAATTATTATTTATTAGTAATAATGCTGTAAATATAAAACTAACTCGCATAATTTTGGCAAATTGTCAAGTGTGGAAAGATTTACAATCATTTCCGGATTAATTATTTGCATATTAGCTAGATATTTCATTAATATATCTTCATTACACGGTGGAACTGGAAAAACTGAAACAATTCCATGTGATAACTAATTTAAATTTAAGTTTTTACCATTGTGTAATGAACAAATTGTGTATAAAATAATACAATATCTCATTGACAGGGTTTTTGAAGATATTGTTCTCTTAAAATGCAGGTATATAAACAAATAAATTGATTAGATTGACACATGAATTAATTAAAAAAATATCCTTAATTATAAAATGAAATAGCTCTCATTTTATAATTTATCGCTCTCCCACTATCATCAGCAGAGGTGTCACTTATTACAATTGTAGATGGCCATTATTGGAATTGATGACACTCTTCTATAGATGATAATAATTTAAGTAACCATCTATATGGCAGAATGTATAGTCACAATCCATTCAAGTATTGACAGTTAAGCAACACTCGCTCTGGTCAGTACTTGGATGGGTGATCGGTTCAATCTGTGGGTCGGTGTGTCCAGCAAGGGGTAGTACAAAGAGCCCGAATGAGGCCTACGTATGTTGTACACTCGTACGCGTGGACTTAGGTCCCATCCTCCACTCTAATTTACATTACATGAGGAAAAGCATATCTTGTGCATCAGAGGAAGAAATTATGACATTATCTTTTACATACTTGTTTTGCACTTGAGTTTATTACTTAATTAAAGACAAATTTTTCTCCTTGAAGGTAACTTTTTCAAAATGCAAACATTAACAGGTTTATAGATCGTACCATAGATAGATGGCATCTTTATTCTATACCTGATGTACGACTGTCACACATGTCATCGATCATACTTCCACATTAGAATGGATCCTCTTGACCGTTGTTACCACATAAATATATGTAAGTTCTAATTTTAATTGATTTAACTTCAAGTTTAATTACAAAATTATAACTGTGTGCTTATATCAAGACCAATCGTACATACATAAAGCCTAAATCACAGTTGGCTACTTTACTGGTAGCTACTAAGTAGGATGGGACATAAGTAGTAGCAGCTACTAGCAGTAGCACGCTAGTCAAAGTTCGCTAGCATCAAGAATCGAACATGTTCCATTTTTCGAGCTACTAACTCGGGCGAGTGAGTCATGTGACCAACTAGCAGCTAGAAAGTAGCAACCTGTCGCCCAGTGTGTTTTGTTTTGAGTACTAATTCAAGCAACATCAGTTTTATTAACAGACAATCTCATGATATTGTTGTAAGACTTGGGGTCCTCTATTGAAAGTTCTCTCATCAGTGTGGCTGATGCGCCCAGCCTTCTTTTGATCCATTCCCGAATCCAGAGGCGTTTCTTCTTGTTTCGTAAATAGTTGATAAAATCTTCACAAATGTCTGTTACACAGCGGTTTAATTCAACACGACTTATACCAACAGATGACATTTTAACAGACAGTACGAAGGCAAAAATGAAATCGAGTAGCACAATCGCAACTACTACGTAGCAGCGACCAAGGTTTGAGTGTGATAACTTTAGTAGCAGCTATTAAGTAGCGAAGTGTGACTTAGGCTTAACTTTAATATTCTATAAATGACATGTTAAGTCATTATCTCCATTGCTTCAGCAAAAATTTCATTCAAAATCAAAGATTTAAAAAAAATGGAATTTGGTAGACACCTCTTAAAGATTGGTTTAACTCGGGATTAAATATTTAATTCTATCTTAAAAGTTTTAAAGGAAGAATTTCCAGATTAAAAAAATTGGAAAATCCATAATATGCACTCTTTCTCCTACCACCTTCAAGGTATTATAAGTATTTTTCTTAGAGTAGTTTCATAAAGGTAGTAAGGGCTTATTATGTACTCTCTGGCTTTAAATTCACTCTTATCTGCACTATTAAAAAAGTTTAGGACCTCCCTGAAGAGGGCTTTTTGTAATACACTTTGTTGTAATTTCTTTTCCTCAAAGAACCTGCGTCACAGTATATGGACTGGTAACCCCTGTATATTGACTTTACTCCAAGAACCATTTTGTAAAGATGCCTTTGACACATTTTTATGTTTTGTCTATGTTACATTCTCTAGAGTACCTCTCTGTCTTGTGCCATGGCTTGATATCGTGCACCTTTTGCTCCCATTGAGATACACAAATCTTGTTCTATTTCTCTGTTCTACTGCCTCATACAGAATAGTAACATTACATGAAGCATGGGCAATCGAAAAATTCTGTATTTAGGGAGACCTTTGAACCAAATCTTCACTGAAGAAAACAGATATAGAGCAATTTGCACTCTTGAGATGAAAGATTCAGGACAAACAGCAATCATTACACAGTGGGCTGATAAAAGCATACATCAACTATCATTTTTACTTTCCTGTGCATATACCTATACACACGTGTATGTGTATAACTAACTATACATAGGGAAAGTATTGTACCTAATCCAAAAAAAATCGAACTCGAGATTTCGACGTTTTGGGTTTAAAATAAGGTTGGAATGTTGTCATTGACTGGGTGATTTCTATCCTAAATATTGAACTCTTTTTAATTGTTTTCTATTGTCATAAAAAGATATATTGTGGAAAGTGTTAATAAAACAGAAGATTGTTATACTTGCTTGTTTCTCGGTGTAGGTAACTAATGATATTGTAATATACTTTCACTTTAATACCTTTTATAATTATTGTTTTAACATTCAGAACTCTATTAAAATTGAAAGGATTATATGTATATTTATTATTTAGTCATTTTCGTGAATGTAAGTAAAAAATGTCCCTGTACCTAAACAATCTGAAGAGCCTTAATCAGCGTCAATCAATTCAAAACCCATTTCATTATCTTTCTGCATCCCAATTAGAAACCTGTATCATACAACTGCTTGTATGCAGATGCCTCGTTTTAAAGAAAAACATTGACATGACATTTCATCACAATATCTTCCTATAGCTTAGTTAATAGTATTGAATAAAAGAATGGAGCCTAAGTCTGTTCGCGGTATACACAACGGAATTACAGGAGACACTAAGCGAGGGCAGCAGGCAAGATGAATGGTGGTAGGGAATACAAACATTGGGACGTTAGCATATGCAGACGATGTGATGATGAAACATGTGACGTGGAGAGAGAACCATGACGTCTACATTCCTCTACAATGATTCTCTCAATTTCTAGATGACAATGGTGGATGCATGTTACACTTACAGTTACAATGTGGACGAATTTTCTTCAAAAACAATTACAGGACATCTCTGAAGTGGTCTCTGATTAAACTTCAAACATTTGTGGACGTTTCAAGGTTCTTGAGTTCTTGACATTGAAATTGATCTTCCAAAACAATGCTCATCTTCACCTAAATTGCTCCTCTATTGAATTCTTTATCATATCCACATAAATTTTTTTACCCAATAACTCATTCACAAATAAATACATTGGTATGTATATAAATTTGTTGAAATTAAGATTTTCATGTAACTCATTTCCTGTAAATTCGTTTGAGCAGAGTCCTGATGTGTGGAATTGGCACGGTACTACGGAATCCCCATACGAGATGAAACAGTGACTGGTTAAATGTCAGTCATGTTCAATAAATGATTGTGCTGTTTCGCCATAAGATACCAAACATTTGACCAATCACAACAATTGCACTTGAAACAAACAGAAAGTAGGTTCACCAATATGGTGATACAAAGAGTAGGTAATGAGTAGATTGGTGAGTTTTCACCACCAAAAATCTTTAACACTATTATATTGGTTTACATGTGTTTTGAATAAGTATTTAAATATGAAGCACACTGCTTAAAATAAGCTGTAGGCTGCAATACATGCATGTTTATGTATTGAGACTAAAAACATGGTATAGTAATTCTATTAACCTTGAAATCAAATTAAATATATACTATAATAGATATATTATAGATCACAATCAACATTAACAATTGACACTGCTGGTTTAGATTAAACCGTTTTATGTTCATATGTAATCTTTTTCAATACATACATACATAAAAACAAAGAAGCTTACATAAAATATGCAAAAATAACAATTTCAACTGGCAAAATACAATTGCAGTATTAAAATATATATTTGGTTTTAGTCTTATCTTAATTATCGTCAACAATGCACACATCCAATACACAGAAAGTAGCTCGACACATTGGACATGTACATTTTGATGATAACCAAGTGTCAGGTCGCTCATTATCCTGCCGAGAAGCAAACCACTTAGCCATGCATTCAATACACCACATAGGTCTACAGTAACATGTTACACAACTCTCATTACCGGCATTTTCTGTACAAACTTTTTGAAGTTTAACATTTGCCTTCTTCTGCATACAACCTATGCAATTTTCGAGAACCTATAAAATATGTAACATAGATCAATACGAACTACCTCAACTAACCTCTTGAGTATTATATAATGGATTCTCTTTTACAACTTCCTTAAAAGTATCAACAAATTTATCCATCAAACTTTTGTGAACTAAAACATTCGGCAGTATACTGATAGGTCTCGCAAGACGGTCCTGTAAATCTTTAAAGTCAGACGTGTTAATTCGAATATTAAAAGATGGAACATTGTCTCGTGCAGACTTGACTTCAATTGTAACATATTGTACCTGACGGGAATTATCGGGGGATATGGAATGTGTGTCGGTATGGCAAGCATTAAAGGTGGCATCGGACTGATGGGCAACAAAAATAGTAAGAGGCGTTACTTTTAGAATCCAATTTTCGGTTGCGATTATTTTTGAAACCGCATTTGTTTGAATGCAAATTTTATCTATCCTAAAATAAGTTTTATTGTCGCACTATTAATTTCAAGATATTACCTTCGAAATTCCACATTAATGTCGGATGCTACAGACAGCCAGGTACCATTATTATTACAAAACTTTGATAAATTTACAGCGATAGGATGATTTTTCCAATTATCATCTGACCATGTTTTAATTTGATATAAGGCGAGTAGAGGAAAAATGAAGCAGCTGTTTGTGAATAACTGCCACAACAATGACTTGTCGGTGGACCAAATTGAAATAATCTGTTGCAGAATAATTACCTAAATATTTAAGTACAAATTAATAAGTAAATTGATTACCTCCTCGCTGTAATTAAAAAACCACAAGCCTATTATATACGCCAGAGGAAGTAGGGAATATATAAACAACGTAATAATTGACCGTTTTATGTGATATAGAATAAAATGTTCATTCTCCGATTTTAAAAAAGATGAAAATATTGAAGATATAGTTAAACCGGATGATATGAATTCTACTGGTGGATACACTATACAACCGGATATTAATAAATAAAGTATACTAAATAATAAAATTTCGGAATCAAGAAACATTTCGATTCTAACATTTAATTCATTTATGCACAATCTTAACCTTAAATATGTGGTTAAAATAGCCGTACATTCGAACTAATACAAATCGAACTTCTTTGTTCAAATAATCTCTCACGTGAAACTGCGAACTATTTTTATTCAAACAGTGGAACCACGGTTTTATCCTACGCATAGTTAGATTGTTATTGTACAGAAATAGTTTGAGGTTTCAGCGGTCAAGATAACTAGTTTTGGGCTGAAAGACTTGCCTTGCCTTTTAGCTTGTGAGCCAAAACAAGGATTTTTGGGACGAGTATCTATCCTCTTAAGCTCCCGATGAGTTGTTAAGTTTAGTCTGTGGTCTAAGTTTACCAGACCTGACTGCTGATTGTGGAACAAATGGTTCTGACGCTTCACAGGACATTGCAGCTGAGCCAAAACCAAAACAAAGATTATTGGGATGATATCCATCCTCCTAGTTCCCTGTGCTATTAAGTCTAAGTTTGCTAGGCCCGACTGCTGAATGTGAAACCAAAAGCTCTGACGTTTCGCAAGACATTGCAGCTTGCATCTTCAGAGTGATCACAATCAGTAGTCGGAGCTGGCAAACCTAGACTTAATTAAGAGCTCACCACCATCGGGAGCTAAGAAGGTGGATAGTCATCCCAAACATCCTCATTTTAGCTCACAAGGTAAAAGGCAAGGCAATCCTTTCAATGCAGGATGTGGAACAAATATAATGACGTGGACGCGGTATAAGCATAAAACTATAGTTACCGTTTCTTGATAGATTTTTCATCATCTTCAAATCTAAAATAGAAGAAGAAATCTACCTCAGCGATGAACAAAGCGGTTTTAGACATGAAAAATGTTGTTTAGACAATATGCACTGTATAACGCACGCATTAGAATAAAAAACAAAGAAAAACTTCTCAAAAAGCATCTAACGTTCATAATTCTGAAAAAGGCGTATGATAAAGTGATTTGCAAAGGTATGGGAGAGGGAATGGAAGAATGTGACCGATAATCATATTGATCCTGTTCGGCGTAAAGCTACGGTACCATAAAACGCGTATACACAATGTATATGTATATCCACATAAACACTATCATGTAATAACGTTAGCGAATGCTTCAAAAAGGATAGACCATTCCAACTTTAACGCTAATACGAATACTGCTGATACTTTTTCTTGAAAAATATTATTTTAAAGCAGGACTGTTGTGGAGAGCTAGCTCCTCATGTAGCCGTTTCAAGGTGCTTGCTACCATTACCTATGTACATCGTACAGACAGGTTCCAAACGCTGAAAGTGGATTTAGCTCGTCCATTGTTCCTAAAAGGAAAAATCAAGGAGGTGTGATATATTATTATCACCTGTGCTGTTTATTGAGCGGTAGAGTTCATTTCAAGACTAAAGAATGCTTGCGCAGAAACCGATTTTGTTTCGAATGTCAGTATACACTATCTAACCAAAAAACGTTTGCATTTTTCATACGATGTTTGAAGTGTATCCACATCAAAAATGCATCTATTTAACTTTCCGTAAAATTTAGTGGATTAACAAAACAAATCCGAAAAGGAGAAGGAGAAGTTCAAGCACGTTTATCAAGAAGAAAGAACTGTCAAGAAAACTTCTCGTTCACACTACTAATTAAATAAAAGATCAATATAAACATAAGTCTATTGAAAAATATTAAGACATCATATTAAGACGTCAGGGTACGAGGGCAGTTGACCCCCTCTGGCATTACTACTGCCAAAAAAGGTACGTTAAATTTATAAAACTGACAATCACGCCCCTTTTTAAAAAAAAAAATTGCGCCTCGGCGGCCCATTTTTTCCCTTTTTACTATAGTTGCCCCCCTTGTAAAATACTGAAATGACGCCGCTGACATAATTAATTAATTTCACCTCCTGACTGAAACTCTGCGCGGGAGAAATGATTAAGTAGTACAAACTTTCCAGTTTACAGTCGTTCTTCATAATTGGTGGAAATGCCAAGCAATGCAATGAAATACCTTTTTAAAATTAATAATGCAACAGGTGTTATAGACAGACCTAACATCAAGGCAGCGACAAATAATTACACGAATAATTTCAATGCAAGTACAAACTGCTACCACAGTATAAAAATACATACAGTAAAACAACTCGGCAATATTTCCTTTGTTCTAAGAAAGACAAGGTCAACCTGTGGCAGCCATATTTTTAGTTTAAAATTGCAGGTCCGTAATAAAAGGAAGAAATGTAAACAGAGACGTATTTTAAAAATTTTAATATTTTTTTTATGATGAACTAGATATTTTAAAAAAATAATAATGTGACTAAAACTGTATAATGTAACTTAGATCGAAGCGTCATCTACTTTATTCTTATTTGCTTCTTAGTATAATCACATGACTGCCTTTAAGGTTATAATGCACGCAGGAAAAAAAATACTGCAAAGTTATATCTTACCTTCCTTCGTCCTTAGGAAAATTGAAAAACCGCATTTCACTATTATAAGTTTTATTTACACAATTTTTTGCTGCACAAACAACACCGCCCGGTTTACGCATCATAGTTACCTATGGTCTTTTTATATTGTAACGAAACTTTATTTAAGAAACCAAGTCGAATATTTATTTATTTACACGCTAATTATTAATCACTTATTTCCAATTACGAATAGGTACTTAGTTGTTAACTTAAGAATTAATCAATTTATTTACACTAGAGGTTCACTAATTATTTTAATCACACTTAATATTTAATCACTAAAAAGTCTAACCTAATCAACGTTTAAGGTAATCACATTTAAACTTCGCGAACGCGTTAAACTGTAAAACTGTGAACTATGAACTAACTCGTAAAAATTGAGCGGCATTATTTATACAAGTCCGCATTTGTTCTCGAAAATTCTAGAAGGAACGGTAAGTCATCGCGCGCGGCTTTCTCGAAACTTCCGGCGGATGAGTCATACCCGCCTTAAACAATATGCAATCTTTGTAACAATATTAACCTATTAAGAACTTTAATAACTAAATACCGAATACTAACTAACTTATATATAAACTAAACAGATTACACACTTAAATATAAATAACGTTAAAATTACATGTAATAGTTTTCCACTCTACCACTGCCTAAATCGATGCTTACACAGAAATAAATCTTTACTACGCCACAGTATAAAAGCATTAAACTGTGACTACGCTAATGACTTAAACTTAAAACATGGCGGACTTGAGGTGCGCAATGATGTGCGCAGTCTTACCCCCACTCTTAGAGTTGTTTTACTGTATCTTTATACTGTGCTGCTACACCCTCAATTAGAAAAGGAAAAGTTACATGTACACAGTGGCGTCGCCAGCCCATGGCCAAGGACAGGGGGGCAAGTTGATATTATGGAGGATGAGAAAAATATGAATTGTAGGTACAGTCAAGAGCATGAGTCTTTACCGCTACGGCGATTGTAATAAGACTGGTTCAAAGTTCAATGTGCAAAGTTTCACGAGCTTTTGACAGCACAATAAAACAAATTTTGAAACAAGAAACAAAGTTATTATAATATTTATTAGAAAAATCGAACAATAAAACAATCAATTAATGAAACATCGGGGGTTTTTTGTAAATTTCTCGACCACTTCATTATGAAAATCTTGTAAGTTTTCGTTTATAAGTTTTTTATGTAGGTAGGTACAATTATACTCATCATGGCCAGACCATTAAGGCGATCTTCCCCCGTAGTGCTCCTCAACAATGTTTTTAATCTCCTGAGGCTGCTAAATGATCGTTCCACTGTACACGTTGTGCACGGTAGGGCGATTAAAATTTTCAACGCTTTTCCCGTTTCGGGAAAGAAGGGTTTTGCGGCAAAGCAAGTCAACTGAATGGCCTTAATTTCTTTTAGTTTATTAATGGTTGTTGCTTTGCATTTAGTGACATTTTTTTGAATATCCAGGGGGGCAGCTGCCCCTACTTGCCCCCCTCCCCTCTTGGCGACGTCCTTCCATGTACAGCATAAAATTTACAAAGAGACAATAAATAATAAGTCAAGCAGTTAAACAAATACAAAGTATAAAATTAAAATCGGTACTACCTTGAAATGAAACACAAGTTTAATGCAGTACCTAACACAAAAGAATACTGAAACGATGCTTACAGTTCCACGGTCAGTAACAGTAAGCAAAAGAGCGCTCCCGCTTGCAAGTTAACAAAAAATGGCATTGCCAATCGTTGCAGATTTTCTTATATGTTACCAGATCTTGTAAACTTCGATAGCATCTCAGATGTGGTTACCTCACTGGTAAGAATAAAAAGAATAAATTTTACGTGTATCAGTGCAGGGCTGTGGAAGATATTGTAAGTGATAAAATAGTTACTTTCCCTATGAAATAGATAGGTAGCAAAAATTTCAAAATTTAAATTGGGTACAATATGCCACCTTCAAGAAGTATTGCGAGTATTTACAAATAGTGCATACTAAATATGGAAATGAAGCAAAATAAGACGCATTGTTGAAATATACTAAAAAAAAGTAAAGAAGATGACCTGGCACGCCTTCACAATGAAGAATTCTGATCTCAACTCAAACAAAAATTAAAAAGCGGTTTCTTAGTGAACAACAGAACATTTATTTATCTATGACAGAAGGAAAATAATAATAATAATAATAATTTAACAGCACAACAGTGTTCACATTTAAAATCGTTCCTAACAAATTTATATACATATATACATAATTTCAACTCTTGTGACGCAATTAAAAATTGAGCATTTAATTGTTTATAGCAGGTAGTTAATTATACTAATGTCTGGCAAACAAAACACTAAACAGTTAATTAAGCTGATAAAGCTACTAAAGTGGCGGTTATCTTATCGCTATTTAATAAAATACAACGAATGAACCACACCGCAAATAAAAACCGCACTTTTGCAGTTTATTAAATAAGTATTATATTTGCAGATTCGTTTTAATCAGTAACTTAGATATAAGACGCTTTGAAATAGTTCATGTTAACACGAGGACACACCAAAGTACTCATTTGATAACCGTAAAGTTTCATAGTTAATTTTGAATTTTAAGACACTATATATTTGTTCAACAAGAAAATCCGCAGCCCTATTCTCCTGTTGTTTTGAGTTACTACTTACGCACGTGTTGTTAAACTACATGTAGGTACCATGTTGCTCAAATTGAGAAAGATTCCTTCTTCCAATTTGGCTCATTCACCCTGCACTTTGTCACGTTTCGGATCTGGTATATTTTCTTCTTCTTCAATATAACGAAAAGTATTCTCACCTGGTGAAGACTTCGATCTACTGTATTCTAGTCTTTTATTATCACGTTTGTAAGATTCACTTTGTAGTTTCTCTTCAGTCACTTTTGCGTCTTTGTTATAAAAGGGTCCATCATCAGTAAGTGATAGTCTTTGTCTATGTTTTTCCTTCATTCTTCCACTTTTCGAAATGGAAAGTCGTCGTATGGGTGGTTGTTCTATTTCCACCTCTTCCACTACCGGTTTTTTTCGGGAAGAGAAAATATTAAAAAAGTTTCTACTCATAGTATCTCGAAAAATTCAATTGACTGTCGACTATATTGAAGTGTTAGCAGTTGTAAATACACTAGTTTCGTTGTGATAATGAAAATTAAGTAGATAAAACTTTATTATATCAACTAAGATAAGACTTTAAAGGAAATTTTATTGCATCAATTATGATAACATCAGTTTACCTACTTAAAAGGAAGTTAGGTACAGAAAACAAACGAAAATGCTATCCAGGTGATGAAATGAATGCATTGTATTGTTTCCAATTCACAAGCGTGCGTGCTGTACCTATATTTTCGCATAAGACCTGAAATATTTAAGCAGAACGTGCAACTGCAATAAAGCAATGTCATTTATTTATTTAGTTCAAGGAATCATAGAACATAGGGCTTCAAAAACACACACCAATGTTTATGGATTGTACAGCTAGGCCTTGCACGTTGTTGCTTCATCTTTGACGTATGGTCTACCTTTTCTTATTTTCCGGATTGGATTTTCTGCTCAGTAGCCACTTTTCTCTTCGCATATGCTGCCTGTGCTCTAACTAACTTACGTTTTGTGTCTTTAAAACTGTTTAGTATGTACCTACTTTAATCTCTACATAGGTACAACCTTTAGTCCTTCGTTTTTGGTCTTCTCCATTCCATTTTTGTGTGTAGGTATGTGTACCATCTTGGTATTTTTCTCTTGCATCTTCCCAAAATTTCACATGAACGTAGCTGTTGGTGTAATTGGGTTAGTTCATAAAAATAAATTTCAAAATAAACATAAGATTCTGCTTTGGAATCGTGTGTGTAAACTATTGCAGTTCAAAAAAGTTAAATAAAACGTACCATTTCCGAGAAAAAAAGAATTGAAGTGTTCAAGTATGAGCGTTCGCGCTAAATCAGTTTTAAACAGATAGTGACGTCACGTACTGGGAAACGCCCACTGTCAGTCGGCTACCGTTGCTTTTGTTGAAAGTTTTTGAAACTGATTCTAACGATGGTGGATGCAGGTTATTTGAAAGGTACAATGTCGGATAATCTTCCTCGAGTAGATGTTTTTATGTTGGCCGAGTTCTTAAAGAAGGATGATCGATTTAATGCTGCAGAAATTCGTGGAGCAAAAGCTTGAATAAAACCTAACAAAGTGAAATTCGTTTGCTTGACAGACTCTTACTACGCAGATATTTTGCATATTGCATTACTTTACTCGTTTACCACGTTTCATGTATATTTATGTTTGTCAATTACTTAAACATTTAGGTTTGCTTAGTAAGTAACTACATCTTACATCAAAGTGATCCTCGCAGCAGTAGAAATCCGAAGAAGTTATTTTAGAATAATCTCTTCTAGCTGCTTTGAACCACATTTTCGAATTTTTACGTCTCGAGGCATTGTCACAAATGTATTTTCAGGTGTTGTAAAAGTCGTATTAGTGCATATAGGCACAAAACACCACTTGTAACACCTTTTCGACGGCTCCATGATCGAGAAACAATCATTCGTAAATACCAGTTTAGCTGAAACACCAGTATATGACGTCATGCCGTAGTCGGCACCTGTCGCTGAGTTGTCGTGCAGTTTCGACGATTCGCGATTTAAAATTAAAAAAAAAGCTATTTAAATTAATCTAACGCCGCTTATTTCTGCAATATCGAAGACATCTGACATCTTTGCATTTATTAAGCGAATAAAAAAATTATGTGAATTAACCCAATTACAGTTTTATAATAATATATTTTCCATTTTGTTCCATTTTGCTTCGTGGCATTCCATCTTTTTGGTTTTCTTTTGTACTTTGGTTGAATCAAAGTACTCGTGAGAACCTAGAACATTCAGACCAGCCTAATTTCTCATGAGACTCAGCGCCATACACGAGCAGAAAATGAAACAGCTATTGGAACGTGTGTAACTCAGAGATAAACAACCATCGCAAATCCTATATGCCCCACAGTATCCAAGAACCCTTTCCGAGGTAGCAGAGTTAGCGAACCTCCTTCCAAATGAGGTAGGAAAAAATTATCTCAAGTTAATCAAGCCACCCGGCGTCATAAGCGAAATATAATACGAAACAAGACCGGTGGTACATAAACCGCGCAGCACCACACATGGTAGGGTCTTATTCCAGACCCCTCGAATTTGTAGCTACGTATGTGCAGTGCTCTTTTTGTAAAAAAAAGGTGGCGGAACGCTAAACATTTTTTTTTGCAATTTTATATTACCTATTTATAATATTGTAATGTAATTATGTATCTTATAATATAATCCGAGGATGTGCGGGATCTGCCCGCTATTTCGACGATTTTTGCTTTTACATACAACATAGTTAAAATGTATAGCAGTCTCCCCGACAGTCTAAAATCTCTCTCCCCGTTTAATTTTAAAATAAAACTACGTAAAATGATGAAAGGTGGCCTAACATTTCAATTTCAACGCTAAGATAACAATATTATACAACTAAGCCAACTAATCCATTTACAATGTTTCCCCTCGCCGCACAGCGTTGCATACAGGGTTAAGTGGCAGAGCAGAGGGCAAAATACTCTTGCTGTACCGATCAACTTCGCCCTGTAAACTTAGTTTAATTTAATTGTTCATTTTTATTATACTTAAATAAAGACAATATTATTATTATTATGCTGCGTTCAGTGATTAGGCAACCAAAATGCAGGGTCGGTTAAACGGTGGTGTAATTAAGGAGCTCTTGAAAATCAAATCCGATCTGCTCTGCTCAACAGAGCAATTTTATTTAGAACAACCGCTGTTTTTCAAAAATTCGTCGAAAACAGTTGGTAGAACGCCGTTCCCAAGCGTTCCATGACAAAAAGAGCACTGCGTATGTGTAATTATATGTGATGCTCACTGAAATGTGTTGTACTCTTTCGTCGAAGCACCATGTATGAAAATAGCAGAGGTATAAGAAATGCTCATTTAGAAGTATGAATTATATGTTCTAAGTATGAAACGAAATGTATAATATTTGGTCGTTTGTATAAGTAGTCAAAATTTTATGTCTTAACCTCTGTTCAAAGATCACTCATAAAAATGCAAAATTACTATTAAAAAATAAATATAATAGAATGAGGTAACTAACATGTTGAATGTGCATAGTATCCATTTTCCTAAAATATGTGTTTTTCATTACGTTAAATAATTTTTCAATCCTACCGTATTTATTTTTTTTGTTCAGGCTTTACATTTATCCTTCTGCACAGGTAGTTATAATAATAATTGAAATTATAATTATAATGACGTCAGTTACCTATATTTTATTAGTTTTTCGATTTATTACTTTTCCATTTTTTATTAGGAAGAAAAGTATGGCATTAAGGCAGCTAACTGAAGCAGATTGCGGCCAAAGCAATCCGATAGTTCAGCTTACGTCTCATTTGACTCAAGATCACGGATTAAGGGAAAGTTTCGGACAAAATGTATTTCCTAGCAGTTCTGATCAACTTGTTGAACAATTCCTTGCCGAAACCAGGGCAGCTCCACAATCTTTTCGAATGGACGGTATTAAAATGCAATTTGGCAAATGTAATGCAATACAGTTTTTCGTTTTCAGATTTAATGCGAGAAATGCACGAAATAGAATCTCAACGAGCATCACTACCTCCTGTACCTGCCAGCGCAATTAAAGATCACTTACACGATAACACTTGGGCTGTGGAATATGCGAAACAAAACGATCACGGCCCTTTTGGGGTAATTAAATTTCTTTTATTTAAACAATTAATTCTTGATGCAACATTTGTTCGGAACAAAGTAAATTACGTATTTAAAAAATTGTATTTCATATCGATAGGCTTTTGATGTCGCAGCCAATGAAGCCGTATGGGCAGAAATTAGTGCACGTGAAAGAGATCAGAATTTGTTAGACAATCATTGGTTCCCAGAATATGATAGTAATTTTGATACAAACGAAGAACAAATTGAGAGTCGTAATAGATTATTAAATTCAAAGGATGATCCTAAATTTGCGTACTCAAAGGTAAGTTTCGAAGTCCAATTGCAACTTGTTTATTTAATACATTATATGAGAATTGCAGTTCTTAAAATTCATGAGGCAAGTTAGTAACGATAATACATCACTTGAAGATCCTCTAGCTGCAAATTGGTCAGATGAATATGCGAAGTCTACAAATGAAACTTTGGATATCATGAACGACGTGTGGGATAGTGAACGTACTACCACAAATGGTAAGTATTATTTCTTATTTGTATTTTCACTTGCATAATTTTAATAGATGACGAAAGCAACGGTCAATTTTGGGATAAATTACAAGACGAATGGCGAAAATTAGCAGAACGTGATCCGTATGATGAACATCCATGGGTATCTGATTTTGAAAATTATTATGATCCTTATAAGGTCGGTATAATAATCACAAAAAAATGTTGAATCTTTTTCACAAATATTTGGTCTAATTTGCTAGAAGAAAAAGTTTCTGAAATTGCCAGATTGATGTAGGCAGTAAGGTTCATATTTTGTATAGGTACTATATACAGGGTGTTAAATACTAAGTTGTAAAACCTGAAAACTGCACTTAAAACCCATTGAAACGAATAACTTTTTAGTTCAAATTTTTGCTTTAGAGCCCCAGTTCATAGTTATTAGGTTTTTTTTGTTTTTCTAAAAATCGTCATTACTCCCTTATTTTAAGGAATATTTAAAAAATACAAAAGCTTTTGATTTCGGTTCTCTAAAACATTTGTAGTTACAATTATTTTCTATTTTATCAAATAACATAATGGCGACCGATCAAAAATTACAAAAAAAGATATTTTGAAAACCACTCCATCGATTTTTGAAAATAAAACATTTATAAAAACCTTAAACTATCTACTATAATGTTTGTCTGAAACATTTTTTCGATCTGTCTAAGAAAGGTTTTCATTCAAATTGAATTATACAAGATAAATTTTCACAAACTGCAACAATTAACAGAGACTATTGATACTACAGCAACACATGCTTGTTTGCCGTACAAGATAAGGTAATTTACACAGAAATTATTGAAAACATATGGTAAGAAATTGAACATTTATACATGATCTTTGTAGACAATGTTTGCAAACATTTGGCACAAACACAGACACAAACAGGTAGCTAAGATAATACACCAAAAACTAGCCACAAAACACAATCTTTCCACTGATAACATGACCTATTACAAACATATAATAAATTTATTTATTCTGAAGTATACATACTCTTAACTTTACATGAGAACTAAGGGCCGGTATTTCCATCTTACATATAAACTGACCGATAGGCGATAACTAATGCCAACATACAGTTGCCCTATAGCAAAATTGGCTATTTTCATCAGTGGCGGTTGCTCTATAAGGCCGCTTGGGCGCGCGCCCCTCCTAAGGATTGTTAATAACGTACCACAATTTAAATGTTTCTAAATTGATACATACGTATACTAACTAAACCAAATAAAATTTCTAAATTTCAACAAAAAACTAAATATCTAGTCTACTTCTATCATCTCATTCATCTAATAATAGTTTCGCGCACCGAGGATTATTACTTTCCTAATAATAATAAGTCTCGGTGCCCGAAACCAGCGCCCGGCAGTTTAGCATTTGAAAAGCATACGAAACAGCCCGAAACACGATCGTAACGTGCTATGAGGCCGCATCATATCGGCGGCCGCGGCGGTGGCACTAGGGAGGCTCTTTTCGTTTGCCCTTGTGTGTGTATGTATCATGCCGAGTGCGCGAGTCCCGTATTGTGGACAATAAAAATTCGCAGTGACAGTTTTAAACGAAGTAGCTTCATTTTGTCCGATGTTGACTTAAGTACCTACCTATTTTATTTTGCTTAATTTGTGTAAATATTTTGTTCTTTCATTTTTCTACTTAGGCAGTGCCGTAGACTTTTTTGTAGATCGATTTTAAAGGTAGGTGAACTTTTATTTAAAACGAGCAACTTTTGACTTTTTTTTTCGGCGTGGCACTCCCAAAATTTTAGCCAGCGCGCTTATTCGATTTGCGCCCCTCCAAACTTAAACCTCACGACACGCCACTGATTTTCATGAAATTTTTCAGTTTACTCGGATAGTAACCGTACAGAAACTTGTTTCTTAGGCAAGGTTGCCAGTTTTTGTAATAGTTAAATAAGGGTGAAATATCAGTATTTCAAGTGAGTTAGAAAGAGATGAATAATTTAAGATTTTATTGATGTTCAAAATTCAAATTAGAAATTCGCATTATACTTTACTTTTTACCATATGGGTTGATGTTTCAGCGACAGTAACAACATGGATAGAGATAGAGATAAAAATACATCCCGCAAACGCTCTGTTATGCGCACAATTTCTTCGTCGTCAGATTCAAACAAAGCCAAAAAATCTTCCATTATCCTCATTTAAAAAATTCACAAACACTTATTTGTAAACAAAGAAGAAAGGTTATATTCTATAATCGTGCATAAAGCATAAGTAGGTATATTGCGCATGCCTTTTTCTTATTAGTCGGATAACGTATAGTTGCACGCAGAAAAAGTACCGTATAATGTTCTTGGGCACTTATTTGGTACATAATACTTATACGAAAACGAAGGTGGAAATACCAAAAATGTTGTTATTGCGGACCTTAACTGGGACGTACAACTATAGGCTATTTTATACGGAGATGGAAATACCAGTCCTAAGTATACTTAGTTGTTATACTGGAAGTTAACCTTATAAGACCACTGTTATGTCTGATAATGTATTTCTGGAAGATCCTTCTAAAATATCCAAACCACTGCTTTTTCTCTGCGCCATCTATTAAGTTTTATTTGTACTGAATCTTCTTTAAGGACTTCATTTTCACTCCTTATGCTAGCAGTTTTTCCTAAAATTGTATTATTTATTGAGTAATATATGTTGATTGTTTTTGAGACACTTCGTATGCTCAAAGGGTTTCAACACGATGGGGCACCACCACATAATCCAATAACAGTACGAAATCGTTCAAACGAAACATTTCCTAATTCATTAAAAATTGTGTCATAACTCAAAAATTAGAGCTTAAATAAAAAAATTTGATTAATCTGTATTATTAAGGCCATAATTATCTACAACTTTTTCCTTTACACATTTTTTCTAAAGTCAATAATAGTCAATAACAGCTACTAAACAAAAAAAACCAAAAAATTATTTTTTTGACATATAATCTAGTTAGCCATGCATTTTTTTCAAAAAAACGAAAACCTCATTAAATTGAGCTGGTAAAACTGCAATACTTTCCCCATTTAATCGTCTCTCTATCTCCATCTTCCAAGATCTCCATACAAATAATGAAAAAAAAAACTCACCCTGTATAACACTATTAAGCCCGTCTTGCATGGTCAAATTTCTACATGTATCTCTGTTTTACATAGTGATATTTCTACATGTACTTAAACTTAACACAGAAGATTTTACATGTAAAAATTCATGTAAGAATACATGTAGAAATTTGACCATGTAAGATTTCATTAATGTTATTTCAGTTTCCTTGTCACTAAAGTCCATGAGTTATTGTGGGTTATTACTACTATTATTTCTTACAAAATTATAGTATCTTAGTGTTGACACATAACAATTTCAATTATTATTTCATCCTTGTTTATACAGGGTGTTTTTTTTGGGAGCTTTAATTATACGTTCCTGGGAAAATTTTATAAGGTAGGTTTTTGAAAATTTGTACTCAGAGTTTACTCTCAAATCCGAATCGATGTAAACTATTTTCAAAATGGCAACACTTCAGGAAGTGCTGGAAGTAGCTGGTTTGTAGTTTTTGAATTTTCTTAAATTTGGAGCCTCTATTCTTCCTCTATGCTCTGTTGAAAACTCGGTTGCCATAACTACAACGGTTTTCAAGTACTTAATGAATTCTTAAAATATCGCCTGCATCCGCTATTTTTTTTTAAGTGAAAATAAGAAATACCATAAATTGTAGATATTGTGAGTATCCCAAGACCTCTAATTTCATGTAGAATCCAAAAATGCAAAAAAAATGAGGATTGCCATTTAAAATAACTGGCATTTCCAGAGTGCTGACATTTTGAAAATTTTCAGAGTAAGCTCTTACGTACAAATTTTCTAAAACCTACCTATGGAACCTTCCCCGGAAACGTCTAACTGAAGCTCCCAAAAAATACCCTGTATATACTTACAGTTGGTCAATGCTTATGGATGATTTGGGAACTAAAAGTTGTGAAAAGTAAGTGGCTCCATTTAGCAACGAATGATTTATTTTGATTATAAAAAACGTTCTGTAGTATGAGGTTCTAGAGGAAATTGTAATTTTCTTTACTTTAATTTTTTGAGTAAATAATATAATTTAGCCCTCTGGTGTCCATCTCCAAAAGCAAGCTGGCTTCTGTATCTCAATTTTAAATATTGGATTGGCTATCTATAATATGTATAAAAAATTTGTAATGTAATATTTTTGTAGGAATATGAATTCAATGAAAATAATCCAATGTCTGAACTGGCATCTCCTTTAAGCGAAGGTAAAGATCTTCTTGTCAAAGGTGATTTGCCAGGTGCTGTACTTTGTTTCGAGGCGGCAGTTCGTCAAGATCCAAAATGTGCGGAAGCCTGGCAATTGTTGGGTACAACACAAGCTGAAAATGAACAGGTTCTAAAATAATTTTCTCTTTTCGTGTATGTTATTTTTTTTGTCTGTAGGATCCTAATGCAATTTGTGCCTTAAAAAAATGTTTAGAATTGGAACCAAACAATTTGAAAGTTCTTATGGCATTGGCCGTTAGTTATACAAATGAAAACTATCATCACCAAGCTTGTCAGTCATTGGTAACATGGCTGAAAAATCATCCGGAATACTCTTCTGTTGTATCTGCAGATTTTCATTTATCTGGGCAAGTTACAAGTTTGCTAGATCAGTAAGTCACCGCTTTGTGTCATTGCTACATTTTGGGGCTTTAATTCGCTAATAACAAAATTATGATCAATTGATGAAATTAATACATGGGCTTTCATGGTTTTGTAATATGCTTGGGAACCATTATAAAATTATTTGTTGCATTTGCACTTAAAGTTGTGGACTAAATTCCTTGTTACTTTTCAAATTTGCAGTGAACAACACAAAATGGTGCAAGATTTATTCATTAAAGTAGCACAAAGGCAACCAATTAATCCAGATTACGAAGTTCAATGTGGTCTGGGTGTTCTTTTTAATCTATCTAGTGAATATGATAAAGCTGTTGATTGTTTTCGCGCAGCATTAAATGTTAAACCTGAAGTAAGTTTAATGCAATCAACTGTCGAGTTGCGTCATAAAAAATGTATTTTTAGGATTCTAGATTATGGAATAGATTAGGTGCCACATTAGCAAATGGTAATCGACCGGAAGAAGCTGTGGAAGCATATCATCACGCTTTAAATTTATCGCCCGGTTTTATAAGAGCTCGTTACAATGTTGGAATTACTTGTGTTAATTTAGGAGCTTACAAGTAATAGTTTCAATTATTGTTAGTATAGTCATAAAATTATTTTTGTAGGGAGGCTGCAGAACACTTCTTAATGGCTTTAAATCAACAGGCGAGAGGATCCAAAGATGGTAACTCCAAAATTCAAATGTCTGAAACAATTTGGGCAACATTGCGTATGTGTCTTTCATTAATGCATCGTTCCGATTTAAGAGCTGCTGTTGATAACCGCGATTTACCTCTATTGAATGAAGCTTTTAACTTAAATGAGTAATTTTTTCAAACGCTTCCATACATTAGAACCTTGACTAATAAGATTGTGTTCTTTGATAAGATACACATAAGTATAATTCAATTATTCGAGGTTCTATTGCAGTTGATAGGCAATTAATTTGTTATAAATATTTAGGATAACAAATTTAATGCAATATAATCGTATATAAATTATATTGAAACAAATTGCAGAAGTGAAGTTACAAAGACGTTACTGTCTTATAAAACTTATTTTGTTTATTATAAAAATTAATTACAGTTGTTAGCAGAAAGATTTCTAAATGTCTTATCTTCGTTTTGTTCTATTTTATACTTTATTTCAAATATAATTTTATTTTAGGGTAAAAAATCATATCGATTTTTTATGAGCATAATTGTGCTTACAATCATTGTTTGAAACAATTTATAGTAGTGAAGTTGTAATAAATAGTCAAAATAAATGAATGTACATAATTATACACAATTAATGTCCATAACAAAAACCTCAGCCTATTTTAAAAAGTACTCTGTAGTGTTTTCTTCCATGTCGCTTATGATTTTTTGAAAAATATAATTCATAGTAATACAAAGGTAAATATTCAAGATATACCTTTGTATTACAGGGTTATATGAAAAAAAATCACGAGGGATTTCAGTGTCTATGCTGTATGCATGTGGTGGTCGAGAAATAAAGTATAGTGTTGCAATACATATGCATAAGGCTAATATTAAGGATTCAACACTATTAGCACAGAATAAAAGACGATCAGAAGCGACACTCCCCGTCGGCACCTTTGAAGTTATGTTGCCGGTGCAAGGCGGGCTCGTCGGGGCAACCACGCCCATTTTAGTAAAACTTCCTTGTCTGTTGCATTAGCAAGGCTAGTAAAAAGAGGAGTGGTTTGTAGTTTTTGGCATTATTATGTAAATTTGAAATCGTATAAAAAAATGTCATAAACGAAAAATATTTGCCATACATTTTCGCATTTGATAGGCCGTTCACCGTAAAACTAATTCCGATAGAATTCTCGCAATAAGAGTTCAAAGTAAAGGTAACCGTAACTCCGGCATACTACCACATGCTACTCTCACGTTGACTTAATTTTTAATTCGCCGTTATATGCCTACTTCAAATCAATAATGCAGAAAAAAGCAGTATTTAGTAGCATGTAATTTACAAATAGATACAGGTACTTATATAATTATTAATATTTTGATAATATATGCGCACTTTTACAAATTTAATACCTTAATAAGCTTGAAATTTTTAAAATGCGATCCTTTTATACCTCGGTTAGCGTACATACGTTGATTAATTTTTGTATCGAGTATCGTTTAATTAGTAAAAATAGTAATCGATTCTCAGTAATCGATGTTTTGTTGTTCGATACCCATCCCTAATTTTAACCGGTGTAGAAAAAAGTTTATTTTGTAACTACCTTTTGTTATCCTTAGGAAATCCAAACAAACTAATATTTTTATCCGATTTCATGTTGTTACTGCAGTTAGGAGCAGCGCACCGTCCTCCACCTTTATTTGGTGCCATTTAAAATCTGTTTTAATAAATAATTAATGAATCACCAATTGATTGTTTTACGCTTATTACGTCTATTAAAAATCAGAATACCTTTTAAAATTTGCAACGCACCGAACACCGCTACATACGCTGTACTGACCCACTGACCGGTATTTATAATGGTATCAATGCGCTCGCTATAATTCCCCACTCAGAAGGCGGAGCGGTTGTTCGTGCGATAAGAAAATCGACAACACGGATTTAGCAGAGAGTCGCTTCTGATCGTCTTTTATTCTGTGCTATTAGCTCACCCTATACATGATTATCAAGGGTAAGTCACAGACAAAGGCTAAGTTGCTAAGTAAAGGGAACTGATCACATATCATAAAGGCCACTTCTTACTTTGGCCGTTATGGTGATAATGAAGATTAGATTAATACTTTTGTTCAGATCATTTCCCATTTTTACATTTTACAGACTTATTGAAAATAAGATCACAGTAGTAACAATTTATATGCTACGAAGTTGGGTGGCATATACCAGGTGCTGATCCAGCCGCTCGGTAATAGCATTTTACATGTAAAATCTTGTCTATGCAATTTCCTGCTCCCCTAATTGTTTTAGGGCCAAAACATAAGAGTACAAAAGTCTTCAAAACTAAAAATACCACTATAATGGTATATTCTTTCTGACCAAAATTGTACTGTAAGAAAGAAAATGAAAAATTAAATGTTGAATTAGAATTTGCAAAAATCGCATTGCCTTCCTCCAGCACGCTTTTAATATAGTGCAACCGGTTCTTTCCTCTATTCCCTCTTCATACTTTACTGCCCCCTTCCCCGCTTCCACTCCTCATCTTCTGTGTCTTCTTGTCTCCTTTGCAACTATGTATCCCTGCTGTCTACTTGCTCAATCCCATTATCCATCTTCATTATCTTTCCTACATTTCCTCCTGTTCTTTCCACCCCCATATATCTCAGCTTTAATGTGTGCTTCCTTGTTTGCCTGTGTGAATTTATATCCTAAATATGTGAATTCTTTTACCATCTCTATCTCTTCTTCTCACCTCCATTCGTCTGTTTTTCCCTCTTTCTTCCCAAACCATGTTTATCTTCAGATCCATCATTTTGGCGTACTTTTCCGTTGTTTTTAATCATCTCTTCTTCATATGCTAACGTTCAAATCTTCTCTAACTTCGCGGCCGATGTACAACGCGAACAGGCTTGGGCTTAGCGGGCATGCTTGTCCGAGTCCCATCCTCGTCCAAAATTTCTCACTTAACTTCCTGTTTGCTATTATTCTGTTACTAGCGTCTCTCTATAAATGTCTTTCACTCTTTTCCTTATTCTCTCGCTTATTCCTTTTTTCTCCATAACGTCCCACGCTGCTTCCATATCCAAAAACAGTGCATATAATTTCCACCCCTTCCTTTTCGAGCTCTTTATCTATCACTTAATTGTTTTAGTATGTTTTTTATCTTTCTAGGTGTTCTTGTAGTCTTCTTTATTACCTTCACAAATATCTTGTATCCTGAATTTAGGAGAGTAATTTCTCGGTAGTTTTTCATAACTTCTTTGTACTCTCTCTTAATATACAGGGTGAATGAGACCACCCGTATCAGTCTTTTATTTAAAGAACGGTGAGTCGTAGAGAGGTGGGGTAAAAAAATGGATTATAAAAGCGATAATAAAGAATCGAATGGTGATATCATTATTTCTCGGACAAGTCAGCATTCCTCCAGAAGGCCCCCAACTCCAAAATTTTAAATGGCACCATAAGTCCAAAAAGGTATTTTTTGAAAGATTGTTAAAAAAGAAGAAAGTTTTATAGGAAAAATTATTTTATTACTGTCACCCCTTTTAAAAGTTATATTCGACTAAAGTTGTTAAATTTGAAATTCATTGTTAACAAGAAACATTGAAAAGTCGACTTTTAAAATCTAGTTACCAATGTTACATGTGTTCTTCCCTTTCAAGAAGTACTTATTAGAGCCACTGATAGTGTACCTAGAAGAGCTCAACAGTGCTTAGCAGTAAATGGAAGATATTTTGAACACATGTAACATTGGTAACTAGATTTTAAACGTCGACCTTTCAATGTTTCTTGTTAACAATGAATTTCAAATTTAACAACTTTAGTCGAATATAACTTAAAAGGGGTGGCAGTAATAAAATAATTTTTCCTATAAAACTTTCTTCTTTTTTAACAATCTTTCAAAAAATACCTTTTTGGACTTATGATGCCATTTAAAATTTTGGAGTTGGGGGCCTTCTGGAGGAATGCTGACTTGTCCGAGAAATAATGATATCACCATTCGATTCTTTATTATGGCTTTTATAATCACTTTTTTTACCCCACCTCTCTACGACTCACCGTTCTTTAAATAAAAGCCTGATACGGGTGGTCTCATTCACCCTGTATATAGGTAGCTTCTCTCCATTCCGTTGGGAACCTTTCTCCTCTCCAGATTTTGTTTATTAATTCTGTCATTCTTCTTATCTTTGTTCCTCTGTAAATCCATCTTTCGTTTTGTATCCCATCCAATCCTGCCACTTTTCCTTTTTTTAGTCTTCTTCTCATCTACTTCCTCCTCCATCTTTCTTTCTTTAGTGTCTCCAATGCTTTCTCCATTCTTGTATCGTTATGTTGCTTCTCATCCCGCTCTTTCTTTTCTGTATTTCCATAAGTCTTGTTCTGTTTTTATTTCCTGTATTATCCTATTTTCTTCCTCTCTCGTAATCTTTTATGTTCTCTCCCACCCTTCCCTTTATCTTTCACTGCTAGTTTTCCCCTTTTTCAATTTCTTAATAGTTCTTTACCTCCTTCTTCCCCTCGTTGCATTTGGCGTTCCACAATGCTTTTCTTTCCTTTCCCTTTCTCCCCTTCACTGTTTTCTCTCTCAACCACCTTGTTATCTCGTGTTTCTCTCTATACTCCCTAATTTCTCCTTCCCCATTAATCTGTCCATTTATTTCTGTATGCTTTGTTCGGTCTATGTTTTTTGTTTTGTATTCTGGTTCTTTTTCCAGTTCTACTTGTGTGTTTTTTAGTTTGTTATCTCCGATCATATTCGGCATCCTTAATTCTTTTTGTTCTCCTTTCATTAGTTTTTTGTCTTCCATTTTTTGCTCCCCTGATTCCACATATGTATATTATAGTATTGTTGGTATCCTATATTACTTGTGTGTCTCTTTTCTTACCTCATTTACCTTTCCTTTTATCGTATTTGTGTTCCTTTTATGATAATGTTATGTTTTCTTCCTTTTTTTATTCTCCTCTTCTAGTGGATTTATTTTTCTTATTAATTCTCCTTTTCCGTTTCCCATTTTGTTTTTTTACGTGTCATTTCTTCTTCGAGTCTCCGTACTTCTTTGTTGTATTTCTTCAGCTCTTCCTTTATCTTTTCCATTTCTATATTGTGTTTTCTCAATTCCTGGTTGTTTGCGTTTATCTCAAGCTTCCATTTTATTACAGTAGAACCTCGCTAATCCGTCCACTAGGGACCGGGAACATGGTCGGAACGCAAAAAAGGTCGGATTATCAGAGGAACACTGTTATTGGCCCGAACATCACAATACAGTACAGTATGTACATAAGTGAAAGTTTAAGAACTGTACATACCTTATGCTGATTTGCTCTCAACTGTTTAAAACATGAGAAATCATACTGTAAAAAATGTTCTGTTCTTAAGCAGGACGAAAAAGTGTATAATGTTCTTTTGCTTAGCAGACGACAACCTTGATTTTGCCGCGATATTCTGCCATTGAGATGGTCGGACTAAGCGGGGAATCGGACCATCTGAGGTCGGATTAGCGAGGTTCTACTGTATTAGCTATTTTAGTTCTTCCATGGTCTCTTCCTCTTGTTCTACTGCTTCTGGTTCGGGTTTTTGGTTACTATTTCCTTTGGTATTTTTCTTTTTGATTTGTTTGCTGTTCGCGATCTTATTGTTTTCTTACTGGTCTGGAATACTTCGTCTTGACTTCCTGGGTTTGTAATTTCTTGGTATTCTTCTTTCCTTTCTTTTACTATGGTAATACTACGTTTATTTTTTACACTATCTTATAACTGAATATGTAAACATAATGAAATGGTACTGAGAATGGAACTTAGTTCTCTTATGTTTAGCACTTACAAGTAGAACAGCAAGTGTGTATATTGTCATATACGATCAAATTTGCTGTTTTTGTTCCTGCATAAAGGCGAGTGGCAATTATGCTCCACAGAGTTAATGACCATTCTGATTAAGTTGAATGAATTTTCTCCAAACTTACTTGTGGAATTCCAATAACAAAAACAAATGATTCCATTAATTTTGATTTTAAATGTAACTCTTGCTTACATTTAACATAAAAATTAGGGAACTACTTGTTGGTATTATTACAATGATTTTGGTGACAGTTACCACCATAAAGGTTATTGTGAACATAAAATTTTGTTAAAATATGAGGTGGCTATTGTGATATAGATCGTGGTACCTAAGCCATATGGTCAGAATAATAATAATATTGTTAGTGCTACTAGCCTCAGTTGCTGCAACAAACAAACAAACAAAAATATTATTGTAGTTATTATTATAATTGTCTATGGAGTTCCACAACATAAGTTTGTAGTAAATTAATTACATATAGTTTGATAAATAAAATTGATAACACAAACACTGGTCACATATTTACGAGGGCTCTGTACCTGGATGATCAATAGTATAAATAAAAATGATTGCAACTTAAAACATTTTAAAAGCAATTAAAAAAATTTATTGCGAAATGTTCAATAAATTAAAATGTCTAATATTAATTATGTATTTAACAATTAATGTTGTTGTCTCACAAAGTTGCATTTTAAATATTTAAACGAAATTTTTATTTTTTATTGCCTTAAGGTATAAAATTTATAACAGAATTCTAACAATTACACGTCGCAACATAATTGAAAAAATAAGCATGTCCAAGTTACACGTCCTGTGAATTTCTCCAATTCTCAATATCTAGATGTAAATGCGAATTTAAATTTTTGTAAAATGGTTTTACATTGTGTTTTTACTACAAATATTCAATAAATGGATGTGTGAGAAGTGCAACACATCCATTGAGATTTGCAAAAAGATGAAAATTTTGCTTAATTTAAGTTTTATTATAACACTCTAAGTATTATCAATACCCTGGAGATAATTCATCCGACTTTTTCAATGTTGGATCTTCCGAACTACAACTTGCTTCGGATGTTTTTGATTTGGTACACTTTTGTCTACTAATTTCTTTTTGCAATCTTACTTCCAATTGTTTATACAGTTGCTTGATATCGTCAGGGCTGCCCTATACACACAGACTAATTAAAACAGTATTAATTTAATTAGAGAACTTACCGTTAATAAAAACACTTTAACTTCACCACTGGTGTCAAAAGCCATAAATCTTATACTTTTATTACTAGCTAATTCTATTGTCATTTCCGCCCAAATCTGAAAAACTATCATAAGTACCTTTAGACATCAATACTACGTAAATACTTTAGTATTTAGCACAACTCTAAGGCTTCCGGTTGCTCTGAAAACTAATCGACTTTGTGTACCATCTTCCGTTTCTTGATCATTTAATCGTAATATGCCTCTACCGCGTTCTTGCCAGCTACCACCGGTAACCTTATCATACGCAAACAATTTACAGGTAATTTGGACGATATTCTTTTCGCCTTCCTCGCCCGTGATCACCTCGACCTCTTCGAATTTTCGTTTCACCGCCCTCGATTCTTCATATTCTCGTGCGGATTCGCTTAAAGTTTTCGTAGTACCTTGCGACATTAAACCACCCGAATCGGGTTTCGAATTTTCCTTTAATACGGATGTAAATAGCATATCGGACGTTCCGTTACTATTACTCGAATTGCTACACTTTAATTCGTCGGCCTGTTTATCCGATACAACGCGATCTTGAATGTTTTGTCCGAAAACGAAATTGCTAGTTTGCGTTATTGTGGACGTTGACGGTTTTACTTTCAATCCTTCTGATTTATTGCCATTTTGTATCAACGGTAAAAATTTGTGTGTTACTTGCGACGTAGATTCGGGTTCTTTTTCAAGTTCGGTTTTCAAGTCGGACGACGACGAAACTTTTCCGAAAGGATTTAATTTACTTGGATTAAGAAGAAAATTGTGTTTTTGTGAACTTGTCGGGCTTCCTATATTTCCATTTAATTGTGAAGGTCGAAGTAGAGAGGAACTCTTTAAAATAAGTTGATTTGTGCTACTCGAAGATTTGTTCAACTGATCTATTTGTTTTAATTTGGGGTTGGTAGCGAAACTAGTTGGTGAACACATTTTTACTGTATCCAAAGGGTGAGAATTTTCGTTTTCTAGTAAAAAAAAATAAAAGATCAAAACCTTCGAACATTCGAAGATCAAAACACATCAGGAGAGGTCAAAATTTTACATACCTTCATTGGAATTTATACTTTTTGATTCTTCTAATTTTAAATCACGGCTTTTAGTAAACTCGTCACCTGCAACTGCCATGTAATTATTAAGTTTCACACGTAATTGTAGATATGATGTATGCAATGAAATGCTTTTATTTGCTGCTCTTCCAAACCAAAGACGTCAGGTTATTACGCACAATCCTGTATAAAGAATGGTAGCGCCGGACGTATTCATTTATCAATACCATCGATACGGTTTTATTTTTTATACTTTATATTATTATCCAGAACCCAATAAAAAAGAAAATAACAAAAAATTTATACCTTACCTCGACAAGGATCTGCCATTTTTATATCTTCGTTTACAAAATAAATAAATTTGTGTCTACTCGCCCATCATAATCGTATTCAGAATACAGGGTCGCACAAAGAAAATAACAATGCCACGTTTACACAAAGCTTTATATTTTTCCACAGACAAGGCTAATCGTTTTCATCATACCTATATGTATTAACTATAATTGAATCCAGGAGAGTTGGCGTGCACGTCATTACTTGTAATTGTATGTATTAAGATTAAAATTTGAAGTCAATTGAGCGTCTTTTACATATTTAAGAAATAATGACGTTAGGAACAATGAATAAATAGTGTCAGGAAGAAGCATTTGCAATATTATCGTGCGACCGCGATGGCCTGTGCATATGGCAGATGATTGTTTCCTGTTTCACAGTGGTGTGCTGTCGCAAAAAGATACTTACTTGAAAAATAATAATAAAATATAGATTTCTACTTTTATACATTCGTATAGTACTAAGTTTTGTTTTTTTTTTTACTTGTTTGGCTACAAACGGTTATTTAAAGGTAATTTATAGCAATAAAACACACTATATCAACGTGCGAAAAAAATTTTAAGCCCTTAGAAACAACACAGACGCCTATGTTTTAACCTCAAATTATGTGTTAACGAATCATGAATTCTACATAAATTAAATGATCTGAACTACTTCCATATGAAATCATGAATTGTGATTTCCACACTTAATAGAATAAAAATCACCACTAATTTATCGTTAAAATGTAAATTTAAACAAAAACTAAGTATACGCCTACGTAACGACCATCAACATAACATAAACAAAGTGAGTCAAACTTGGCCTTTCATGGCCGCATTTCCGTCTCGCATTGACATATACAGTCGTCTGCTATATGCTTCTTCCTGACACTATTTATTCATTGGTTAGGAATGAAATCTGCCAAATAGTAACAAGGCAGTGTTGCAATTAATACTTTAATTACCCACAGGTAGTTGCTTGTACTACTTTAAAATTGTAGTAGTAATATTTTACGTGCTTAATTAATCCATTATGTATGAAATGTATCTTAAAATATTAGTTAGAGCTTACCAGCAAAGTCTTTGTTACCAGCTTAGTAAAGCTAAATGCGGAATAGTGCAATCAAAATATTAACGTCTGCTGCGATTGGACTCCATGAGATTATAAATAATTAATAAATTTGACATTGACAGATAGAAGTCAAATCAGAATCCGTACAATTATAAGTTGAAGGGTTGATTGAAGTCAGCTGTTGGACATACGGACATACTCACTTCTCTCTTATTTTCACTGGCGATCACCTATACGCACGTGTTTACTTAAAACACATGCAAACTGTATTGCCATCTTTATCACACACATGTATTAAGATTTAATGATTGTTTAAAAGGAATGTCGTGCATTCATTCGGAAACCTATGACGTGAACGCCAACTCTTGTGGATCGAACTTTACTATAATATGGGTAATACAGTCTTTGGTAATACCATAATCAATGAAGTACCTGGAAAGGATGCATAAATTCATGCAAGTGAGGCAAAGATGGAAATTAGGCAACCCGCAAGGACTTGTAATTATCTCACAAAAATTCAGCACAAGAAAAATCGCTACCCAATAATTATTTATTATACATTATTCGAGCAACGGGAAATTAACAAAACTATTATAGTAAATACTTAGATCATATATATTAACATATGATCTAAGAGTAAATAGTAAAACAACCGGTTCGCGCCAATTTATTTATTAGTGCGGCACCTGTCAATAACAAATATAAACTATAATTGTATCCAGGAGAGTTGGCGTGCACGTCATTACTTGTAATTGTATGTATATATTAAGATTAAAATTTGAAGTCAAGAAATAATGACGTCGGGAATGAAATCTGCCAAATCGTAACAAGGCAGTGTTGCAAATAATACTTTAATTACCCACAGGTAGTTGCTTGTGCTACTTTAAAATTGTCATAGTAATATTTTACGTGTTTAATTAATCCATTACGTATAAAACGTATCTTAAAAAATTAATTAGAGCTTAGTAAAGCTATATGCGGAATTCTAATAAGTGCAATAAACATATTAACGTCTGTTGCGATTGAACTAGTTATCTGGGCGGTACGTTTGGCACTAATGTTATATTGGATTGTCAAAACATGCTGTTTTGTGGTTAAAAATATTGCAATTTTCGTAAATCCGTTCTAATAAGAACTGTTATTAATATTTTGATAATTAGAACAAAATAACTGTAAAGAACGAGTAAATAAAAGGGCAAAACAACAACGAACAGAAATAATACGAGATTATTTATAAATAATGAATAAATTTGACATTGACAGATAGAAGTCAAATGAAGCGTTGATTGAAGTCAGCTGTTGGACATACGGACATACTCACTTCTCTCTCATTTTCACTGGCGATCATCTATACGCACGTCTTTACTTAAAACACATGCAAACTGTATTGCCATCTTTATCACAAACATGTATTAAGCTTTAATGATTGTTTAAAAGGAATGTCGTGCATTCATTCGGAAACCTATGACGTGAACGCCAACTCTTGTGGATCGAACTTTAATAAAAAATGCCCACCTAATGATGCGAACAAAAAAAAGATAGAAGTATATAGTTATCTCTTAGAGATGCGAACGAAGTAGAGCGTGTGCATAACTTTCGCACTAAATTACTAAAATTAAACATAGATAGTCAACGTAATTAGCTTAAATTATTTGCCTCATTAGTCATTACTTATAATTTGTGTCAAGCAGTAAAATTCTTTTGTAAAACTAAAAACTATCACAGTTTCAAATTAAGGTTAACACAACAACACGTGTGATCAGCACAACTAACACTCCTATCTTCTTTCTCTTTGCGCGACGGTATATATCTATCTGTAATATCATTGATTATACAGTGTATAACCAATGGTAATATGTTGGCTTCAAATTTGAAAGACGCATGCGCCATACGTACTGGGTGTCCCATTTTAATCAATCACCTGCGATATTTTTATTCATAGTTTTCTTTCTGAATCTGTAATAAAAAATAGGGGTTTCCATTTAAGATTTTAGTGACCCCCCCCCTGCATGTCGGGGGGGGGGGGGGGTGAAACTTGTTACAGCATCATGTCCTCCTCAAAACCGTTAAGTTTGTATTCGGAACATTTTTTGATCCGACGCAGTGTTGTAGAATTGTCGCAGGATGACGGATTAAAATGGGACACCCAGTATAAGTTAATACATTAGTATATGGTTTTCATAGATACGAATTTCGCATTTTTCTTCTACGAATTCGTACTTATGAAACTTTGTATACGGTTTAGTTTTCATTCATACTGTAATGTTCTTACCACCAGGTCCGAACGGTAGCTTGCTAGCTTCACAATACAGTTACAACATTCAAATCTTCGAACATATAACAAAAAATCAGAGAGAGAATGTATCAAAATGGCCGCTAAACTAAACTTTCCCTCCAAAACAAACCTACCTCAAATTTATATAAACGCGGTACAATTTAAATTAAGTACCCATCAGCAGACCCCCATTCATACCTAGCACGTGATCGCAATCGTCTATTGTACTTCTCACACCGAGAATTCAGTATGGCTAACATAGGCAATGCATTTTAAATGGGAGAAACCAGGACAGCGTCGCCGTCACTGGCATATTAGTGGCAGAGTTGGCTCGCTCCAAAGAGCACACGGTTACCCCACAGATATTATTTATAATTATTGTACATATAAAATAGATACACAATTGTTTCCAGGTAAACAGATACATTAGAGTGCATTGTTTATTAACAAGATTATTGTTCATAAATAACGTTAAAATCAACGAGGTAAATAAAGTTAGATCCGAGCAGCGCAGTATACTTGATGCCACACCTGATTCCTGACCGGCTGGCTAAGGAGAGAGAACTCGACCACAAAACAAAGGTGTGGTTTACCTATGAACTCGACGTCCAGCGCATACTTACAGTAATAACTCAAAATAAAATAGTTTTTACGTAATAATTCAAAAAAATAAAAAATAAATATATTGGGTGATTCATCATTCATCAAGTATAGTAAATACTCAAATCTCATCTTTTACTGCCCTCAAAGGTTCTCTTAAAAATAGTTTTAAATGTTATATCGTGCTCATATGTATGCCAGTGCGGCCACAGGACTGTACAAGCATTTTTCAAAGATGGTGGTTTTGGGCTCGGGAGCACCCAAAACGTTGAGATTAATCAAAACCTCGAGTTCGATTTTTTTTTCCATTACATCACTTTCCCTATGTATTATACACGTGTCACATGTGTATATGCACGGGAAAGTAAAAATGTACCGAGTGGTCCAAATAATTGGACACTTTCTTATAGAAATGTTTATTTTAAGAGAAAAAAAATAGACCTATTAAAAAAATAGGTGTCTGATGCTCAATTTTAATCAGAAAATCACTGCCTGGCGCAAACAGAATTCAGCTATCTCTAATCGTTTGGCTACTAGGGGGGGTTTCTTGGATTTAGTCGATTTCTTTAATACTTCATTACTTTCTTATTATTAAAAGTGATTTTAGCAAAATCTTTCTTGGAGCACTTTTCCATTACGATAGACGTTTTTATACAGGATGTTTGGTTTGTTATGTACGACCCTAAACTATATTTTTTTCATACGGACCACCCTGTATATTTATGTAAATTATGCTGTACAGGGTGTACAACTAAGAAAGGAGGCCGGCTATAACTCAGAAACTATTTGAGATAGAACAGTGAAATAAAAAATCTTATGATAAATGTGGCCGAGAGAAAATGCTGGAAATTATTTTCAATTTCCTACCATTGCCGCCAGAGGGCGTTTCACGGATTTCAATTTGAAATTCCCATTTTTGGGCAATTTTCCTCAGTAAAATATTTAAAAAAATATATTCATTGTAAACTAGTGATCAATATGTAAAGCTTTGTTTAATAAAATTTACGATTGCTGTCAAAATAAAGGGAGGGGGAACTAAATTACGTGTTACTAGAAAAAATCGTGTAACTCCGAAACGGGTTGCTTGAATTTGTCAAGACTGGTCTCGATGTAAAGACAATGCTTGATATTACCAAAAAAATTCAAAACCACAACAATTTCTTATCTCCGTCTACCAATAAAGGACGCAACTTGTTGAAGGACCAAAACGGTCAACTTTTCTAAAAAAATTCAAATGGTACCAAATATTTTTTTCACTGCTATTGGAAGGAAAATTAATAAGGGAATAACTTACAAAAAAATTATGTCAATAGCTCTTATAGTACCGAAGATATAATCAAAAATGTGGTAATATATGAGGCAATTTGAGATATAAACAAATTCTCGAAAGACATAAAAATATGAAGCCGTAGCATCTATTCTTGCCTAGGCCGACAATTACAAAAGTATGGATGTTAGGTTAGCGTAAATTTAAAAAATCTATATAATAGAAAAAAAAAGAAAAAAGAGTTGGCAATACCATACAATATTTCACACAACTAGAACTAGAAAGTGTTGACGGTAATTAGCTCCGCCTATCGCCCATTAAGAGGCAAAATTTTTGGGCGGGTTGTATGATTTTCGAAAATCTTTTCCGTTGTAAAACAACTTCAACAAATGAACTCAACGGTGATATGCTTACAACTTGCTAAATCAAAATAAAAATCACACGCTGATCAAAGGTAAACAAAGAAAATTTGCCTCTTATAGGAATAGGATTATGTAGAGTCCAATTCTTGCGGCAAAAGACACAACCTAACATTACACTTGACCAAAATTAGTAGAAAATAGGTAAATACAACAAAACATGGAACAGGTATCACTTAAACAAGAAGCACCATTTTATTTACATCGAAATTACATATAGTTGCACACAATACAATTCTCTGCAAAAATTTGAAATAAAGTATACTGTATAAATATTAGCATTCATTAAAGCATTTAATAATGACGTTATATTAAAAATATATGATCAATAAATAAGTAGCCGTAATGGGATACAATTATAATTTCGATAAATAGCAAAAATCTATATTAATATATACGTAATTGGTTACCTGTATAAATTGCCTAAAATATTATTAATCGTTATATTAACTTTCCAATTCTCTTTCAACAATTTTTCTATACTCGTCGAAACCACCTTCGATACTTTGCACATGTCCATTTCCGCACACCCACAATTCGGTACAAATCATTCGTATCAGACGTTCATCGTGCGATACTAATATAACTCCTCCCTGAAAAGATTTTTTTCAAACAATATTCTCACAAAATAAAATAACGTACGTTGTATTTATTAATTCCTTTTCCTAAAGCTTCAATGGTTTCAATATCAAGATGATTTGTAGGTTCGTCGAGTACTAAGAAATTTGGACAACCCATACACATCCTAGCGAAAGCGACACGCGATTTTTGACCTCCGGATAAACTGCCAATTGTTTGTAGAGCTAAATCACCCGAAACACCGAAACTTCCTAATTGGCGCCTGTAAGTTTCAATTGGTTTTCCTACAAAATTGTTAACAGACAAATAACATTTTTCTCCAAATAAATAAACATTCACCTGGATAGCTAACCTGCAGTAATTCGATCGAGTTCAAATTCATATCTAATTGATCTACATGATGTTGACTAAAGTATCCAAACTTAAGATTTCTGTGTGTGTGGCAAATACCTGATGTCGGCGTCAATTGTCCCATTATTATTTTTAATAATGTAGTTTTACCTGCCCCATTGTCTCCTACCTATTAAAAAAAAAAAAGGGTGAGAATATTAAACGCCTTCCACTCGTTCATCACACTTACAATACATATCCTAGAGTCTAAAGTTGCCCCTAAATTTACATTACTAAACGTGATCTGGTTAGGAACATAACCGAATGTTACATCATCAATTTGTAAAATCGGTGGTGACAATGGTTCAGTTTCGGGAAACTTCAGAACAACGCCGACTTCTTTTTCGATAGGTTTTAACTCCGGTCTACAATAACGCTTAGAAAATTATTCGTAATATAAACGAAATACGTACAGTTTTTCCAGCATTTTAATTTTTGACTGTACCGAAGCGGCACGATTCGCATTATATCTAAATTTATCTATAAATTCCTGGACATGAGCTCGATGTTGCTGCTGCGCCTCATATTCTCGTTGTTGATTTTTGTGTTTTTCGGTTTTCGTTTTGATAAATTGTTCGTAATTGCCTCTGTGGAAAAATATTGAAATACTGCAACATAAACTAACACCCTTATTAAATTACCTATACGAGTCAATTCTTTGAGAATGTAGAAACATTATATCGGTCGGTACTGAATCCAAAAAATTCCTGTCGTGCGATACAACTAATAATGTATTTGGCCAGTTCTGTAGATAATTTTCTAACCAGATAATTGCCTTAATGTCCAACATGTTTGTAGGTTCATCCAACAGCAATAAATCAGGCCTACAAATATAAAATATGAACTTGAATAAATAATGGATAGGTCTAATGAAATTAGGGGTTTCATGTTTTTATTTTCCACTTTTTTCAAAGTTTCTGGAAATTGTGATTTGTAATTTTGTTTATAATTTGGGAAATAAGCTACTTTTGGGAAATATTCACTATATAGAATTGCGGATTTTCAGCAACTCTTTCTATTGAGTGAAGTGGATTTTCCAACGTTTTTGGGTATATCTACCAACCAGTGGCAGAAATCTATTATTGGGAGAAAATGTACGAATGTTTGCACACTAATGTATCTAAACCTGTGGAGTGAAAATCTGCAACTACATATGAAATACCTCCACAATTGCGGATTTGCAGCAACTTTTTCAATCGCGTGAAGTGGATTTTCCAATGTTTTTGGGTATAATCTACTGGTGCCAGAAAATTGTATATTATTTGTAATATTTTTGTGTGGAACCCGAAAAATGAATTTGTCCCTTCTAACCATGCCATGTCTGATTTCCTATTTTTATGTTTCGAATATCATTGATTTAACATAATTTTCATAATTAATGAACTGTTTGAGTAATTAAAAAAGCAAAACTGACTAACTCTTGATTACTCGTATTATTGAAACATTTTTGGTTTCTAGATGATAAAACATCAGTTACCTAAGTGAATATAACATGCAAATTTATGTCACAAAAGAAAAAAAAAACCAACACATAACTGATATGATAAGCGAAATTCAATACTTGAGACTTTTACTTCCAAGTCTTGCAATGTCTGATGTTGGATCATTTTTAGGATATTTATAATACACGCAATGAAGGTATTACATGTTATACTAATAATGTGATAAATGGATGAATAGAATGTATACTAAGCAAAACATACTTTGAAAATAGCGCTCGAGCAAGAGCAAGTCGCATTCTCCAACCGCCCGAAAAAGTTTTTGTAGGTTGACTTTGCATAGCTGTAGTAAATCCCAAACCATTAAGTATCACAGATGCCCTTGCTGGTGCTTTATCGGATTCAATATTTTGTAGCTGTGTGTATACCTCCGTTAATTGATTAGGTAGATCAGAATCGACACATCTAAAAATCAATCAATCTTCAACTTTACATACAATGTGCACACATACCCCGAATTTATTTCGAAACTTAACTCCTTCTCTTTCTTTAGTAAGGCTTCACGCACCGTATCACATTCAAGTACACTGTCTAAAGCTAAGGTGTCATCGCCTACAACCTAAAACTTGCATAATTACAAATTTGACGGAACTAATATTGATTTACTTCTTGTTCCACATGAAGAATTGAAATATGTGAAGGTATCCTAAGTTGTCCGGCAGATATCATACGAAGTAATGTTGTTTTACCTAACCCATTCCTTCCTACTAAACCGTATCGTCTACCGAATGCTAACACTAAATCAGCACCTTTTAACAGTACTCTAAAACACTATAAAATAGAACAACGAAATGTATCACGTAAAATAATACCTATCACCATATGCCACATCGAAGTTCTCTATTCTTATGTCGACAGTTTTATTACCTCCTTTTGCTTCTAATTTGTTATCTTTTTTACTTGTAACCTACAAATGCAAAATTAGTAACTAGTAGTAGATAAAATCTACAAAACATTTACATTTTCATTTATAAATCTTGCCCAAAAAATTATAGAGTATTATACAGATTTGGTACAAAATAAAAGAGTAAATATTTAGGCAAATAAAAAATTGTTTAATCTAAAAAAAAGTTAAATAGCCTTTTTGTCTAAAATTATTAGGGAAGCAAATAAACAAAAGATATTTACATTGAAAACGCTATGGTGCGTTCTACACTCTGTATATTTCATGTGGAAAACAGTTAAATAAAGTAGAAGAAACAAATTTGGAAATATAATCAAACTCGGTTATATAATATACTATTAAAGGATGGTGATGTTTTTGTTATTCGTGATTGTTTAAGAATCTAGTTAAATTTAATATAGATTATTTTAAAAAATCGGGAAATTTTAGATCATACGCGTTTTTCCTTTTAACATTCTATCAATACAGTCCGGTAACCATGAGGGATGTTTGAAGATGTGGAAAGGGGGAGAATTTTTTCTTCAGGAATATATTGGGGATAGTGATAAACGAAAAGACGTCAAAACAAAAGTTGTAGGCCATTAATGGCAAGGACTTTAACATTTTCATCTGTACTGGGTGGTTCAAATTAGACACTTTCTTATAGAAACACCATTTATTTTACAAGATGAGAAAAAAATGGACCTAGGTGTCTGCAGCTCAATGTGAATGAGAAAATCACTGGTGGAAACAGAATTCAGCTATCTCAAATCGTTTGGCCGCTAGGGGGCGTTTCTACAATTTGGTCGATTTCTTTAAGAGATATGGTAACTTTCTTATTATTAAAGATAATTTCCTAAATTCTATTGTTATATTTATATTAAATATTATTTGCAATATTGCATCTTGTAAATTGTTATTTCAAATTAAAAGTACTTAACATAAATATTGTTCGGAATACATCAAAATTTTACGCTCTTTTCAAAAAACTCCAAAATATATAGAGTGGTCTGTATGGAAAAATGTAGCTTAAAATCGAATAAAAAACCAAACATCCTATCTCGATAAATTCTCCGTAAAAAAGATTAAATACTAAACAAAATTCATACTGTTTCGAATTTAATTTACTCTTGTGAAACCACCACGCATAACTTGTTTTGTACATTATCCACTGATGTTTTTTTCGATCCCAATCACCCCTGTTTGGAAGATCTTTCAATATGGTAATTTTTTCCAATTAAAGGGTTTGTTGTCCTGAAAACCTTTCACTGTGAATATCTTTGAACAAGAAAATAATATAAAAAATTGCAATTCCATACACTTTTAGAAGAGTTAGACTTCAGTTTTAAAATCTTATATTGTAAGTAATGAAAACATAAGTGTGCCTTCAAGTTTCGATGTATTGTGCAATATCTGTAGTGTCCATGAGAACAAAGCTGAACCTAACACAACTAGTAATATCTAGTAGAAGAATATTGCAATGTGAAAGAAAGCAATCAATAGATGCAAAAATATGACAAAAGTCTGTTACAAGTTCTTTAAGTATAGCAAATACTTGATATTAAAGCATTCATGTCATTATAAACGAGTTCAACTGTAGTTACACTGCCAACCTTTCAAATAATATTAGAAAATATTAGAATTACTTGTGAAGCGGTAGCACTTTCAAGTTTTGGTGGAGCTATGATACGACATCCATCAGTTGAACGTTTCTCTTGTTTTTGTTGCAATTTTAATTCTGCCTTTTCTAATTTCTTAGCATCAACTTTCTAAAACAATGACATAAAAGTTACAATATACATTAATGATAATATACAAACTAACTAAACTATCATCTCTTTGCATAACCCAAATGCTTTTTATATCAGTAACGTTGTTCTCCAAATTTGCAGCCATACTAGCTAAATGAATTGGTGCATTCAATACTCTTGTTGGTACTTTGTGAGCAGCAGCATTGTTGGGATTAAGTATTTTGAGTAATTTAGTACAAATATTCCTAAAACAATACATTCGTTTACTTGTAATGGGAATAATTAGTAGCATTACTTAATTTCTGCTTCGGTTTTATCTGCAGACTCTTGTAAAACTTCCCCTATGGCTTCATATACGTCTTCAGTATCTTGAAACTCGTCGGCGCCGTTTTTTAATACACCTACGAAAATACAATCATACTTTTCAAATTAGGTAGGCATATGCGGTACCTTCAACATAGTGCTTTAACTCATCATCCATAGACGGAAATTCCGCTCTAATAAATTCACTAAAATTCGTCATATTTAAAAACGAACAAAACCACTTTAATACTTGTACAAAATAGTTAATTTCCTTGCAATTATTATAACATTTTTCTTAAAAAAACTTATAATAGGAAAATAACCTATAAATTGCAGACTGACTTTAAGAAAGAGCGACAACTTAAAGGAGTAATGAATATACAAAATTAAATTACCAAGTACCAACACAAAAAATTAAAAAGAAACAAGCATGCAAAATTGTGCAAAATTCCCAGCAGCGTGACGTCATAACATAACCAGTATGAGTATAATGAAAGTTGACCCCATGGCACAGTGATTATATAGGTTTTTTCTATCAAATAAACTACGAAAACGTCATTGGAAAATATATGTTTAGCCACAGATTACATACTGTGTAATACTCAGTACTCAGACACCTCATAATAGAGCGGCAGCCCAGCGTCTTTTTAGGTGGTGATCTGACCGCGTCTGCGAATCATACTACGTTGAAGGTCATGTCACATATTAATAGCATAAAAATCGTCGCAAGTTCTGAATCTGGGGATAACATGTTCAAACAACCCTTTTTTTCTGCATAAAAAATCACTGTTTTGACGTGATTGGACCGCGTATAATTCTTGTACGAATCGAAGCGACAAATTAAACACGTCGTCAAAAATGTATTTGCAGACGGTTTCGGTGGTGCAATAACCCTGCAGACGATGTTGAAGGTGCATTATTTTTATTATTTTCAAAGTAATTTGACCGCGTCTGCAATTCAGGTTAATGATTTTTCTTCTTGCGTATGTTACGAAAAAAAAATTGCAGACAAGTCGGATGGGGATAAGTACTTTAATTAAACAATTAAAGATGCATTCATTTTCGTCGAATTCAAAGTCATTTGACCGTGTCTGCGATTCAGGTTAATGATTTATGTTCTTGCGTATGTCACAAAACAAAAATTGCAGACAGTTTCGGGTTGCAATCAACCCTGCAGACGGGGTTGAATTTACAGTATTTTTAAGATTTTAAAAGTAATTTGACCGTGTCTGCAATTCAGGTTAATGATTTATGTTGTTGCGTATGTCACGAAAAAAAAATTGCAGACAAGTCGGATGGGGATAAGTAATTTAATTAAACAATTAAAGATGCATTCATTTTCATCGAATTCAAAGTCATTTGACCGTGTCTGCAATTCAGGTTAATAATTTATGTTCTTGCGTATGTCACGAAAAAAAAATTGCAGACGAGTCGGATGTGGATAAGTACTTTAATTAAACGATTAAAGATGCAATAATTTTCATCGAATTCAAAGTCATTTGACCGTGTCTGCAATTGAAATCATAAATTGTCGTTGATGAGTTAGTGACAAAAAATATAATTGCAGACAGTTTCGTGTTGGCATCAACCCTCCAGGCGGGGTTGAATTTACAGTATTTGTAAGGTTGTAAAAGTAATTTAACCGCGTTGCCAATTCAGGGTAATAAGATGAGATCATCTTTTATTTGTTCAGTGTTTCTACAAAAGGTGAACGAATTACGTAAAGGATAAGGATAAAGACTAATCGTTACAAAGCATTCTCAAGCGTATGATTAATGTTATTGTTATTACTAGGTGGCTGATTTTTATGATATGTCATCTTTTTTGTGAAGTTCCTGAACAGTTACCATGTACATAGAAATGAGTGTATTTTTAACATTAATTTCTCATTTTAAACTTTCTTATATTTTACACTTTATGACTTTTTTCTTATAATCGATAATATTCTCGTAATGTTTGAAAATGTACTTTAATTAAAAGCGCAAATAATAGCTACCATGTACTAGTAAATTGCAAGAACGGAAATATTAAGTTACTTATGATTTAATTCGTGAACGCTAGTGCTTATATTAGAGAAGCCATTAAATACATTACAAAAAAAAGAAGAGTTTGTCAGTCATTTTTTAAAAATGCCTGTTCCTTTCATTGATGAATGCAGCAATTAGACTGTTCGTGTTATGACTCATCACGAGCATCTTTACGAATGAGGAAAACAGATCGATACGAGATCATGATTGTACACTTGGTATACCTACATATTTTGCGACCTACGTATTACGTTACCGCCAGTTATTGCAGACATTGCAGTAATCTAATAATAGAAATTGAATGATGCAATTTTATGCATGAACTTTATTAATCAACTCTTGGTTATCTACTAGGGTTGCCATCCGTCCCGATATATCGGGACTGTCACCGTTATTGAGGTCTCTGTCCCGACGTCCCGACAAAAGACTAAAATGTCCCGATTGAAACTGCGCAATACAAATCAATGGAAAAATGTTGCTAAATCAAAGCTTCATATTAACAGATTAAAAGGTTAAGGTGGAAGGCTGAGGGCCAACAAACCAACAATCAGCTTTCCACCGTTGAGTGCCAATCACGCGCCGTCTGTGTGATGCTAATTTTTGTCGGGAAGCCGATCACGCATTTATTGCGTGATGGGTACGTGTGTGTTTAAGGCAGGATATTCGCTTCGGCCTGGCTCGCAAATAGTTGTTCTCACATCGGCCTGTGACTCCTTTAGAAAAAAAGTCGACAAGTTGAGTGCCGATGACGCAGATGCTGCGTGATGCTAACATTTGTCGTTCTCGTATCGTTCTCGTGTCGGCCTCCTGAGAAGAGCCTTAATGAACAAAACAGCGACCGGCTTCTGACAAATGTTACAAGCATGACGTTGGCAGTGAATGTGTTAACCTTTTAATCTGTTAATATGAAGCTTTGATTTAGCAACTGTATTATTAAATTTTTCCATTTCACTCGCACACCATCACTTCATTCACCTAATAATTATTACATGTTACGATACCTGATGATGACTCTTTTGAGTTGAAACATAATATTTAAATTTAACTTTAATCTCTTTGTGTCAACGTTCAGCAATTTAATTTTACTTATGGGAAAGGTTGAGTGAAAGTTTTTACCATTCCTTAATTATTTCACCCGATTTGGAGCTTTATATCACCTATTATGGACCCAATCGACTGGCCAACCATACTTTTTTTATCACAAAATTGAGTATTTTTATACACCCCTCCTAGAGTTCCTAAATGTCCCGACGAGACCCTAGCCAAATATGGCAACCCTATCTATGACACAAAAAAGGTATAAATAAATAAAATGTGTATTGTAAAAATTGTTGTTCCTTCACGTTACTGAATCGGAAAATTTTGTTATTAAAGAATTCTAAACTATTGTAATTATTTTCAAATGTGCATGAAACTGTATCACGGGCATGAAACAATGACACATTACTATTTTTAGTGGAAAACAATACAGGAGAGGATGACGAGTATCTGATATTCCAATTTACAGATGACAGCGAGGAAAGTGAAAATAGTTCGGCATACCGTAACGTGACCATACGTCCCGTTTTGAACGGGAATCTACATTATATCGCATAATATAATTTCATATGTAATATACAGGGTCCTGCAATAGTGCGTATTTCTTTCCTAGCTCATATCTCATGAGAGATATAAAAAAACTTCTCAGAGAAAATTTCAACTACTCGCGATGACGCATTAATAGAAATTATTTTTGAATATACAGGTAGTTCCATTTTTGCGGTGTCACTAAAAGAGTAATTTTTTTAAATGGAACACCGTGTACCTATATTTTATGACCTTTCGATGTTATCTGCTAAAGTCTACATTGGTAACTATTTACTTTGTGATTTGGTAGCAGGGTTGCCAACTTATTAATTTTTTGCGGAAAAATCGTGCGTAAGTAGGCTTATCTTCAAAAAATCCTATCGGCCTTGTGTTTTGAAGTTCTCAAGTAGGTATCGGCAATAATGTTAGTATGGGTAAAGAGCTGTGTGTTGAAGTTTAGAAACTAAAATTTGGTTATACAGGGTATTCGGAACAACATGTCAAACTTTCGAAATTTCAAAGTGCCATAACTCATTATTTTCAAATACAACTGCCATATTTTTTTTCCGCTACCCAGAGGCATTTTTTATAATCTTCAATTTTCGTAAGGGATGTTAAATGTCTAAACTACGTAGTTTATACTTAATACTTAATATTTTTCGAAAACGCACCTATTTAGTTACGAGCTTAGACACCAAAGTAGGCCGTGAAGAACCTTAACGTCAAAAAGTAAACAATGCTTAGTATCCGAAATTAATACTTGTTATTAATAAGTACTAGATTGTAGATTAACAAAATGAATTTCTGACAAGATGAACTTGTTGTTATGATTTTTATGCTGGGAGAAGCTAATAGAAATTGTTTGTTGGCAAGCAGAATTTATGCGGCGCGTTATCCAGAAAGAAGGCATCCTCAAGTAGATAGTTTCAGAAGTTTACTGAATAGATTTGTTGAGACGGGAACGGTGAAATACAGTAAATTAGAACGAGCAAGAAACGTTGTTAACGAAGAAAATGAATTTAGAGTAGGTACTATTAACTGTAACTGCGCACCCGCACATGAGCCAGCGAGATATCGGTGAAGCAAGCGGCGTAAGTGAAAGATCAGTGCAACGCATACTGAAGAAACATCGATTTCATGCATACCACGTACAATTGCATCAAGAATTGACCATTCTTGATTATGAAGAACGATTTGAATTCTGCACCTGGGCAAGAAGACAAATACAAGAAGATCCGATGTTTTCTCAGTATGTGTTATTTTCGGATGAGGCTACATTCCACAAAAATGGAGCCGTAAATAAGCATAATATGCACTACTATTCAATCGGAAATCCCCATTTTATAAGACAGGTTGACCACCAGCAACGCTGGTCTTTGAACGTCTGGGGAGGAATTATTGGAGACCAAGTAGTAGGTCCACACTTTATCAATGGCCATCTTAATGGGCCTATGTATTTACATTTCCTGCAACATGATTTACAGGACTTATTTGACGATATACCTCTGAGAACAAGAATGAGGATGTGGCTACAACATGATGGAGCTCCAGCACACTATGCGGTAAACGTAAGGGCCAACCTCAGCCAAGTTTTTCCCTTTCAATGGATTGGCAGAAATGGACCAATTGCGTGGCCTGCCAGATCACCCGATCTTACAAAACTTCATTTATTGTAAATAAAACAATTTTACCAAGTCTTTTTTGTTTTCTAGTTATTTTTGCCTAACTTGTAGTACGTGAGTACTGCAAGTTAGAATTGTAGAGTTGTTACTAGTAGAATTGTTACTTTAAAGTATATTTTTTTGAAATTATTTCCTGTTAATGAATGAAATCTATAACATTTCTTCAATAAAATTGTTAGAAAATGGCATTATTTTTCTTCACGGCATCACGGCCTACTTTGGTGCCTAAGCTCGTAACTAAATAGGTGCGTTTTCCAAAAGATTAAGTATTGTAAAAACTACGTAGTTTAGACATTTAATATTCCTTACGAAAATTGAAGATTATAAAAAATGCCTCTGGGTAGCGGAAAAAAAATATGGCAGTTGTATTTGAAAATAATGAGTTATGGCACTTTGAAATTTCGAAAGTTTGACATGTTGTTCCGAATACCCTGTATAACCAAATTTTAGTTTCTAAACTTCAACACACAGCTCTTTACCCATACTAACATTATTGCCGATACCTACTTGAGAACTTCAAAACACAAGTCCGATAGGATTTTTTGAAGATAAGCCTACTTACGCACGATTTTTCCGCAAAAAATTAATAAGTTGGCAACCCTGCTACCAAATCACAAAGTAAATAGTTACCAATGTAGACTTTAGCAGATAACATCGAAAGGTCATAAAATATAGGTACACGGTGTTCCATTTAAAAAAATTACTCTTTTAGTGACACCGCAAAAATGGAACTACCTGTATATTCAAAAATAATTCCTATTAATGCGTCATTTCGAGTAGTTGAAATTTTCTCTAAGAAGTTTTTTTATATCTCTCATGAGATATGAGCTAGGAAAGAAATGCGCACTATTGCAGGACCCTGTTTAATACCGGGTGATTCTCTAATACTGATGACAGTTTGAATTTCGCGCGTAAGTAGTGTTTTTTACGGTGTTGAATTGGAGAGTTGAACTGCTCCTGTCGAGAGCAGTTTATGGAAGACCACTCCGTCTTTAATATTCCTTATCGAGCGTTTGCTAACCATAACAAACGAATTATTGTTAATCGGTTTGAAAATTGTTGAATTAGCAGAGGATTATGACTCCCCGTTTTCCAGATTTAACTCCGTTATATTTTTTTCTGTTCAACGTTTTTTGAAACCGTCTCCATACATTGGGCGAACTACAAGCAGCAATTGCTGCGGAAACTTGAAAGAATTACACCTGCAACTCTGGAAAAAAAATTCGACAATTGGAATTGGAACAAAGTGGAATTGTGTGGTGAACATAACGGTGGACATTTTGAGCAATTTATATACAGGGTGGCCCAACGAAAAGGTAACAGACGGGTTTCTGTCTAGAGCATTTTTTTTGAGAAATGCAATAATTTTTAAATCAAAGGGGACAAGTTTTGTCATGATTTTCAACCTGATATGATTTTATCCCTTAGCGCTGTGAGAACAGCCCCTATAATTTAAATAGGGATGATGGGCCAAGTGATACGTCATTTGAAAGGTCTTTCTTTTCTGAATTGCACTAGGTTTTTTTAGATTTTTTTAATTTTAACAAAAAAAATTGAAGCAGCAAACATGGACAATGAATTTGAGGCATTTAAAAACGAAAAAAACCGCGGACAGGTCAATTGTTTTTTCTTTAGATAAGCTAGGTACTTTTACTGTCATTTGACAACATTGTTTCACCCATTAGGTACAGGGTAAACAACCCTTAAATTTTTAAATAAAATAAAGGGTAAACTTTTTCTTGTGCTAATTAATAAAACCAGTTTATGCAAATTCAACCTTAGTTTAATACATGTTCGAAGTGCCTGCCTCCGGGGCTTCGGCTTCCGTGCAGTTATACAGATTTTGATTAAATCGTTCCTGTACATTTTGCAAATGCAAAGCGGTGTCCCGTTTTGAGTCAAAAAATAAATGGTCAGGTTAGGCATACGATGTGCAAAGTGACTTTGGAATGGAGGGCGAGTCTATGGTCTATGTGATTTACCTATGTTAATAATATGATGTTATGTTAATATACTTATAGTATTTAATTACTTTAAAAAACTTATCCCCATTCAAATGGTGTGGAATGTTATGTTCAATTACGTTACATATACTTATAAAAGGGTAACAACAAAAATTTTGTTACGGTTCGAGTACCAAAACATTTTACCCCAAAGTTTTGTATTATATTTGTAGAAAAGCTGGAAAAATGGCCGTCAAAAATGCGCATTTGTTTTGTTTTGGAAGGAAAGTGTAGGAAATTTCCCCCTTATTTTCCCAATATCTTTGTCAATTTTCTTACTTTCGCGGAGATTTTCACAACCGAAGAAAGGACGAAGTTTGCCCTTTCCAACGATGCGAAAAAGGGGGGGGGGGCTCGATTTTGATTTCGAGATAATGGATGACAACCGTAGCGCAAAATCGGACGGCCCTATTGCCAAACAAAGGTATTGTAGGCGGCCGCGACTTTTTAACGACCATTTCGGCCAAAAACATTAAGAAATTTTTCTCGAGAAGTGCGACTTTTCGCGATTTACATTCTTTACATTTTGTAATATTGTTATTTGTTATCACTTATCGCGGTCGCAAATGGAAATTTTTTGTTCCAATTTTTCGATTGTTTTTTTTCGCCGGGAGCGCGCCGTAAAAAGAAACGATTCCGCGAAAGTTTCGTCAAAATCGGTCGACGGATGGAACAGTTACGCCCAAGGAGGTGGGGCAACAAAATCACCAGATTTAACGACCCCTCCGTGGGGGGATCAAATCGATTCGCGTCGATTTGTCGTAGGGGGTCCCAAACGTGAGAGTAACGCACAACAATTCGTCCTGATCCGACCTACCGTTCGGCCGCAAAGCGCGTTGGAATTTCGAAAATTTGAGTACCGATGGAGGTCGAACGGTGGATATCGAAACTTCGCTGCGTCTGGCGTTCCACTAGTCCTACCCGGTAGTACGACACGCGAAATATGGGGTCGGTCGCATTCCGATTTGTAGTTATAGGACGCGGCGACGTTTTACACCCCGACATAACCATCGCGGAAGTGACGTAATGAAAGGTAATATGAGCATTTTCCTCCTTGGCCCGAATGTAATCGATTGGCGAATACCGCATTTCGATAACTTTAATAGTTTCTGAGTTTAGAGCGTTGCAAGGAATGTGTACGTACAGACTACTACAGACTACAGACGACAGACGGAAAATGTTGTTTTAATATTTTGAATTTACGTATTCAGAAACGCAAAGATATGTAAAAGTTTGCATAGGTCAAATTTTTTTTTGGAACACTAATACAATACTTCTCTTTTACTTCGTACTCGGGAAGTAAAAACCGAAAACCTATCGATCACCTCTTCGTCCCACCGTCGCCGAGCAAACGTCGCCGAGATGAGAAAAAACCGGCGATCCCGTTCTCGATGAGATATCACTCCTCCCAATGCGAACCGTCCAGATGGAACCGTCGGCGATGAACTCGTATAGAAATGAGACGTTGTTACCGAAAGCGCCATCAAGATCTAAGGGAACGTTTGGGATTTTTGTTTCGCAATTTTGGGATTTCCAACCCGCGTCCGTCGCTTGTGAAGCGTCGGAGGGTATTTTTCTCCTCGGGACGAAAGCCAGCCACGACCCTCAGCTACCTAAAAATATGTATGCTCCGAGACCGTATCTCGCACCGTTCGGCTTCCGCGAATGTTTTCGCTCAGGAGAGGGTGGGGGGTGAACCGCGGAAAGGATTTTCAACAAACCGCATACCAAAGAAGCGCCGTCGGGAGTTATTAAGGTATTCGAAATTTTTGGAAAAGTAATAAAAATTGAGGAAGTTATTAGCGAAATAGACGTTAACGAATGTTAACATTGTATAGTATATCGTACCTTATATAAATAGGTACGCTACGCGTAGCTATATAAACATAATCCGTAATTGCGGACGCGCTCAAATGACTTTTAATGTGCTACAGAAGATGGTACTGCAATTGTTAAATTAAAATACTTATCCCCGTGCAAATCGTCTGCAATGTAATTTTTCGTTAATAAAATACCAACATTAAACATTACCTAAAATTGCAGACGCGGTCAAATTACTTTAAATTTGGTCAAATAAATGGTAATTGAATTGTTAAATTAAAATACTTATCCCCTTGCAAATCGTCTGCAATGTAATTTTTCGTTAATAAAATACCAACATTAAACATTACCTAAAATTGCAGACGCGGTCAAATTACTTTAAATTTGGTCAAATAAATGATAATTGAATTGTTAAATTAAAATACTTATCCCCTTGCAAATCGTCTGCAATGTAATTTTTCGTTAATAAAATACCAACATTAAACATTACCTAAAATTGCAGACGCGGTCAAATTACTTTAAATTTGGTCAAATAAGTGGTACTTGAATTGTTAAATTAAAATACTTATCCCCTTGCAAATCGTCTGCAATGTAATTTTTCGTTAATAAAATAACAACATTAAACATTACCTAAAATTGCAGACGCGGTCGAATTACCTTAAATTTGCTAAAACAAATGGTACTTGAATTGTTAAATTAAAATACTTATCCCCTTGCAAATCGTCTGCAATGTAATTTTTCGTTAATAAAATACCAACATTAAACATTACCTAAAATTGCAGACGCGGTCAAATTACTTTAAATTTGCTAAAACCAATGGTACTTTAATTGTTTAATTAAAATAATTATCCCCATTCAGATCGTCTGCAACAATTTTTTTGATCACGTACATTACAATAACAAAATAGTGTACTGAAAATTAGCCACGGTCAAATGACTTTAAATTCCACGAAAATGAATGCATCTTTAATTGTTTAATTAAAGTACTTATCCCCATCCGACTTGTCTGCAATTTTTTTTTCGTAACATACGCAAGAAGAAAAATCATTAACCTGAATTGCAGACGCGGTCAAATTACTTTGAAAATAATAAAAATAATGCACCTTCAACATCGTCTGCAGGGTTATTGCACCACCGAAACTGTCTGCAAATACATTTTTGACGACGTGTTTAATTTGTCGCTTCGATTCGTACAAGAATTATACGCGGTCCAATCACTTCAAAACAGTGATTTTTTATGCAGAAAAAAAGGGTTGTTTGAACATGTTATCCCCAGATTCAGAACTTGCGACGATTTTTATGCTATTAATATGTGACATGACCTTCAACGTAGTATGATTCGCAGACGCGGTCAGATCACCACCTAAAAAGACGCTGGGCTGCCGCTCTATAAATAAAACATCCCTCCAATTAGTCCAATTTCTACTTCGGTTAAGACAAAGCATGTATGAGACAATATATGAGGGTGGTTAAGCGAATATCTTGTATCTATTCTTATCAAAAATGCAAAAAAGAATATCCTATTAAAACTTTCATAACTAGAGCATGGAACGCCTTTAAAGAAAAATTTTTGAAATGTTGCGAAGCATATATATACATATAAGCAAAATACATTTTTGTTGATTTATTTTCGTTCAACCATAAACGAGTGGTCAGAAACCATTCGTTTATTCTGCAAAAAATATGTTCCATATTAACTGGAGATGCCACCCTAATCTTGTTCAATGAAGGAGCCGCAGAGATATAGTCATCTGCATAGATGTAAAGTTCACTATTTTGTAAATTAATATCATTAATATAGATTAAAAATATAGTAGGACCGAGTACTGAACCCTGTGGAACTTCACAATTCATAACATACTCTTCAGATTATTTTTGAATGTTACAGAATTAGCTCGATTTAGAGACGTATCTAACTTTCAATCAACTGAACCACGGTGTGACTGTAGAATTTATAGTGTACTAACTTTTGCAGCAAGGGTACCCAAGATACGTAGTCAAACACCTTCTGTAGGTCACAAGAGTGTAACCTTTGCTCCGAAACAGTTGTTTACATTATTGATAAGTTCAAGTCTATTATATATTCTCGTTGGTTCAAGTATGAAGTGCATACTTAGTAGATTTATTTGATCTGCAGCCATAGTGTTTTAAATTTGAATATTTCGTATATTTTTCCCAATAGGTATATACGAACAAGTTGGTTGTGAATATTTTAAAAATATTTTTATTGTAATTGTCAAATTAAACAGAACAAGAACAAACTTTACTTTAATATGTAATGTCATTGATCTAATTTTTTAGAAAACATATCAATAATCCTTTTAAAGATATACCTATCAAGAAATCCCTGCGACAGTGATCTCTTTCCAAAGCTCAAAAAACAGTTGAGAGAGGGAGCATAACTTTTTTATGAAGACATGTCTGGTGACCTCCAACATCCTCACCCCCCAGTTATTCAGACCTCTTCACCAAAATCACCTACCTCATTCCTACATTCTTCAGAATATACAGACATTGACCGATTGACTACAGGAGTCTCCAGTGGTTATCACAATCTCACATAGACCACAAAGTCGTCAGCGAACGTACAGGAGCTAAGGTAAATCAAAACGAGCACATGACAAAGAAGTGTGAATCCATTAAATGTATCGCACAATGATACACTATACTTTGGGAGCATTAATACATTTGTATTTTGTTCATTGTTTTCACTGTTTCATATTATTGGCAGTAGCCACTTGAAGAAGTGTCCTTTTTATGGAAACATACAAGCTTGGGAAATAATAAATTGTTATTAATTATTATTAGTTATTATTATTATTATTATTGGGCGAATTGATAGTTTTTTTTTAAATTAAATAACCAAATATCAGAAGATTGTTATTAGTAATTAACTTCTGGAATAAGTGACATGCACATATACAATATTGAATATAATAATTCATTATGTTATAACTGGCTATGCTTATGTAATAAAACTTAACTAAAGTAATATCACAATTGAAAATCAACAGTAAATGATGTGCACAATAATAAACTCAAAATTTCTTAACACATCTATATTTGTACAGTATAGGTAATGTTTAGACTTCCCAGATCTTGATCCCTGTGGCAATTATAATATGTGTTGTGGTGGGGTTTTCTGCATAGGTAGAATATTGTCTTTCAATTTAAGAATGTTTAACTTAACTAAATAAATGTCATCGAATAAACAACTCAAGCTACTTACAACTAAAGGTGTGTTCCTTGGTACTGCGCTATGCTTAGCTGGCCTTGGCTATGCACACTTTTTTGTAACAGTGTTGTTAATGTAACACAGATGGTGTTTGTGAGAATGTAAGAGGAGTAGTTACTTATCAAGGAAATGACGATGATGATGATGAGGACAATCAATAAGAGCAACACACAACAAAGAACACATCTTTCAATTTTGTAAAAGGTAAGTATAGTAAGTAGTTTTATTTCATTAGGTACCTAACATGTTTATAAATTTAGGACCATAGTAATTACTAATTAGCAACAGGACGCGTTTTGTTTATTTGGTTGAATGGCGCTATTAAATTATTATACTTTCTGGTACGCTAATAAGTATCACAGACCATATTGGTTAGTGGTCTGTGCTAAGTATGTAGGTATTGTATCAGCTGTCTGTGTTGTATTTCCCTCACTCCCAAAATGACAATGTAGTTATTCTGGCGACCTTGGACGTACAGAATCCATTCAACGCTATGCCCATACCCATACCATAGTCAACGTTAATTTCTAGTCATTGTGCGTGACGATTAGGTTAATAAATGCACAATTAAATGAATTTTCATACATTTACACAACGGCGGATGTGTTGAATCCATTTTATGGTTATCCTTCGCACACATCCCTTCTATTTGACTTGATGCACACAAATCAATTATGAATAAGCTTAGTTCAAGCGAAACGTAAATTGCAACCAGAATTGTATATCGTTATTAATTAGTCGAATACAATTTATTAAATTTTAGCTGGTTCTTCTTCAATATTCTCATAATATACCTACAGCTACATTACCTTACATTAATAAAAACCACAATCGTAGAAGACCGATTGATAATAGATCTCCACGGAGCCATTATAATTTTCATCATCTGCACACATGCCATCAACAATTTGGAGTTAAACTACAAGCAACACATTCGTAGAAGAATTTAACATCAAACCACGTTACCAACATCACAAATCCAACATTAGATTGCCAAGAATTACACATGGACATCACCTACAACCATCCCCCTTTCCATAATCTCACCTCTATCTTTAACCACGTCGCCACCAAGTACGGACCACACCAATTATCAATAATAAAAAAATTTGTCACCCTCAGCAACAAATATGTAAAGATGCACACAAATCAATTATGAATAAGCTTAGTTCAAGCGAAACGTAAATTGCAACCAGAATTGTATATCGTTATTTATTAGTCGAATACAATTTATTAAATTTTAGCTGGTTCTTCTTCAATATTCTCATAATATGCCCATAGGCATAGTCATATAGCCCACATACATGACAAAAGTATTAAGAATTACGAATATAAAGCTATTTTGTTTAAGGAAGTTAAACTACACTAAACACAAGAACATGAAATGGAGGGAAAAGGAGGGGCTTCACAGGGGTCAGTGCTGGGACCAAACCCTATGCTTGTTTGTGGACAAGATTAACCGCACAATAAATGACTAGATATGAGGAATCCATTCTGATGGGAAAAAATCTAAAGCGTTGTACATCGTCAAGAGGATTCCTTCCTGTTACCATTAGAGTTAGTGGAATGAAGCTCCTAGTTGAAAAAGAAACAAATAACCATTGGCTGTAGTCTCAGTATCCAACAACATGTGAAAGATTATTGTGAGAAGGTAGGCAGCATAGCCAAGAAGCCTATGCTAAGCAACTACGGTAGAACCTCACTAATCCTAATAAAAAGGTCAGATTATGAGAGGAACACATAGGTAAGTGAAAGTTTAAAAACTGTACATACCTTATGCTCATTTGCTCTCAACTGTTTAAAACATGAGAAATCACACAATAAAAATGATCTATTCTTAAGCGGGACGAAAAAAATGTGTAATGTTCTTTTGCTTAGCAGACAATAACCTTGATTTTACCGCGATATTCCGCCATTGGGATGGTCGGACTATCCTAAATCGTATTAGCGAGGTTCTACTGTAATACCAAATATTACAGTGGATAAAAAGGAAGCATGACGAGGAACTTATTTCCTAACTCTGTCCGTTATTGACCAGGGCATAGACTACAGAGAACAAGACTGGGCAGGACATATAATCATATCGTATACAGCAAGACTGCTGTAGATGAAGACGAAGCCTAGAACTAGGCGCACACCAGACAGAATTGCAGATAAGACGTTGGAAATAAAAGAAAAATGGAATAAAATAATAATAAAGTGGTAGAAGATCCACAGAGGAAGAATAACTCCACTGATATGGCCCTTTGTATGCATATGCAGAGATGGTGTTCGTCATAGTTAGTACTACATTAAACTTTATTCAGTGTAACTTATGTGCTGCTCTAACATGCTCAAGCAAAACTACTTCAGCTTTGTCTATACTTTGTATTGTAGTGTAGTGTAGTTTACTTCGTTAGTTAATGTTAATTTTCAATAGTATTTTGCAGATTATTATTGGTTAATTCTACAGTTTCTTTTTTGCTAATCAATTATTCAATTTTGTTTTCATATTAAACTTTCCATAACTACTCTTGCATGAGTTGCATAGGGTAGGGGGGATATGTGCATGGGTGTTGTTATCTTGTGCGCATTTCATCCCCTAAGCTACATTCCGGTCACTGTATATATAAACAAAGATTAATGTTCTACAGTAATAATGTCACAGACAACCAACTATATATTGATGACACAAAGATCAACATCTACATAATTATCACAAAAAGAACATACACAAAATCGTGTTTGTGCAAGTTGAGTATACATTACAATAGTCTTGAAACAGTTACAGTGCCTTAAGTGATGAAAGATAAGTAGTATTTTTTTTATACATAAAATGGTTTATAAAAGGAATCCAAATTAGGAGATCAAAATAGGAAATAGATTTAAAATAATGTTCAAACCAAATTTGGGTAGTGGTTTTTACATTGAGTATTAATTCTTTTTTAAAACGTCAAACTTAGATCTTCTTAACAATTGTATCAGCAGTAGTAACTTCATTTTCTTTAGCTTCTAAATCAGGATACGTAACAAGCTGAACTTGAGTCTCTATCACTTGAATCGATTGTACAATTTTAAAAATACCTAACAAGAATATAATCAAAACTGCTGTAAAGATAAGAAAAGGAACAAAAGTAGAGCAAAAAAAATTATCATGCGGATTTAAAGAAGTTCCAATAACTAAATCAAATTCATCGTTAACCGGTAGTGTTTTTATATAAGCTTCGGGTATTTTGTATTTCATGTCAAATCCGTTTTCAACTTGTTGCCGTATTAACGGATCTAAGAAGAAATCATTTTCTAATGAATCGAAATCTTGCTCATTGAGATTATACCGTTGTAAAAAAGGAAATTCGTCATGATTACTCTGAAAATTATCAGTTAATGCATCGGCATAAATTTAATATATGTTTTTGTTACTTGTTTTTTTATTTTTGTAGCGTCACAACCGATAATGCATGATTTTTTGGATGTTAATGCAACATACGATTGATGACAGGCTAAAATATAAACAGATCGTACATAAACTTCCAACAATTTTTGTGCTTACTATCATGACATTCGTTAACAATATCAGTGATGTTTCGTTTGGCTGTAAGGTTTATAAGGTTCAAAAACCGACAACCTCTTTGGCAATTATTTTGTGAGCCTTCTTCCTATAAATTATATAAATGAAGAATAGAGTTAGAAATACAGTAATAAAACATACTAAAGGTAAAAGAAAAAAACTGTCAGAACAAACATCTACACATTGATCCACATCTGCAGAAAATAGATGAGCTGCTTTAATAAACGCTATACTTCCGGTTAGGCAAGAGAAGTAATAAAAGGTAATATAGCGATTCATATTTCTAATTAATTTAATTGCAATTCTATAAAAAATTACATTGTTAAATTTGAAAAAATAAGAAACAAGTAAAGTAAGTCAATAAACTGATTTTTTATTTAGGGAATTAATTTTTTATTTCTTACCAAATTCTAGAAATGTATAGAGTGGTTCGCAATTTTTAGCATTTCCAATGTCCTAACAAATACTTTAATAATATGATAAGTACAATATTTAGTATTATCATTTATTATGTACACAACGGTACTACGATATGTGAATATAAAACCAACAATTTTCATATTTGATTCATTAACGTGCTGTTTGACACACACAGCCTATGAAATGTTCATTAATGTTCAAAGACTTTTCCAAATAACTATTTCGAATGTTTATATAACATTTTTAGAAGTGTTTTGAGGATATTCTCTTGGCACTAAACTGGATGCTCCCTGAAACTTCTATGCATATTATACCATATGCATTCATGCTGCTGATATTCTGGAATGTTATCGAAGTATTCATAATTATTTCTTCGTACCATCGTACCGCCAATAAAAGTTGTCTAAACGTCCAAAGGTATTACTAGACATTACATATTTTAAGTTTGACGGTAATAACATTGTGCTTTTGTTTACAATGTTTACTAATAAAATCAAAACTCCATAAATTCAACCCTTATTTTGACCCACTTAGAGGATGAATTTCGAAAACCCGCTTCTTAGTGGGTGCCTATACATCATTAGGGGAAGGTTCACTGAAAATTTCAAGTTTCTAGATTCATTGGTTTGGCCTGGGCGTTGATAGATCAGTGAGTGAGTCAGTAAGTCAGTCATTCATCACTTTCATTCATCCTTTTATATATGTTAATTCAGCAATGAAAGTAGGAAAACTCGTACATTACGTGAGTACTCTACCTGAGGTGTAGTAGGAGTAGCAAACATAGTAGTGGTTTCTATGCAGATGGTTGAATAACATACTGTTAACAAATGAGAGCTATAGGCATTGAACTGTACGCTATACGCAACTGGAAAGGAAACGCGCATAAGTAATACTGAAGCTAAACGACTGGGTATCTCTATCTTTTTCTTTTACACGCAACGTCATACAAACGATGACACGGGGTATAAAATGCAGGTGACAGATAAAAAAAATATATTGCTGCAGTTATCTCTCTCGGCTGCTCTACTACCGCAATAAGCAAAAGGCGACAGAAGTACCCATTCCGCATCTGCCTTTGTCAGCCTTCAACGTCTACAATGCATTGAAATAGCCCATTTCCCTTCCAGTTGCTTATAGCGTACAGTTCAATGGCTATAGGTAAGGATTTTGAAAATAAATGAAGTTTTTCAAAATGCGTACAATTGCGTAGAAGAGGTAGACGGCAAACATGTTCATGTAGCCACTGACCTGTATCTAACGTCAGTGATGTAGCCCCGTCTGCATTATAACCATTGAACTATACGCTATACGCAACTGGAAGGGATACGGCCTATTCCAATGCATTGTAGGCGTTGAAGCCATGCTTGCCTGACAAGCACAGCTGTCGACTGGGTATTTCTGTCACTTTCTAACTTGTTGCGTTAGTAGGACAGACGTCTTTTAACCGCGCATTTTCCATAGTTTGAAAGGTGTAAAATAATATTTGAAAGTGATTGTGAAATTTATTAAATCAAAACACAATGGTGAATTGTTGTGTTGCATACGGATGTCCTAATTTAGCCGATAAACGCAGTATTAAAGAATTTCATGGGTGAATAATAAGTCTTGTTAATACAAATTTTATCTAACATTATTATTTGCTATCGTTGTCAAATGTCAACGCAACTTATACGTTTTGTTTTTAATAAATAACGTAACGTGTAATTTTTTCGTGCACAATAAAAGGGCTAGGAATGAAGTGAAGAGAAATATAATAGTGGAATAGTGCGCGTGTTTTTAGTTCTGTTCAGAATAGGCGGATTTTCGGAATAACGGGATTCTACGTATTTTCAAAGACACGCAATGTAGAAATTGCATAATTTTTGTCTGGTGAACTCTTAGATCATAATGATCATATACATATACTCCAATGATCTAAGGGTGAATTAGTCAATTTAACAATTTAGTAGTTCATAACAATTAGTAGAAAATAGCACCAAATTTTATTTAACTTTTTTTTACTACAAACGAAATAACTGAATTAATTTTGTAATGTTCCTAAACGCGCCTATATTCTCAATGTATGTACAGCGTCACAAAAATTGTACGTATATATCGCATAATAAAACATTGATTTATTTAATTGTAAACGTTTTATTGACACTTTGGATCACAATGGATGTATGACTAGTGAAAGAGATAACCATCAACGTATTTTTACCTGACTTATTTACATTTTATTCCCCGTGTTATCGTTTATAGATATGACGTTGCGTGCGAAAGAAAGGGACAGAAATGCCCAGTCGTTGAGGGTTGCCTAACTTTGCTGTGGCTTCAGTGCCGCTTATGGACGTTTCCTTTCCAGTTGCGTATAGCGTACAGTTCAATGATTATATGACTACGTTTACACGCACTGATTTACGCCGGAGTTATAACATCGGTAGTTATAACTCCTGTTAGGCAGTACCGTTTACACGTTGAGGTTTAGCAGGAATTATAACTCCGATTTAGAAATAAATTTGCAGTAGTACCAATCTTACCAATATATAAATGAAATGAAATGAAAAAATAGATTCTTTCTTATAGTGAGGTTATAATATGTGCCTTTCATTTTAATTGAATTGTAATCGTATTGAATATGAACCAATATGAACATACAGACATACACCTTACGCAGTATCATGTGCGATTTTATTTTGGTTGGCAACAATCGTAGTCGCCTGTTTACACGTACTTTAACACCGGAGTTGACAGAAATTCCGGTGTTAAATAAGTGCACTCCTCTTTTCCAACAGGTGTAGAGTTATAACTCCGGTTTAGTAGTTCCGGTGTTAAAGAGCGTTTACACGGCATCTTACTCCGAAGTTATAACTTCGAAGTTATAACTCCGGCGTAAATCAAGTGCGTGTAAACGTAGTCTATAACATAACATTCTGACCCCAGAGTCGGATTTACCATGGCTAGAAAGGCTATAGCCTAGGGCGTCAAATCTTAGGGGGCGGCAAATGTTGGAGTTAGAAGGATTAAATAATAAAATGACATCTAGACAAATTCAAATCATAATTGATATGAAAAAATACAATATTTTAGCGAAAATTACTGTAGATGAGGGGCGGCAAAATATTTCCAGCTTAGGGGCGGCGAATTCGTAAATCTGCCTCTGTCTGACCCTTGATCTATAGTCACTGGGCAGACCTTGCCGAGGTCGTTTTTAGTGTTATACTCCTTTTTTGTATCAATTGAAAAAAAATGTACCTACTAAACCTGCAAATAACCTAAGCGCTTTTGTGACAAACAACGCTTAGGTTAGCATTCTTTTCAGTAGCAAACGTCGTTTAGTGTTCGCCCAGTGGCTAGATCAAGAGTCATAATAATGTTATAATGCGCCCCGTCTATCTAACAGTGAATTATTTCTTTATAATTACAAAGGGCATACCCACAGTTTCTTTACTTATGTCAGTTGTAAAACTTGTAAACACAAACTATGAATTCATGTGCCATTTTGGAATAAACAACTTATGAAAAATTAAAAAATCGCGCTTTACCTATGCGCACGTTTATGTATTTAAACAAATTCCTACTTCGAAATATTTTACATCCTGTATACAATTCTAGGGGAATTAAATTGATTGTTGGTACTTTCCTACAACACCGCAAAAAGAAGACGAAACATTAACGATTTGTTGACGACAGCCATCTTTAATCTACTTGTAATATTTACAATTTTCATCTTAAATTAGTGATAATTAACAAAAAAATAAGGATAATTTGGTAAAACTATTACTGTAGTTAACAATGGAGGGTATTCCAAAAACGCACGAAGGTAACTTTTCACATTACATTCTCAAATGTTATCTCCCCCTGTCCGTAGATATTGAGGCGCAAATTCGCGAAATTCAATCAAAAAAGAAGGAAATCATAATAGAAGGTGATAAAGGTGTCGGTTTAGGTGAAAGTGGTTACTTTGATAGCGAAATATATGATAGTGGGGCTGGTAAGGGTAAATACGAAGGTTATGTTACTTCGATTGCTGCTAATGACGAGGTCGACGACGAAGAAGAGGATGTCGGTTTTTCACAAAAGAGATCGTCAGGTTTTGGAGCAAATGTTGCATTCTATAATGATATTGCACCAGTAAGTATTTTACGTTGTTTAAAGATATTCGTTAAAAGTTAGTTTTCCATAGGTTGACAAAGATTTTGATCCGCTTGCGGAGCATCGACGTCCAACTATTGCAGATAGGGAAGATGAATATAGACAAAAACGAAGACGTATGATAATTTCTCCAGAACGTGTTGATCCTTTTGCTGATGGTGAGTTTCAACAACTTTTTTAAAAATCTTTCACATTATCATTCCTAGTACCGTTCAACCTATGTTTAGATTGCCATTTATAGTTACCTTACATTCTTTTATTAAGTAAATGGCAGTCTAAGTTATATAGAAATATTTTGTTTGTAATTTGGGGTGTATGTATGATGTTGAATGGGTGCGTAAACGAGTAGTTATTTATGGTTAAGAAACAAAAGTGCAAAACTTAAGTTAGGAAAAAAAACAAGTGAATACTGGTAAACTAATGATAATTTTGTTCTCTACTGGATTCTACAAATCGACAGGTAGCTGCAAAAGAAAAGTCGTCCGTTCATACTTAAGTATTGGATCAACAAAATAGTATATTGGTAAAACAAATATAGAGCGAATGAATGTATGCGTTTTTCAGAAAATTATTAATCACCCCAGCATATTTCTAGGTCCGCTAAGATGTGTTTAATCAAGAAACCTCCCAGTGTTAACAATGGAGATTTTCTCGCACGTACGTATTTTATTTATTTGTCATATTTGCTTGTTTCGGTAAAATATTTATACTTAAATTATGTGAATAATAGGAGCAAATATGGCTTATAAATATTCTTCATTGTGGTAATATAATATAAACGTCAGGGGAGCAGTGTTACATTATGTAATTAGATTATATCTCTAATTATTGACTGATTACTCTGTTCTTCTGCGTCCTTATCTATGCAAGTTATAATGCGTTTTACAATTTCAGGGGGAAAAACTCCTGATTTCAATGCAAGAGGCTACACACAGATAATGAAGGAGCAGATACTCAAGGGAGAAGAGAACGAGGTAGGCAATTTTTTATCTTACCTATTCACTACGATCGGAGTAAAAATGCAAGGCCCCTGACTTTAGAAGCTTGTATCTCAGTAATTAGCAATCATATTAATTTAATGAAATAAAGTGCATTTGAAAGATCATTTATTCCTACAAAAAGGTGTACAGTTTTAGATTTGTGCAATACATCGTTAATTTTCTGTGTCAGTGTATGTGCAAAAAAGCGCTAATTATGACTCAAATCACACAAGCGATCGACTTTAAAAATTAATTACGGTTGTATTATTGAAACTGAGTGGTAAATACTTTTGAGGCCAATTGGTGTATTAGTCATAAAGCTATAATAAAAAAAACAAGCGACATCTTGTGTAACTGAGTACCTGATATTCGATATTAATAATATTAACAGTAAGATAAAAAGTTAAACCAATTATGTTGTGGTCTAACACGATTCAAAAAAATAATGTCATAATATCGTATTATTTAAAAAAGGCTGGATGCTTCGGTCCGCACAGTGAAGTGCAGTATGCAGGGAAGCTGTTGTCCTATACTATTGCTATGAAGCGCATGGTTTTGTGCAATGCAAAGGAATAATCACATTGCAGAAATTTAATTTTCAATCTTTGGCTACAAGACGGCATTTATGTCAACTCAAATTTTTGTATAACTTGCTCCACAATAAAATTGACTGTGCAGAAGTACTGTCCTCTCTGAACTTTTACACTCCTTCTTTTAATTTACGTAACACCCGTGTATTTCTTACCCCGGCACTGCGCACTAATATTCTTATAAGGTCTCCGATTTATACCATGTGCACACTATATAATAAAATTTCTGAAGAGTGTGACTTAAACATATGCACAATTCAACAATTAATAACGGCATATAGCAATATTCTGTAAACCCATCAAACTCGATTATATTATATAATAAAATTACAATTATACCATATAAAAGACATTTACCTAACCATTATAATATATAATAACCATGTGAAAATTACATTATATTTACTTTGTCCTATAATAGGATCATTGGATCTGTTGGGCAATAAATAAATAAATAAATATTATTATTATTGTTGTGGTTTGCCGCTCGCCGTGTACGATGTGGAAGATTACCTCTCGCGACAATGTGTGCGTCTTTCGTCGGTAATCATAGCATTTACTTTGAATTACAAAAAAAAAAATTTGTTTTAAATAAACGAATAATGCAGCTTGATTTCAATACAAACCATTTAGCATTTAAAACAAGAATTTTTTCTTTAGTGTCCGTATATTTGAAAATAATGAAATGTTCGGTTATAGCTCATACATGTTAAACATAATATGTAAATGACTAATGTACTGCCCAAAAATGAAAAAATTTCACCCTCCAGTTTTTCATTATGACCACTCAAAGTCAGAGCCCTTGCATTTTTACTCCGATAGTAGTGCAAAGATGTAGGAATGTTATATTAAAAGAAGAGAATTATTTTCAAGTTTTAGATCTTTTCTGTTTATTCATTACATTATTTTGTTTTTTTTTTAAGCTAAGAAAAAAACTCATAGAAAAATCAAAAGATGGTTCCTTAAAAGCTGCAACAAACGGAGAAGCAAAATCAGGATCTAAAAAGCGTGGACGTTGGGATCAAACCGTGGAAGAAAGTCCAGTACCTAGCAAAAAGAAGACGCTTGCCGTATCTAGTAGCGCAGCTGCGACTCCCATTTGGGATAATGATGTAAGTAACCGCTATATATTTTTAATAATAAAACGTTAATTGTGAATTCTGTAGAAAACACCAGCAGATCACCGCTGGGATGATACACCCGGACACAAAGGAAGTGAAACTCCCGGTGCTACTCCAGGTCAGTCTACAAGAATGTGGGACGCAACTCCAAGTCATGCCACTCCTGGTGCAGTAACTCCAGGTCGAGACACTCCTGGACATGATAGAAGTACCACTAGAAGAAATCGTTGGGATGAAACACCAAAAACTGAACGTGAAACTCCGGGACATTCAAGTGGATGGGCGGAAACACCTCGTACAGATCGTACTGGTGCAGATCTAATTCAAGAAACTCCAACTCCCGGAGCTTCGAAAAGAAGGTATTTGCGAAATTTAATTTTAATTTTATTTCACCGTCTCCTAAGTACTTCTCGAACTATTTTTATCCATTCCCCTCTGTTTCTTGCAATTTCCTTCCAATTTCTAATTTTCATTTCTTTGAAATCTGTCTTCACTTCACTCATCCATCTCTTTCTGGTTCTGCCCTTCCTTTTCCTATTGGTCTTCTATGTAGCATTCATTTTGGCAGTCGTCCTCCATCCAATCTTTCTAGGTGCCCCATCCAGCCTATTTGTTGCGCCTTGATGTTTGCTATAATATCAGATCTTTCAATATAATTCTTCTAGTTCACGTTCTCCTCCATCTTTCCTCTGTTATTACTCCTCTGTATATAGTTCGTAGCATCCTCCTTTCCCATATTTTCAGCCTTTCAATCTCTTCTTTATTGAATATACCCACCTTTCATAGACATAAGTGCCCGTTGGTCTTACGGCTGTGGTAAATCCTCCATTTTATATTCGTAGGTAGTAAATTAATGTGAATATCAGATCTATTGTGCTTCTATTATTTCTAAACCCTGATTGGCATTCCCCTAATACTCCCTCCTCCTCCATATACATATTTAACCCTTTTCTAATTAACTGTCCTAGAATTTTATAACAAACGTCCAGTAATGCTGTGCTCTATTTGCTCCGCTATCAGTTTACCTTTTGCTGTATTTATTATATAAATATTTTCTGTGCAGATCACGCTGGGATGAAACTCCATCTGCTCAATTAACACCTTCATCAGCAATGACACCAGGTGGTATGACACCTCAAACGCCACATGGCACTCCTAGCCACACAACTCCAATGTTGACTCCTGGCGGTTCTACTCCTGTTGGAGTGAAAGCTATGGCTATGTCCACCCCAACTCCAGGACACTTGGCCACAATGACACCTGAGCAATTACAAGCATATAGATGGGAACGTGAAATTGACGAACGAAATAGACCATACAGCGATGAAGAGTTAGATGCTATGTTTCCGCCAGGTTACAAAATACTAGCACCTCCCGCCGGATATGTTCCAATTCGAACCCCGGCACGTAAATTAACTGCCACTCCAACACCGGTTGTTGGCAATACACCACAAGGTTTTTTTATTCAACAAGAAGACAAAACTGCAAAATATTTAGATAACCAACCGAAAGGACAAAATCTTCCTTTCATGAAACCAGAAGATGCTCAGTATTTTGATAAATTGTTAGTTGATGTGGATGAAGACGCATTGAGTCCTGAAGATCAGAAAGAACGTAAAATTATGAAGCTACTGCTAAAAATTAAAAATGGCACACCACCTATGAGAAAAGCGGCTTTACGTCAAATTACCGACAAAGCAAGAGAATTCGGTGCTGGTCCTCTGTTTAATCAAATTTTGCCATTATTAATGAGTCCCACATTGGAAGATCAAGAACGCCATCTTCTCGTTAAAGTTATTGATAGAATTTTGTACAAGTTGGACGATTTAGTGAGGCCATACGTCCATAAAATTCTTGTCGTAATTGAACCACTGCTCATTGATGAGGATTATTATGCTCGTGTGGAAGGACGAGAAATTATTTCTAATCTTGCGAAGGCAGCCGGATTAGCTACTATGATTTCTACAATGAGACCTGATATTGATAATATAGACGAATATGTACGTAATACCACAGCTCGTGCATTTGCGGTTGTTGCTTCGGCTTTAGGTATACCTTCACTTCTACCATTTTTAAAGGCAGTGTGTCGTTCAAAAAAATCTTGGCAAGCAAGACACACTGGTATAAAAATTGTCCAACAAATTGCAATTTTAATGGGATGCGCCATTTTACCACATTTAAAATCACTTGTTGAAATTATTGAGCATGGACTGGTTGATGAACAACAAAAGGTAAGAAATAGTTTTTTTTTTACATTACATAAAGGTGCTGATAGTTGAATTTTTTAAAATAAGTGGTTGGTATTTATTCAACTGGAGCAGTTGCAGCATTATTCGAACAATTACTTAACTTTGTACCATTAAAGTAATGGTAATGCTTATCTCCATGGCTCTATTCTTATGTACAATCAGCCATTAAAACATGGATTTGGGGATGTGGCTGACTATCTTTGTTTCATTGTTAAGTTCGGTCTGTCAATAGATCATTTCCATGTGACGTCACAGCGCATGGAAACACAGCTGATCTGGAGGTAAACAAATACTGACAGCCGATGCTTTATTAAGGTTATGCTTGTTAATTTGTACTTTGTATTTATTTTAATCATACTATACTAATTATTTCAAAGTACTACTTCAGAAAAGTAAGTATTTAAAACACTAGGAGTCCATTTATGAATGGTTTAATAACCTTTTAGTGCTTCATAATTGTGCAGTTGTTCATTGTTCCAATAACAGCATGAGAGAAAATATTTACAATCTAAACAAAATTCACTTATACACTAACTTAAATATATACTAAAACGACGATAAAAAGTTCACTTTATTCACTTTACCATATACGATTCTACTGTAAACAGTGTAAACATTTTTTTGTTGCCCTCCAGATCAGCTGAGCCGACGCCATTTTGATGACGAGATGGAAATGACCTATTCATTTTTTTTCCATTTCAAAACACATTCAACCATTGTATTGTATGTTTCTTTGTCCTAAATAATTATATTCTTAACAAAGTTCTTAAGTAAAAAAAAATGTTACCATTACATATTTACAAATCTACAAATTCCTCTCATTTTCTCCCCTCTCCTAACAATCTTCTTCTTTCTCCTACCTCTCCCATCCACCATAATCCCTCCCCTTCCAACTCCCCTTCCTTTCCCACACTTCCATCTCATCTCCTCCCATTTATTTACCACCTCATTCCCGCACCTATACCTCCCTATCAACTTTTTCTTTTTGATATTTACAACACACTTTAGTTATCTAGGTATCCCTTCCCCTATAATCTCCCCATTTTTTTCGTTATATCTTCCCTCCCTAATTCTTCCCCTTGTTTCCTGTTGCTGCTGATCCTTTCGTCACTTCCTCTACCATAATTTCCCCCAGGCTTCTCTCCCTTCTGCTCTGCACCTCTCCACTAGTGTATCCACTCCTTTCATAATTCCTTTCCTCCTCTCCATACTTTATTTTTTCCAATCATAATTCAATATGACACATATAGAAAATTTTACACCGCGGCCGGGATGCAAACCCGGGCCTCCACCTCGCTAGGGTGATGCTCTCCCAACTGAGCTACCACGGCACCTCACCCCGACAACGGTTCAAATTCTCCATATGTATATTATATTAGACAAAGGACGATTTTTATATATTTATATGGAGAATTTGAACCGTTGTCAGCTGCTTCCATTTTATCTCTTCCAGCACAATGCATCCAGGTGTTTCCCTATTCAGGGCCAAAACCCATTTCCAGTACCTAGTCTTTCTACCCCGCACATCATTACGCTTCCCATTAATTTATTTAAATAGCCCACATCACTACTAAATGTTCTTTCGCCAAACCCCCATACCTGCCCTACAACTTTTTTTCCACCCTACTCTCTAACTCCTTGATATGTGCATCGTCCTTGTAACCTCGTATCTTAATCGATAATCCAAGTGTGTAACCTTCCCTACACTTTCGATCACCTCACTTCCCCACCTCCACTCATCATTTTTCCTACTACCTCCTCTTCCTTTTTGAAACACTACTAACTTGGTGTTCTTAACATTAATCTCCAGCTTCCTTTTATCCATGAGTCCCCTCACTGTGGTAATCATATCCCTAATCTCCATCGCCGTTCTGGCAAACATCACCATATCGTCGGCGTCGGCCCTATCACTATCCCCCCACTCTGTCTTCCCCTGAATCTTTTAAATCCCTCTATATAAATGGAGAACGAGCCAGTATTGATAGGACACCCCTGCCTCATACTCATCGGTGTTCCAAACGCCTCCCCAATCTTGTTCTCACCGTACACCTCTTCACCTTATGCAGTTCCATCACCTCTGCACTAATTCCTCCTTCTCATCATATCTCACAGCAGTCCCCTATTTTATTATCGGAAGGTGCCTTAATGTCCATAAACAGGGGCAACACATAACTTTATTACCTATATTCTTGTTTGATTTTAACAAATAGTACAAATTACGACTAGGTTGGTTAATGACCTAACTAAAGGACCACTGTTCTTGATCATGGTGCAACTACATTGGTTGAATAAATAATGTATACCTTTTATTTCCACAATGTCAACATATAAAATATATAACTTTTTTGTAAAAGCAAATTTTTAAACCACATGTATCTCATTTTTGTGAGAATTCTGCTGCTTAAATTTTGTAAAATCCAGCAATACTGCATAACTTATTTACGTTTTATATTTTATCATTCATTAGTAACAAAATTAACATATTACATTTTGTTTAGGTACGTACCATAACAGCATTGGGAATTGCTGCACTGGCTGAAGCAGCCACACCGTACGGTATTGAAAGTTTTGATTCTGTTTTGAAACCATTGTGGAAAGGTATCCGTACTCATCGTGGTAAAGGTCTTGCAGCTTTTCTCAAAGCTATTGGTTACTTAATACCTTTGATGGATGCCGAATATGCTAATTACTATACAAGAGAAGTGATGCTTATTTTGATACGTGAGTTTCAATCTCCCGATGAAGAAATGAAAAAGATTGTATTGAAGGTTGTGAAACAGTGTTGTTCTACCGATGGTGTTGAGGCTCAATATATTAAAGAAGAAATTTTGCCGCAGTTCTTTAAACATTTCTGGAATCATCGTATGGCATTAGATAGACGTAATTATAGGCAATTGGTCGATACCACCGTCGAAATAGCAAACAAAGTAGGCGCGTCCGAAATTATCAATAGAATTGTCGACGATCTAAAAGATGAGAATGAACAGTATCGTAAAATGGTTATGGAAAGTATTGAAAAAATCATGGGCAATTTGGGGGCCGCCGATATTGATTCTCGTTTAGAGGAACAATTGATCGACGGTATTTTATATGCGTTCCAAGAACAAACAACCGAGGATGTCGTTATGTTAAATGGATTTGGAACGATAGTTAATCAATTAGGAAAACGAGTGAAACCATACTTACCCCAAATTTGTGGTACAATTTTGTGGAGGTTAAATAATAAATCTGCGAAAGTACGACAACAGGCCGCCGATTTAATTTCCCGTATTGCCGTAGTAATGAAAACTTGTCAAGAAGAGAAATTGATGGGTCATTTGGGCGTTGTCCTGTATGAATATCTTGGGGAGGAATATCCCGAAGTTTTAGGTTCAATTTTAGGCGCCCTTAAGGCTATTGTTAATGTAATTGGTATGACAAAAATGACACCTCCGATTAAGGATTTACTTCCTCGTCTTACACCAATTTTGAAAAATCGTCATGAGAAAGTACAAGAAAATTGTATAGATTTGGTAGGGCGTATTGCCGATCGTGGTCCTGAGTATGTATCTGCGAGAGAATGGATGAGAATTTGTTTTGAATTATTGGAATTACTAAAAGCGCATAAGAAAGCGATAAGACGTGCTACGGTTAATACTTTTGGATATATCGCTAAAGCTATTGGTCCCCATGATGTTTTGGCGACACTTCTGAACAATTTAAAAGTGCAAGAACGTCAAAATCGAGTTTGTACAACGGTTGCCATTGCTATTGTGGCAGAAACATGTTCTCCTTTTACTGTATTACCCGCTTTGATGAATGAGTATCGTGTTCCAGAACTAAATGTACAAAATGGCGTCCTTAAGTCACTATCATTCTTATTTGAATATATCGGTGAAATGGGTAAAGATTATATTTATGCTGTGGCTCCTTTGTTAGAAGACGCGTTAATGGATCGCGATTTAGTACATCGTCAGACTGCTTGTGCTGCTATAAAGCATATGGCGTTAGGGGTCTATGGTTTCGGTTGTGAGGACGCACTTGTTCATTTATTGAATTATGTGTGGCCGAATATATTTGAAACATCGCCTCATTTAGTCCAAGCATTTATGGATGCCATAGAAGGCATGAGAGTGGCTCTTGGTCCTATTACAATATTGCAGTATACATTACAGGTAAAACATTCACAATTTTGTTTGACTTCATGGTGTAACTTAATTTGGGGTTGCTGCTTAAGTACTTATGATGAAAATTCTAACAATTTTGTTGTTGTTTAAAAGTAGCAGCTCAAGTTTATGTTACACCCTGTATAATATTAAAAAATAATTTGTTGAACAATTTTTTATTTTGTTTTAGGGTCTATTTCATCCAGCACGTAAAGTAAGGGATGTTTATTGGAAAATTTATAATTCCTTGTACATTGGTGGACAGGATGCCTTAGTCACAGGTTATCCCAGAATCAGTAATGATCCTAAAAATCAATATATTAGATATGATTTAGATTATGTGTTGTAACTTGACTAAATGTGTAAATTCTGTAGGTGCAAATGTTGCTTTTGCGAATTTATTTTATGACTGAGTGGAAGAAATTTTAGTTGATATACAAAGTTATGCATTTAGATATTCTTTTAATTAGTAAGTAACTATGAAATCGGTAAGAATGTGTGAGATATGTTCTTAATAAAGTGTTTTAAAGTTCTATTCTCCCCCCACGTTCCTTTTCACCACTTTTATGCTGTTCACCCTCGTGTCCGCAATTCTCCACAAACCGTATGTTTTTAATAAATGGCTAAATACTAAAAGTCTACCTTTACATATGTTAGCATGTGCTTTCTCATGCATTATTATGACATACAAACAACTATAACTTTCACTTGCATAAAACTCTTTGGCAATGTAGTTTAGTTATGTCATATTTAGTATAGGTTTATACTGAATTGAGGAACTCCTATTTAATTAAATGTGAAGTTCATATAGAATTTCTTTACACAGAAACAATAACATTACTTTCTCTGTCCCGAGGAATATTAATTGTAAACAGGTCTGCCAAAAAAATGTAGAAAACTGACAATAGCGCCCGTTTTTCCAAAAAAATTTCTACCTCCTATTTTTCCCTTTTTGCTATAGTCCCCCGTAAACAACTTAAATAACGCCACTGTAGTTGTCTGTGTTAATTAAATTACACATTCGACTATCATTCCCCCAACAGTACTACACTACAAGGCATGGTTTGGTTCTCTTTAAGCTTCTCTTTGCTTGTTATTGTCGTAGAACAGCTGCTGCATTCGAATAGAGAAAATATCTCCAAGTTTATTTCTTCTGGTATCATTGTGATATTCAGGTTTAGGCGAATATCTGTATTTTTTATTTTTGAAGGGCATATTTCTCAGTTTTGTTCATGTTGTAGGGAATGTCTGTACTCGCACATCCCCATAGTTGGCGGCCATCTAACTAGATACATTTTAGAATCTGATTATAGAGTGTTATCTTATTATGTAATGATAACATTTATAAGTTCTAGTTTCTCCTCTTTTTTTTGATATTCTATTCGATACAAATATAAATATTGATTTTTTGATTATTATATTTTGCTACTAATTGCTATTACAGTAGAACGCCGATTATCCGAAGTAATTGGGACCGGGGTCAATTCGGATAATCGAAAATTCAGATAATCGGACATAGACTGGTAATAAAGAAAAACGAACTGTGACAATCCGCACGACGCAAAACATGTACATATGTAGTGTCTTGCCTCTAGCTTTCAACCATAACAATTGAAATATATCTGGACTCCAACGAGTTCCAACTTGTTACAATAAAACAAAACAAAAATTACATATGTACGTACTTGGTTTTAATTTTTTATATTACGCTTAGGACCGATTCGGATAATCGGCGTTCTACTGTATTTATTTATTGAATTTTTTATACAATTTAGTGACGCGGTCATTATTTATGTTAATACCTTTTCTTAGTTGTCTGGTAATACTTTCTTATTGCGGAAAAGTAAGTGAAACGGCTTAGTGCATGGCCCCATATTCTAAATAATTACCAAAAGTTGTTACATCTAAACAACGTATAAATAAAACAGGCTTTAATTTGACACCAAGTCCATTTGAATCGACCCAAATGGCGTTAACTTCAGTTTCAAACTCAACTATAGCTCGTTTCACTTAAAAAAAATCCGGGGGAAAATCGTGTAACTGTCCACTGTTAATCACCAATTGATTGACGTCTATATCTCTATGCTAGGAATAAAGATGTATATAGAGTTCGTAAGCACATTAAATGCTTGTATCCGCCCTCTAGACTCTAGACCTTCTCTATATCTCTATGCTAGGAATAAAGATGGATATAGAGTTCGGGGCGGATACAAGCATTTAATGTGGTTAGGTTACGATTATACATATTTTTATTCCTAGCATAGGGATATAGAGAAGGCCAATCAATGGGTGATTAACAGTGGGCAGTTATACGATTTTTTTTTTAAGTGAAACGAGCTTTACCTATATATCCTTTGAGTATTTTACCGACTTGTACCACTTGTACACTGTGCCGATCATTAGTCCCACGCATGTAAGGCAAACGGAATCTCTTACAAAGTCTCTTTATTACTTCTATTATAATTTTCCAGTGTATTTTGTAATGTACCCCCCTATCCCTCTTAACTAACTTACACATTACGAAGAAGCTAACTTCACCCACTTTACGTTAATAAACTTCAAAAGGAGCGGGAACCCCTAAACATGGCCGGCTAAATTTAAACTTTCCCTCCAAAACAAACCAACCCCAAATGACACAAGCCCGTGATCGTCGTGTAATAGGTATATACTGGTCGTGAACTATGATCGGGAAGGAGAAACAAAACCAACATTAACTGTACCAAAAATAATTCATTTATTGACAGTTACTCGACGATTCAGGAGGAGAAAAAGTGCGAACACTAAAAAAACTCCTCCTTTGACAAAATTACATACAGGACATCAATTCAAATACAAAATTATAGCAACAAGAGTGTTAAATAATATCAAGACAAAACATTTGCAATTTCATTATTGATACTTTTCGATCAGATTTAAATACTTTATGCAGCAGTTATAAATAGCACAATAAATAATCAAATTAAACAAATCAAATCAAATCAAATACATTGCATATTACAATAAAAGGGTCAAGAGATGAGTTTAAATAGATAGAAATGTACAAGTTACAAAAAGGGTTCAAATTCAGGTAAAGATACACAAAGGACACCGTTAGGTACGGTTTCAAGTACAATAGAGCCATCTTTTCTGTTTATCCACAAATATTTAATACATAATATTCAATTTGAACTCATTTGGAATGTCCCCCAATTAATCATAAAACACATAAATAAATAGGAAAAATCAATACATTTGCTAACTACACACATAATCATAATAATATCGAAGCAGAACAGCCGTGGGTATTCCCCATGTTCGACTGTCTGTTTTTAAGGTATTCATATTTTTTTGTCATTTGTTTTGTTTTCATATTTTTTTTTCTAACTACACACATAATTAGATTAAATGTCGGAAATGCCATAAGTTCAAACATATATTTATATATGAAAGCAAATGGAATACATAGATGGTTCTACTACACACATGCGATAATACATAATTAAACGAACGCTTCCAATGTGAGATCCAAATTAATTGAATACTCCCGTTGAAAAGCGAGGCAATGCAAAAGTCAGGGTAAGACCAATTTATAATAACACACAATGCAATTCAATTAGACAGATATAAATGTATTAATCAAAAACGTTTCACCTGCAGAAAGCACTAAAATGGAGTCACCAAAAATAAAAACAAATGAAACGATCTTTACTACTTCGCGGTTTCAAATCAGATGTCCCAAAGTCAATTAAATAGTGTCAGGAAGAAGCATTTGCAATATTATCGTGCGACCGCGATGGCCTGTGCATATGGCAGATGATTGTTTCCTGTTTCCGTAGTAACATTACGCTACGTAAACGTGACAGATACTGCAACTTTTATCATTCAACGTGAGATAAACGTGTGTTCAAAACTGAACAGAATCTGTAACTGCAGCAGTGGCCAAACCGCACTTATTTTAACACCCGAATATGTAACGTACCCAGCAAACACACATATAAAATATACATACAACATATATAAGATTGAAGTAAATACCCCTACATATGCTTTTTTATATATCAAGTATGTAAGTGTTCTTTAAAAATTTATATATACCGTATGTAACAGATTACGTATATTTTACATAATAGTATATAAACTTACGGATATTCTGTATACAGAAATTCATATAATATATACATATAGATAATTACATATTACCCATGAAATTTATGTGCTGTCATATTTATATGAATAGATTTATGTACGTTATATGTAAACTCTTATATGTAAGAAGTATTACATATTTTTTATGTATGCCTTCTGTAAATATAATTCTAAATTATCATTACATATATTATATTGTCGAAAATAAAAGTCCGTTTCTAATTGCGCCGCAGAATTAATCGCACGCGCGGGTGTTCTATAACGCCAAAAATTGTAGTTCACGTACCTTTAATATTAGATCCGTATCGACTAAAATGCGTCTAATTTATATAGAAAATAAATAATATAAAATAAATTAAATCCTGGTCATTTTTAACATAAAGGTAGGTATAATCATTGAATAAGACTTCACTCAACGATATAATCAAACATAATTTAAACTCGCGAAACAGGGCAAAGTTAGGAAGAACGAAATAAAAAAAAGAAATGTTTCAGATTAGCGCAGTGGTACAATGCGGATACAAAGGAAATACATGTCAGATTTCGGAATTTGTGACGCCCACCCGCAACGGTTCGAATCCGGTTAAGGGACACTTTTCAAGATCATAATAAACTGTCGGCTTTCAGTTCAGGTAAAAACGGGTTCGTGCAAGAATTAAGTTAATTAAAAGTACAGTTGCACGTAGAAATGTAGTTTTTCCATTTTTTTGTATGAAACTGCTTAAATAATTTTTTACATTGGTAATAATTACATTATGCTCGAGTAGCTGCCATTTGGTCATCGCAACGCTTTTACAACTAATATTTTTTATGTGAATATATATTACATAAAATATACATAAAACGTATATAAATTCATGTACTACAGATATAAAGAATTTACATCTAATAGACATATATATTATTTTAAAAATTGCTGACATCCTGACATTAAATATCTCTTATTTTTCTTCCAGTTTTATATAACTTATATGTATTTTATATATAAATGTGTTTGCTGGGTAAACGGTACCTCTATACTTGACGAAATCGTTACTGTACCTTTAAAGTATTGAATACGAATACGTGACGTATTGTTTTAGTATCTTTAACGATTTGAATAGCACTAAAGTAACAAAATCGTGACGGTTTTGGTAACGCAACCGCTATAGAATTTATATAAAATTAAGAATAGATTTAGTGTTAAATAAGAAAAATACAGATTTACCGAAGATCGTGAGGTAACGTGGGATTTTTAGCTTTAGTCAATGCGTATATACAGGGTTAGTAAAAAGTCCCGGACCCGGAACGGTCGAATAACTTTGTTATTTGAAAAGTATGATTTCTGAAATTTGGTATGGGGGTATAGTTAATATAAATGCATTTTATGCAATAAAGTTTTTTTTTTTCACTTCCGGTGTAATCGGAAATACGTCCAACTTTTTTTTTTAAATGGAACCCCCAGATTTTTTTAACACTTTTGAATGCAAAATAAAAAACTACGTTCAGGAAGTATTAACATGTTTAATTTTATTCACAACAAAACAGTTAAAAAATTAAAAAAGTGTCCCCATATAATCTTGAACAATTGGAAGGGAGAATAGTTCAAGAAGCCAATCGCATCACTCCAGAACAAATACAAAATTCAATAAGAAATTTTACTGACCGTTTACATTTTTGACAAATTGTAAATGGAGAGCATTTTGAACAATTATTGTAATCGCAACCTGAATAGACAGGTATCTTGATTTTTCTGTATTAGGACACTTTTTTAATTTTTTAACTGTTTTGTTGTGAATAAAATTAAACATGTTAATACTTCCTGAACGTAGTTTTTTATTTTGCATCCAAAAGTGTTAAAAAAATCTGGGGATTCCATTTAAAAAAAAAATTGGACGTATTTCCGATTACACCGGAAGTGAAAAAAAAAAAACTTTATTGCATAAAATGCATTTATATTAACTATATCTACCCCCATACCAAATTTCAGAAATCATACTTTTCAAATAACAAAGTTATTCGACCGTTCCGGGACTTTTTACTAACCCTGTATATTATACCTATTAATAATGTGTGGGTTTTCTGTACGCCGAAATTTCGAATGAACAAGGAACATCGTTAGAAAAACCGAATGACGCCAATGGAACTCGAACCCGTGACCGCCTGCACGAAAGATTGCCTGTCTTACCACTAGACCATTAGGACCACAAATCACTTAACTTTATAGATAGTAATCGACCATATATTTGCAAAGTTACAGAAACTGCATCGCCATCTCGTGTTTGGAATAGTGAATCTGAATTAAAACTTCCCCCTTCTATTTGAAATTGATAAAATAACAAATTTGAAATTACCTAACTTGATTGTTTGACACTACTAAATTTCGTATAAAATTTGTGCATAAAAATGTCATTGTTGCAAACATATGTGATGACTTGTTACAAAAATTATTTTGTGTAAAATTATTTAGAACGTGTCCAAGAATTTCTACAAATGTTTCTAACCTAGCAAAGTAATCCACACGTGGTAATAAACTTATTATAGGTTAGAAAGGTAATAAAGTATCACAAATCACAACCTTTTTATTACACCAACGCCAAACTGTAAAAATAATTGATATTTGCGCCATCAGTAGTTTGGAATCGCAAACTAAAATTCCTGCGTCACTAAGTCCGCGCATTCTAATTTACGTAAAGGGTCTATATTTGTAAGTGGTTTGTGATTAGGACACTGCCGGTCAATTCGTTCAAGCTGTATAATATACGATACCTAGAGAAGAGTAGAGTTTTCCTAGTGACAATTCGGTCAGACATGAAACATTGTCGTCAAGAAATGTTTACATGGGGTACATCATGATAGGGTGACCAGATTATTGAAAATGAAATGCTGGACATATAAAAGGAGGAGATGTATAATATAGAATGTAGGGCCGAAGGTTGTAAGTAGTGCGGGGGTCAGAAAATTTTTTTGGGGTCTGAGAGACCCCACGAAGCCATTTTCGTAACTTTTTTCTATCTATGTCAAAAATGTTTAAGTCTATTGTTTAACAGCCGACTTCCAGACCCAAAAAATCTTTTACATTAATTATTATTTTTATAATTATTCTACGAATGCTGATGCTTCACAATCACAATTATTTTTTTAGATGCGGATGTATCTGACTATCTGTACTTTGTGGTTGCAAGTTGCATAAGTTAAGGTTAAGTAGAACTCTACAATGCACAACGCAAGGTATATTGTAATGGTTCTGTCTGCCCAATAATTATAATAGAGGTCGCTGTTTGTTAGAGAGTGATAGAGTCCCTATATAGAGAGAGTACCGCAATTGGTTTGGGCGTTACTTTGGAGCTAAAATGGCGGCTGCATATTATGGTTGTCTTGTCAGGGATCAGCTGTTGTCAGTTGTCAGCTGTCAGTTGTAATAATTTTTCTATCACACCAATACCTTTTCTTCAATTCAAATTTCCCGCCCTTTTCTGGAGTCAAAATGGCGTCAATTGCGGTACTCTCTCTATATAGGGACTCTAGAGAGTGATACAGTGACTTTATACAGGACAGTGATGACAATGGGTGTCTCATTTTTTATTGGTTGTGATCCTGGCAGCCATGTTGCGACTAAAATTTGAATAGTTTGCATTACATTCTTATAGTGTCGGTTTAGTTTTTGTGTAAATTGTTAAAATCTAGACAATATAATGTGGTTTTAAGTGCTAGGATATTGAACGGTGTTTATGTTTTATCACCTGTTTGGACGTTTTTAAGTTTAACTTAGATTTTATAAGAAAAATTAAGTATCTGCTGTTTTTTCATTTCCCACCTACCTACTCCATTTTATTTATTTAACTTAAAATTAGGAACTGTATGTATATACACAATGCTTAAATATTTTCGTTAAGGTTTCCACGGATGTATATATTGTTTGTATTTTCTTCTGGAGTTTCTCCGTGTTGGTTTTTATGTAGAAAATGCCTACGTTTCGATTCCACAGACCTTAAACTAAATTTGAAAACTTCAGAATTGATAAAAAAGTCTTGATAAAGATTCCATAGATGGAATCGAAACGTAGGCATTTTCTACATAAAAAACCAACACGGAGAAACTCCAGAAGAAAATACAAACAATGCTTAAATATCATATACAATTATATATAGATACAATTTCTGTAAAAATTAAACATTACCTGCAGCTTCAATCGTCAGTTTCTCGCCGCTGTTTATAGAAAAACATACAAGCCAGTGTTTTTTATAGCAAATTTTGTAAGCTTTCAATTAGTTTATATAAAAGTTTGTCGTAAAATAAATGGAAACGAAGATATTTAAGAAAAACTTAATACAAATATACATTTTCTAATTTTATTTTTATCTCACTTCTTGTACCATGCCACCATTTTCATTCTAATGCAGTTGTACTACTTTACTTAACGGCCCTGTTAGGCCATATAGAATATTTGCCCCAGTGTTGGGGTTGTTAATAAAATGACAATAATGTGGTAAACCTCATATTTAATGTTTTCATCTTTCAATTAATTTCATCAAACCCCTTAGGTGAGTTAATTTTAAGAATATTGTTATCTGACTTATATATTATTGTATTGTTCTAGCCATCATTTTTTCATAATTTTAATACATCGCTTGATAATGGAGCTGGTTTAGTTCCGAAACATGTCGCATAACGTATAACCGATCTCATTCATAATTAAATTGGTCAAAGGGGAGGCTGAGTGTCTTTTATTCTGTTCCTGTGAACCCCCCTTTTCGAGTCAGAATCCCTCAATATGGTGTACAAATATACATTTTAGTTAAATCTGTGAAAATATATGTATAGTTTTCAAAGATGTATTTTTACAATAAAGTGCAACTTACGAACGATTTATTGTATTGTATTGCCTTTGTATATAAATGTTGTATATAAAGTACTGAAAATAGGATAAAACCAATTTTTAACAAAAATTTAACGGCCATTTTTTAGCGAAAATCGGGATTCTTAATAAAATGTCAATTTTTGAGTAGGTATACCTTTAAAGAGCTGTAACTAGCGAACTGTTTGTCGTACGAACTTCTGCCTGCGCTTATTTTACAGGTCCATTATATCTTTAAAAAACTAATAAGGCACTTTACTGTCTACAAGTAGTCAAAACATAACTATTTGCAAAGAAACGCTGGAAAATGAGGAGAATTTTTCATTATTTCTTCCTCTATCGCCTTATATAAATTACCACAATGATATTTCGTGTATTCATATAGATTCAAAATTTAATTCTCTACAACTTTTATTATATGCACTAAGTACGTAGAATCAATAGTTTTCGACTTATTATTGATTTTATTATGCAAAACGAGCAGCGATTGTGTCTAAGAAAAAGGTTTAAATGATTATATCTCTGTCAATATTAATCGTATGGAAATGTTTAAAAAGAAAATTATTCGTAATTAAATTCTCTACAACTTTTATTTGAAGCATTTTGCGTTACGAATGGCTATTCTCGAGATATAAGCGAAATACGCGCGATGCGCGCACGTGTTACCGTTTCGCCGCAAAACAGTCGACATTTTAAAACAAATCTATCTCGGCTCCTATTGGTCGTAGAGACAAAAATAAAACACGAAAATGTGCGGAATTTTGTCAGCTACAATTTTCTTAACGTTTTTGTTTTTGATAAAATTAATACTTTTTCAGTTATTTACGAAAATCTGTTTTTTGACACTTTTTCGTCCCCTCCATTTATCTCGGAGGGGGGGTACGGGTGGGGACTTTTGAATACTTCAAAGGGAGCACAAATCAAGCCTGTTCCCAAATTTGCAAAGCTGTAACCATTATTTCATCCAAATCGTTAAATTTGGTCTTATTTTACTGGGCTATTTACTAATACTGTTTGAATTTAGTCGCAACATGGCGCGGAGGCGGGACTTACGCTCTATTGTCGTCACTGTTCTAAAATAAAGTCACTGTAGAGAGTGACAGAGTCAGTAGATTAACAGAGTACCGCAACCTCCGCCATTTTTAGTCCTTTCCGTGCTTCACTCACTACACGCTCAGTAAAGTAGATGATGTTTTTGACTAAATTTTTCGGAATATAATAAAACAAATACACTTAACGGCACAATAACACGGCATTTCATTAAAAATTACGCACTTCGTAAGTATATTTTATGTATATGGACTAAAAATGGCCGCCAGGGCGGCATTTGTCGCGTCAAAGGCTTGCGGTACTCTGTTAATCTACTGACTCTGGAGAGTGATAGAGTCCCTATATAGAGAGAGTACCGCAATTGACGCCATTTTGACTCCAGAAAAGAGCGGGAAATTTGAATTGAAGAAAAGGTATTGGTGTGATAGAAAAATTATTACAACTGACAGCTGACAACTGACAACAGCTGATCCCTGACAAGACAACCATAATATGCAGCCGCCATTTTAGCTCCAAAGTAATGCCCAAACCAATTGCTTCCTTATAGAGAGATTATTGGTAGCTTGTTGTTTGCATCAAATCGAACTCGACCGGATATAGCATTTGCAGTGAACTATGAAAGTAGACATGTGGGCAAAGTAAATGCTGTGGACATACAAAATGTGAAACGGACATTAAGGTATTTGAACGGAACTTTAAATTGTGGCTTGAAATACTATGCAGATAGTGATGTAAATTTTTTGGAAGCGTATAGTGACTCTGATTACGCTGAAGATATTGAAACTAGACGAAGCACAACAGGTTATATAATCATGTATTGTGGAGGACCAATTGCATGGTGTTCAAGAAGACAAGCAATTGTGTCTACATCAGTATGCGAAGCAGAATATATTGCTGCTGCAGAGTGTGTGAAAGAACTAATGTTTTTGAAATCTCTAGTGAGTGAACTTACGAATGAAGTTGTGCGTGTAGAACTTAATGTAGACAACCAAAGCGCAATTAGTTTAGCAAAAAATGGGATAATGAACAAGCGTAGTAAACACATTGATGTGAAATACAAGTATATATTTGAAAAAATTAAAAATAAGGAAATTAAAATACAATATGTGCCAACTGATTTACAGCTAGCAGATGTATTTACTAAAGCTTTATCCCATATTAAATTTAAGAGATGTGTTGAACAATTGCTGAATTAGGGAGGAATGTTAAGAATAATTCAGTATTGTGAAAAAATATACTGATCAAGTTAGGAAAAAATAAACAATTGGTGTGGTAGTTATAGAGATGTTTAGAGTGTTGGAAAATTAAGTTCATGAAAGATTTATAAAATAAAGTTTTTTACAAAATAGTTTAACACCGCAAGCCTTTGACGCGATAAACGCCGCCCTGGCGGCCATTTTTAGTCCATATACATAAAATATACTTACGAAGTGCGTAATTTTTAATAAAATGCCGTGTTGTTGTGCCCTTAAGTGTATTGTTTTTTATTATATTCTGAAAAATGTAGTCAAAACATCATCTACTTTACTGAGCGTGTAGTGAGTGAAGCGCGGAAAGGACTAAAAATGGCGGAGGTTGCGGTACTCTATTAAGTCCCTATATAGAGAGAGTACCGCAATTGGTTTGGGCGTTACTTTGGAGCTAAAATAGCGGCTGCATATTATGGTTGTCTTGTTAGGGATCAGCTGTTGTCAGTTGTCAGCTGTCAGTTGTAATCATTTTTCTATCACACCACTACCTTTTCTTCAATTCAAATTTCCCGCCCTTTTCTGGAGTCAAAATGGCGTCAATTGCGGTACTCTCTCTATATAGGGACTCTAGAGAGTGATAGAGTCCCTATATAGATAGGACTCTAGAGAGTGATCATGAGAGGGAAATTGAACGCGAATTTCAAATTTTAGCCTCGAAACTTTCAATTAAAAACAATTGAAAATGCTTCAAGCTGTATGAATGATAAGAATGCTGTATGTTTGCTGGACGAGGCTTAATACTGGACAGATTGTTGAAATTCCGGACAATCCAGCACAATTCCGTACGTCTGGTCACCCTACATCATGATGTAATGGGTACATAATGCCGCTAAAAAGTAAAATATGGGAATGGAAGGTTGCAAATATGGAGTTTGCTAATTACAGCGGGGCGGCATCAGTTGTCGTTATATTTTCGGTATAGATTAATCATTTAAAATCCACGAGTCTCTATAAAATTATAATTCCAAATTTTTAACAGAAAGTTTGTTGTCGATTCTTCAGCGATTTTAACACGTAAAGCTCTATATATCGTGAATACGTGACGACATCGTGAAGTGCTAAAAGTAGTCGCCACGTAGTTTTAAGTTTGTTACCGATTCTTCAGCGGTTTTAACACGTAAAGCTCTATATATCGTGAATACGTGACGATATCGTGAGTGCTAAAAATAGTCGCCACGTGGTGTTAGGTTTGTTGCCGATTCTTCAGCGATTTTAGATTAGAGATGCGCAGACCATAATAAATAATACACGACAGTAAAATAAAAGACTCATCTACATATAGCATAGCCCCTATAGGGCACTTCGTGGACAGAGGCCAACTACAATTTCTTGAAGATCATATTACTACAGAAGAAATACTGTATTTCTTCTGTGATCTTACCCCCCCACCCCCCCAATAGAATTAAGTAGTGTGGACGCACCTTTAGAGGACATAACCTAATTTTGGTACATTTTAACTACTCTATTCACATTGGACTAATAGCATTTTAAAAACTATAGGTATGGCTACTGCTACAGATGAATTAGGTGAGTAAATAAATAAAAATATACTTTAAATGTATTGCTAAAATTCAATCTTTTATATATGAGTTACGTGTAATATTAATTGATCTTAATTTCTAAGTTAAAATTATTAGTAGCAATTGTGCTGTATCATTGTGCAAAATTAATAATTTATGTAGGTATTAATTTCTTCTCTCTTATTAGTACTTTTGGAAAGAGTGTTTCTTCGCATTGGCTCTGCGGATTCTGACGAACAACTGCAAAATGTTGTTTCGAAATTTTTGCCACCCGTTCTTCTTAAGCTGTCTTCTCAGCAGGAAGGTGTCAGAAAGAAGGTAGGTAACATTTTTGTATACTAGAATTACAATGTGCTTTTTCTATGTAATAAAGAAATATTATTATATAATTAATTAACATTCCCATTTATTGATTCTCTAAATAATATATATGTGATATAATTTTTTTTGATCAGGTTATGGAACTACTCATACATATAAATAAGAGAATAAAATCTCGTCCTGTTGTTCAGTTACCGGTAGAAGCATTATTGGTACAATATCAAGATCCGTCAGCGACGTCGTTTGTAATTGTATGTATTTTAATAGTAGTACGTCTTATATTTACCTAATTCTCTTAACGTCTAGAATTTTACAATAATTTACATCAAATTAGGATTTCCACGATTACCGGAAGAGAAGCAAATAGAACTAATTCCGTCTATGTTAAATTCGATTGATTCAAAACCGCAATCTCATCAAGACAGTTTACTTTTACTTATTATTCCATTATTAGGAAAAGTTAACGTATCACCTGATCCTTTACGTAAATATTCGGTATTTGGTGTAAATGAAAAACCTCACATTAGCAAACAATTCTTGGGGTTACTGTTAGATATGCTACTATTACCGTACGGAGCACTAACCCAAAAACCTGCTGACGAAGAACAGAGCGGTCGGAACGAACCGTCTCTTCCTGTACCACCAGGTATGAGTGAATATTCCTTTAAAAGGGTGACAAACGAATTTCCTTTACATCCTGAAGAACTTGAGCAGGTGAATAAATGATAATTACATAGTACTGTGTAATTGCACTTTTCTCAGTTTCAAGAACGAGTGAGAGTGATTTTTGTACATTTTTTTGCGCTGAAAACGAATCTGACCTTGAAATTTGTCCAGTACCTCAGGTTTTTTGAAATGTTAACTTAAATGGTGAAAAAATGGTTATTTTCATCATCAGTATGATTTTTTTGTTTTAATTTTCCACAATTGAATCGCATAGTACTACTACTTAGGAAACCGAAAAAGCTCCAACTATAAAGAAGTTGTGCAAAATATGCTGCACGCTTTCAAAAATTTGGGCTGCAATATGAGCATCAAAGTTCATTTCTTGAACAGTCATTTGGGTTATTTTCCTGAAAATTTAGGCAACATGAGTGACGAACAAGGCGACAGGTTTTATCAAGACATAAAGGAAATGGAGAAAAGATAATACCAAGGAAGGTGGGGCGTTAACATGTTGCATTTCTTGCAAAAGCTAAAAGTGCAGCTTCATACAAACAGAATAAACCTTTGATAGAATGTGAAATCGACATGTTTTCAATTTTTACTTTCCCGGCACATATACACCTTAGATTAGGAATGAGAATAGCGCACACACCATAGGTGGCGCACAATCGGTCGAACTATATAAAAAAGGGGATATTACCTTAAAAGTAATTTAATGAAATTTTGATTCTTTTTGCATTTGTAGTTATGTAAATGAACCATGAAATGCAAAACAAACAGATGAAATTTGAAACTAAGGGCTATAAAAAAAATTCATGGGTAAAACAAGCTTCCCATCTAAATCGGCCCAAAGGGACTCAAACTATGGGCGTTATTTTGGGAGCAAACAATTTTAACCCAAACTAATTTCTGTTTGTGAAAAGTTAGTAGACATGGTTACAAGTAAAACACCGTTTTTCGTTTGTTTCTAAATTCAAAATGGCGGCCAATATAGCAATTCTCCAAGTTTTTACTTTTTTGGGTCTAGCTCAAGGACTTTTACTTATAATTGATAAAGAACAAAAATGTAACGTGGCCAATTTATTGGTGCCCAAAATTGGTCAAAAATTAAAAATCGATTTTCTGAAAATCTGCTCCAATCATATTTTTTATTTTTTGAAATGTATAAGTTCATGAAAAAGTATTGGCATTACATTTGTTTCTTTATTTCCCATAGGGGAAGGGGATTGAATGTTTGAAGTTAAAAATTTTAAAAATTCATAACTTTTTTGCTAACAAAGATGAAGAAATAAAACGACGCTTTTAATCGAGTATAATAATATATACCAGTTAACATCCGATCTAGCTGGAAATTAACAAAATATTAAAAATATTTATGACATACCCTGTATATTGCTTCAAGAGAACATCAGAAATCGTTTTCTGATTGCAACTATACTACACACTATATCTTTCTTTTTTTTCTATCCGGAAATTAACAAAATGTTAAAAATATTTATGACATAGCCTGTATATTATTTCACGAGAAAATCAGAAATGGTTTTTTGATTACAACTATATTACACACTATATCTTTCTTTTTTTTCTATCCGCAAATTAACAAAATATTAAAAATATTTACGACATGCCCTGTATATTATTTCAAGAGAAAATCAGAAATTGTTTTCTGATTACAACTATACTACAAACTATATATTTCTTTTTTTTTCTATCTGGAAATTAACAAAATATTAAAAATATTTACGACATGCCCTGTATATTATTTCAAGAGAAAATCAGAAATTGTTTTCTGATTACAACTATACTACAAACTATATATTTCTTTTTTTTTCTATCTGGAAATTAACAAAATATTAAAAATATTTACGACATGCCCTGTATATTATTTCAAGAGAAAATCAGAAATTGTTTTCTGATTACAACTATACTACAAACTATACAATTTCTTTTTTTTCTATCTGGAAATTAACAAAAGATTAAAAATATTTATGACATACCGTGTATATTATTTCAGGAGAAAATCAGAAATCGTTTTCTGATTGCAACTATATTACACACTATATATTAATTTTTTTGAGTTATTACGGAGCAACTATTTTATTTTGAGTTATAGAAAAAACTTTCAGCTAAAATTTCAAAAAAAACCTGACGTGCCAGAGCAATTTCAAGGTCAGATTCGTTTTGAGCGGAAAAAAATCTACCGCATTGACCGCAACCCATTCTTGAAACTGTACCTCGCAGGACTGTGTTATGAGGGTTCTTAAATAATTACGATTTTTAGATTAAATTGGGAATTGTTAAATTTCTGGGCAGTGGTATATTCTCAGATGATGAAATTTTAATTCACTTAATTGTCGCCGCTTCCGATACAAGATTTAGTGTTGCTAATTTGGCGGATTTAGAATTAAAAAAAGTTGTCGGGTATGATTAAAAGCATTTTCAATAATATTAATTATAATTATCTTTTATTTTAGTTCGGTCAATTGGTCATCGCCGGTTGTACCTATGCCACTTTATTTGCTGTATTTAGGTTCGCAATCTCAAAATATAAAACCTAACATGAAAAAATTACCTGTCAGTACTCGTATTCGTTTAAAACTGTTAACACATATGTGTAGAATAACGGGAGCAGGTTTTGCTTTACCTGCCAGCATTCAAGTCATTTTTGATTCGCTTTACGGTGCTAATACCAACAGCAAACTGAAGACAATCGCCCTTAATTTTGCTATGAATTTGGTGCAGACGTATGTATATTGTACAATAATACGAATTGAAAAATTATTTTGTCGTTTCAGGGCGGAGGAGGCACAGTTAAGTAAGGTTGCGAGTATTCTTCAAACAGGTCTGCAAAAATTAATTCGAGAAGGTGAACCGGTACATCAAGGTCAAGCGTATTTAATTTTGGGAGTACTTGGTAGTCGTTTTCTTTTGCTTACCTACCATAATGTGTCACTGTTAGAAATGTTTTTCAAAAATTTGGATTCGGCCGAACCAGATTTGAGATTACAAATACGTCAAGGATTTTTAAGTCTACTTCCGGCTTATAATTATGATGTCAATCCGTCAGAATTTGATAAAGATGGCCGCGTTAATTTCTTGTTCGCATTGGTCAAATATTATTTGTTCTCTGCAGAACCGATGGTAAGATTTGTCGCTGTTAGATCTATCGGTACAATTTTTCCACCAAATCATGTGCCTTCGAAGTTTTTGTTGATATTGGCTACAGGTGATAGGTAAGTACTTTATAATTTTTAACTGCCTAAAGATTGATTCTTTTGTTTAAACTTATGGTTTATAGTGTATATCATTCTACTTAAACTGATGTACCAAGAACAATGAAATTTAATTGTTAATTGTTTTAATTAACTAAATGCTACGAATAACGATAACTATACATACACAAAGTCAAAAGTATCATACACCATAGGAAAAAAGTTAAACAAAGATGGTATTATAATAGATAAATACCTACTGTATAATTTCAGTATCCCCATAAATTTTCTGCAGTTGACTCTGTTTGGAGAATCAGTGTTTTTAACATTTAATTATTACTATTATTATTCTTTTAGATTGGTTCCTATTGGTCTCAAATCAAATCAAATAGGTTTATTGTATCCTTACAAATTAATCAAATCATACAAGATTCTATTTCATTTACACCACATCCTAAAACTACTCCCGCCTGTCCTTCTCCCTACTTTCCACCTTTTCCCTCCTTTCTCTTCACCATCCCAACCCTTCTCCCTTCGCCTAGTATCTCCTTTCTTTCCCTTCTCTCTTCTCTCATCTCCTCGCATTCCCTTAACATATGCACCATGCTCTCTCTTCCCTCCCTACACATTCTGCAAACTCTCTCCTCCTCCTCCCGCCAATACCTATTCTCTCCTCCTGGTTTCCGCACCTAAACCTCGCTACAATTCTTTTCTCCTTCAGTCCCATCTCCCCCGCCAGGTACTTGGCCTTGCTCTCTGCCATGATCTCCCCATATCCCTCATTATACCTCCCTCCAGCTATCTTCTCTCTCTCCTTTCCTGCCCTTGCACATCCTTATCCCTTCCTATTGGTCTCTTGTGTCCTCAAGAGCGGATCCAGATATTTGTCTAAGGGTGGGAGGAGGGGGAGGCAATAACTTTTTTTCCCAACAAGATTTTACCCCTCATGTACTGACGGTTTTTTGTTTTGTTTCATAAATCATTTTTTGAAAAATATTGAAAAATGTTCAAATTACACAGGGTGTTTTTTTGGTAGTTTTAGTTGTAGATTTTTGAAAACTTGAACTAACACTATCTGATGGCCTTTTAAAAAAAGGTTGCAGAGTTATTGGTTCGTTTTCATCAATTTTAGGGAGTCTTTGATCCAAGAGTCTCCTTTGTGGTGTCTGTATAATCCCCTCAATTTTCTTTAAGGATCAGATTATATCATCTGTTCCTCTTTGTGAGGCTCTTTGGAGTCTGGCACCTTCTTGAATTTCTTCAATCTCTTCACAGTACTACCTCCACGAGTCTCATTTTCCTTTCTTATGGCCTTATCATATTCAGTAAGTGCGGTTCGATATGAACCCCATTTCTCGTGATTATTGTTTTATTAAAAAGCTTTCTAGTATCCACAATCATGAGAATCTTTCATGGTACTAGAGCACTATTTCTTTTGTTACAGCCTGCCGCAATGGCACTTCTGATGGTCATCCGGTTTCCTTCCATGACCTTGAATTATTGCCTTGGCAGAACAGTTCTTGAGTTTGTCTGTAGACGTCCCAGTTAATTCTCCTCAGATTTCTGTATACCTTTTTATTTGATCTGAGGTGAAAACCAATGTATCTATGGGTTTTCCGACACATGGTATGTGTATACTGGCAGTCATACTTCCAAATCTTGTCAATTACCTACTGCCTTTCATTGCTTGTTGACTAAGATTGGCTCTTTGCCTACATTAGCTATCTCTAGATTATTATTAATAATATAATGTAGGAAGAACCACTAGAAACGGGAGGGATTAGGGCAGAACACCATTAGAGGAAATATCTGGGCCCGGTTCTAGTAAATTGGAGCCAAAAACTAAAAACATGCCCATGTTGATCATGTAGTTGTATAAAATAAAATAAAATGGGCGATGAGATGTTCAAAAAGAATTCAGCCAGGCTCTTTTAGGTCCACGTATGGCATAATTCATTTTTTACCATTTCGAGATTTTTATCTAATCTCCTCTATCATAAAAATAAAAGTTAATAATATTTCTATATATAGCTTTCAAGGCACACGCAAAAAAATTGAAAAAATACATTTATTTTTTTGTGAATGTGGCAAACATGTAATTTGAATTTGACACTCCAAACACAGAGAACTGGCGAGAAAAAAATTTGAGACTTTTGATAACCATTTGACTGGAGTTTATTTGAAATATATTACAAATAATATAACATAGCCTTTTGATGTCTGTCTGTCTCAAGAAGTGTACTTCTGTCTCCAAAATGTTTAATATTGCTTTGGCTAACTATAAGTAGGTATATAAACCATGATACAACTATCCACCATTTTGTGAATTAAGAATAAGATAAGGCATTTTTCTAAATTATACCAAGTTCACTTGCGAACAGTGAAGTATATTCTAACTGTAACTGTAATGCTATCGCAGGAACTCGGTCCAGAAAGAGGTAGCGAGCATGTGGATGTAGTTGTCTTACTTTATCTCATTGTGTTAGTCTCGTTTATGTTCTATCAATTCAATATTTTTAAAGGACAAGACATAGTAAATCATTGCATTGGCGTGGGTATACAAAGAGTTTTTGAAGGGAAAGAGATGACAACCCCCCTACCGTTTTGTAGGCCGAGTCAAATCCAGAACTTTTTTGTACCATTTGGTTACTATCCCAGTTAGAATATACTTTCGTGTTTGGGAACAATTTTTCCACAACATGATTAATCCAGGTATTGCGCTATTTGATTTTATGTATAGAAATGTAATGTTTTAAATATATACTATCACTTCTTCTTTAGTAAAGATGAAGTATACACAGAAGCATTTAAGGCCTTATACAAAATATCAAATAAGACCGAAGTTGATTTAAGTAAAACGGACAAATCGCAATCGAAACTAATACTCCCTTCATTCGATGATATTACCAAGTATGTTTATGCAGAAGCGGAAGCACGTGTGAAAGATGGTTCCAAGAGGGTTAATGTTGGCAATCATGTTCTACCATTTACCCTGAACGTGTTTCTTGAGGTCGGTTTCATAAATTTCAAATGTTTACCTTAATCCTTTGTTTTTAATTAGATGCTCACATATTTGCGTTTGTGTTTAATACAAAATTTAAAAATTCCATTGAAACGTGAAGTGATTCGTCATCCTTGCGAATTTACACCTTTAATCCGAAATAAGCTGCAATCATTGTATGTTGAAACAGAGTCTGTAGAACAAAATATCTTTTCTCAATATGCGTGTTTGGTACGTCAATTATATCTTGCGAATCCAAGTAAGTGTTTATAGTTTCGACCAAAATTATATCAATTGGATGCATTTTTTAGCATTCGAACCATTGTGTTGCATGCTGGAAGTTATAGGTTGTGTGCCAAAATTAGCGTCAACATTAAAAAATCATTTGAATTGGGTTCGAGATTTATTAAATTCTACCAAAGAAGAAGTTCGAGAGGTTACGTCCGTTTTATACGGTTTTCTTATTAATGAAATATTAACTCCAAAAGAATTTCAAGATGCTGTTAATTATTTGATTTCTCAAACAAACAGTACGATGTTAGAAGCTCAGCATGGTGCTATTTTGGGTATCGCATATGCACTTGAAAGAAAAATTATGACTCTAAAGTCTAATAGTTGCGATTTTCGTAATGATGTACTCTTTAAAAAATGTGTGCAAACTATCGGTATGTCTGTAAATAATATAAATATTCTAATGTCTTGTCATTCATTTGCAGTGTCATTTTTAACCAATCAAAATTTATTGTTAGTCTCTGCTGCCAGTGAAGCAGTAGGACAAATTGGGAAATGTATATCTTTGCCGTTAGACAGTGGTAATGAAATGAAGAATGGTAGTCCTGATGCCAAGCGGCCTGCTAATGGCAAGGTAACAAAGCTCGACATTACCACTCAACTTTTACAGAATATGAACAATCCCAAATTGTCGATTAAAATACGAGAAAGATCCGCAAAAGCGTTGGGTTTGTTGTGTGTTGGAGAAGAATTCCCACATACCAAGCAAGTGATACAAGGATTTTTGGATACAGCCAAAGAAGTATTGTTATACATTTATTAATCAATATTTATTATTTTTTGTAATATTGTAGACTAAGGATGTAGAAGTTCATTTTACAATTGGAGAGTCATTAGTAATGTGTGTTCAGAGCGTGTGGTCAGCAGAAGCTCGGGACCAGTGGTCGGTGTTACCTACCGATTTTACTCCTGTTTCAACTATGTTAGATGAACCATCCGATGATAATTTGAGTTGGTTAGTTGATGAACTATTACAACTTGTGGGCAAAACACATCCAAATTCTAGACAGGCATCATGCATTTGGTTGTTAGCGTTATTAAAGAATTGTGCGAATAAGGAACCTGTTATAAACAGATTAAATGCATTTCAAAATGCTTTCATGGATTTGTTAGGGGAAAATAATGGTAAGTACCCTATATTTCAATTTGTCTTTTATTCATTGTGACTCTGGAGAGTTTTTTGGTAAGACATGCAGTATTCTGCTGTACCAAGGCAAGAGTACGGAACTAATTTATCTTTTAAGATAATTTGTTATAATTAATTAATAATTTAGAAATCAGATGTATATTTACAAAAATTTAAATAATCCTTTCGACCGATATGACTTTTAGACACATTAATATTCTTAATTAACATTTGTTTTACAAGCAATACAACTTTGTCAGCCTTTTTACAAATTTTTTTCCCTTTGGTTTTTGAAAACAAATGTTTAATTGTAGAGGTACAGTCTACTGTTCCATAGGTGGCATTCGCTGTAACAGTAAAGACATGTGTCTAGTAATAAATGGAAAGATTGCAGCGAAGGGAATCCTCTTCTCAACCTATAACGCATACACAGATCAATGTGTAGAATTTGTTATCCTTCGCTTAATATCGCTCTACAATAAGTAAATGTAAAATAATGGCATTTAAATGGTCTTATATATTTAAATTTATGTTTAAATTTAAACCTTTCGCACCTGGCGATAAACGTTTTCTTTCGGAGTGAGCACATTTTTTTGACCTCCAATAAGGTAATCAAATCTAAGAAATGTATAGTAAGTTCTAGTCCTAATATACATATACAGGGTGTGTATAAATTGACGGAAAAGCTACACGCTGCGACATTCTTCGTTCAATTCTGAATCGAAAATCTTAATGGTAAAATGTTGTATCATGCTTCATACGTCTTCACGAGGTTCTCCAAGTTAGGACTTTTGGTCTATAAATAAGTGTTAATTTCGATATCTGTTTGTAGAGCTAGCTGCACTTAAGAATAATGAAGGAATTTTGATAATTTTGTTTCGTTAACGATTCCTCTTTTGGCTTCAAAGTTTGTTTTTAACATTTCTTTATTAACGTATTTTTACCGAAAACACATTTGGCAATGTTGTAGAACAAAATTTCCATTCCAATGCGATTTCAAAAGATTTCAATCATAAGTATCATAGCAACGGTAGGTATTACAGTCGTATGCTGGTTTAGAGTGTTGCCAAATGTATGTTTCTTTTAAGTGGCTCCTGAAGACATACGAAGCATAATAGAGCAATTTAACATTAGGATTTTTGATTCAGAATTGAACGAAGAATGTCGCAGGGTGTAGCTTTTCCGTCAATTTATACACACCCTGTATATATTAAAAAGCAGCAACGCCATTTTTTCAGTTTCCGTTTTATTGGTATTTTTCTGTTTACATTCACGGACGTAAAAAAAGTTTAACGTCCATGGTTACATCTTACAATCCCTTACAATACAATACTAGACGCTGTATATAATCGATAACTCAAGAAATTGTAGAATAATCAAAAGGAAGTGAGTAATATATAAAAGAGGAATAAAAGTTAACACAAGTTGCACAATGCATAATTGTTTTGAAAAAGCAGAATACAAATGGAAATGTAAAATCGCCACCTATGGACAAATCCGCCAAGTTTTGAACATTTTGTGATTTTTTATTTATTGAATTTTTAAACAATTTAGTGACTTGCGCTTATTCTGTTCTTAGTTGTCTGGTAATACTCTCTTATAGGAGAGAAATTGAAGCGGCATCCGACAGGATACTAAATAATTGCTGAAGTTTCATTTAAACGCAGTTGTTAAGGACGCATTTCAGGAAAATATTTTTACGTGTACAGGGCGCTTCAACAATCTGTGACAAAAAATAATTTTTTTAAAATGGAACTCTGTATTTGTTTAAAGGGGTACAAGGAGGTTCTCAACATGTAAAATTGTACTCTGTACATCCAAAGATATTTTCCTGAAATGCGCCTTTAAGAATAATTAACAACTGCGTTCTAACTTTTTTTGCCTCACTACTATAGAAGCCCGGCGCACTGTTGAAGGACCCTGTATATGTAAAAGAGACTTTCTTTCAGACATTGTGCAGGATGTTGCATCTAAAGGACTGTGTCTTGTTTATGATAATTCAAAATCCGAGGAGTTACTAAATGAATTAGTAAAACAGTTAACAGCAGGACGTCGACATGTAGCACAAGTAGCTAGCGACACTAAGATTTTTGAACATGGAGAATTGGGAAAAGCTCCAACAGGGTAAAAAAAAGTTATTATAATTAGTACAATCATGTCATACTATTAATGTTATAGTGGAAATCTATCTACATATAAAGAACTGTGCGCACTTGCGTCAGATTTAAATAAACCCGATTTATTGTATCAATTTATGCACATTGCTAACCATAACGCCATATGGAACTCGAAGAAAGGTGCAGCTTTCGGTTTTTCAAGTATTGCCGAAAAGTGTGGTGAACAATTACAGCCTCATTTACCGAAAATTATTCCCAAACTATATAGATATCAATTTGATCCTACGCCAAGTATTCAATTATCCATGCAAAATATTTGGCACACCTTAGTTCAAGACACCCAAAAAACGGTACCAATACTAATTGTGACTGTTAAGGCGATATTTGTACGTTTTTTTAGCTGGAACAATATCATCACGAAATTTTATCAGATTTAATAGATAATTTGACTTCCCCTCAGTTTCGTGTTAGGCAATCGTGTTGCTTCGCTTTACAAGATTTTTTTACTAATGGCGCTAACACATCAATTCACGATGCTCTTGGTCGATTAGAAGAACTTTGGACAAAACTGTTTAGAGTTATGGACGACCATCACGAAGCAACTCGAACAGTTGCCATAAAAGCAGGAAAACTATTAAGCAAAGTAGGTGTTTCCTACATTTTTTTACATATTTCATATTATTTATTCAGTTGTGTGTGAGAGGATCTGATGCTAGTCAAGGCAAAGCCGGTGTAAAGATGGTGGAAACAATTTTACCTATTTTATTAAACGAAATTACAAATCCTGTATCCGAAGTTAGGTTGTTATGGTATTGACATTACAAATCTGTACTAATTCGAATATATAACAAGTATTCGCTTCTAGTTTACAGACTCTATCAGAACTGGTAAAAGCTGCAGCCGATCAACTGAAACCATTTTTAGCTCAACTTATACCGGCACTATTACAGGCGACAGGTGAATTAGAGTCACAAAAATTGTCACATTTTAGTACAATGTTGGGCGGTCAAAGTGATGCCCAAGAAGCTGTAGATAGTGCAAGGGCAAATTTTGCAAAATCCCATTTCACCATGGACACGGTTTCAAAGGTTATTTTTTGTCGTTCAGTAATCATTTAATTTAAATTAAAATTTAGTGTCTGCAATATGCCGATGCCTCGATATTGGAGGAATTAACACCTAAAATAACGGAACTAATGAAAAGTTCTGTAACATTCGGTACCAGAATTGTGTGTTTACATTTTATTGCGCTACTAATAGTGCAAATGAAACAAGATTTGAGACCATATTCAGGTATCTTTGTAGATAATTTTAAATTGTTGTATAAGAAAACACATATTTGCAGCTGCACTGTTATCTATATTGTTACATAGTTTAACCGATCGTAACGCTGCCATTCGTAAACAATGTGCTACAACCATAGGACAACTAGTGTCGGTATGTGAGACATCTACGTTGCAGAAATTGTTTCAAAAATTGAAACAGTGGTATTTTGACCGAGAAGGTTGGCACAATTTACATTTAACGTTACGTCATTACATTATACTTATGTTATAGATGATTCTAGAAGATCTGCTTGTGCACAAACTATTCAGGCAATAAGTAATTACAATCAGGAAATTTTAAAGCAGTATTCATCGCTAGTCTTACCTTGGGTATTTTTTGCAATGCACGAAGAAAAAACACCCGAGAATGAAAATACTATAGCCCTTTGGAATGAAATTTGGTCAGAAAATAGTCCGGGAACGGAGTATGGAATTCGACAAAATCTAAAACTCATTTCTGATGTTTTGAAAACAACATTGGAGTCACAATCTTGGAATATGAAGGCGCAGGTTAATTAATCGTAATATAATTTTGTAGAAATTTGTGTGTATGTGGATATTTTTGTAGGCAGCTACTGCTATAAGTACGGTTGCAGTTAAATTGGGAACATCGTTAGAAGCAAAAGAAAGGAACGCCTTGATTCAGATTTTATTAAATGGATTAAATGGAAGAACTTGGAATGGCAAAGAAAAGTTGTTAAATGCCCTTGCAAGTATTTGTTCAGGATGCAAGTGAGTATAAGGTTTTTTTTGTAACGTTAGTAAATAATAATTTATTCTGTCGATCAAACTTAATATTGAAATGTAAAAAACACAATTTTTCAATAACAAATTATCTTTCAGGGATTCATTAAAAGAAGATAAAGAAGTCGATTTAAATAATATAATTGACATAGTATTGAGAGAGTGCCGAAAAGAGAAGATTGTGTATAAAACAAAAGCGTTAAAGTCTTTGGGAGATATTTTATCTTCCTTACAGGTCGATAAGTTTGACGAAGTACACAATATTGCACAATCGATACTTACAGAAGATGGAAATAGGGATACGGACGAAGATTTGTCTTTAGAGGAGATTAGCGAAAATAGGGAAAATCTAATTAAAATTAAGGAAGTCATATATGAAACTTTGGGAAAGTCTTGGCCCGAAAATAGTAAAGATACTCAAGAGAAATATAGGGAGTTGTTTGTGGAGCATTGCAAAGTCTGTTTGCCGAATTGCACTAGATCTATTCAAGTTTATGTAATTTCCGCTTTACGTGATTTCGTCGATAAGTTAATATTGCTTAAGGAAGATAGATTGAGTTCGAAAGATGACGAAAGTTTATCAAAAATAGTAGATAGCGTTGTAGAAATTAGTGTATATGCTTTAGGTTTGTATTTAATTGGAACGTTTGTATATAGTTAATAATCGTTCTTTTGGTATAGGTATTGCAAAACATACAAGACTAAGAAAAGATACTTTAAGTGTAATTTTTATGCTTGCTACAAAATTAAAGGGTAAGTCTATTGCATTATTGTAAGTTTTTATAATTATATATGTTTTAGACAAAAAACGGCATTCAGAATTTAATAGAATAAGCAAGGTTTTTTATGAACTTTTACCAGAACTAAGTAAAGATAATCAACCAGAAATAAAATCAAGAGTAACAGACATTAAAAATTTGCTTAGTAAAGATTAAACTATTTTGTAGAATTTGCATTATTAGTAAATATACCCTTGCAGTGAGATGTAACTAATTATTTCTACACAATACATGTTAGAACGTTTAATAATTTTATTTTTATTCTTATTTATGGTTTTAGGTAAGATACTTTAATTACATGCAAGTAAAATAAATTGAACTATTCCTAATTTTTGACATGTCACATTTCGGTGCTTCACATTAAAGTCGTCAATTTAAGTTTCTACATTGTCTTAATCCTTAAACCGGTCTGTAAACACTTCGATGGAAATGGTACATACCCAATTAAGTACTCTAAGGTTTTTTAAGTTGGAAGAGGTTGGAGAAAGTGGTGGACAGGGAATTATGTTGGTTGTAAAATTTTCCCATTAAGGTCAGTAAGTTAGGTGTGGGGTAGGGATGAGCTGGTTGAGAAATCTTTTGCAAGAAATGGCTGCACCAAGGAGCTTACATGGACAATGGAGGAACTTTTAACAACCCCTGTATGGGGAATATCGCGAAATTCATCTGTGAGCGACTACATTTCTTGCTGTTCTACAGTATTGAGGTGGTAGATGAAGTAAGGCAGATTGAGATTGGTTGCTATTGTTCCCTTATACTGTAGGGCTTAAGAACATGAGATGAGAGTAATAAGACCCATTATAAACCTGTCGAAAGTCGATGTTGTAGTCGAAGACAAATCAACTGCAGGTAAAGTTCGGTTGCGCTAGATCACGGCCCTCTAGATATGGTTTTTATCTAGGATAACGAGATTGAGAGCGTTACTTATCATTATCATCATTACTGTTCATTGAACTGTATGCTACAGTTCAATGTTACTGTTACGGTAGGGTAAGATGGAGCAATATGACTAATCGAATAACGAATTCTGTTTTTAAAAAAATAGTTATCTATAAGATGGAGTAGTTTTAACAAACACTCCAACCTATAATAGTAGTGTTTGCGAGTAGATGGCGTTCGCGGTAGTTTTTTAATTAATAAGTCTATATAGGAACTCTATTTTTTAACTAATACGCATAACAAATTGTCTGATTATTGTCACATTATTGTACTTTGGATACCGAGAATTCAGCATGGCTAACTGGGGTGGCAAAACTTACCCCATGGGCTGGGGTTGAAAGCGGAATCCAAAGGTCCTACCTGGGAAAAATGTTAAAAACTGGCTTTAAATTTGTTAGGTTTTGAAGCTTTTTGAAGTTATTTTTACAACAAGTTATTAACTAAACCACATGTACAATAATTATCTTTCACACACAAGAATTGTCATAAGATGACGATTGTAGACATATTTATTAGTTATTGCAACTTAGTTTATACCAAAAAAGACCATTTAAAGTCTCGAACTTTTTTTATCGCAGCATTTTGTTTTCTTCGAACTGTAGCGAAGGATGTCGTATAGTTGAAAAGATATTATAAAGAGTCTATCGTTATTATTTCATTCTTTTTCATCGGTGTAGGAAGAGAAGCAATGTCCTGTAAAAACAGCGTCATGATAAAAGTTAGTCCACCGCTTTGAAGCGCTATTGTTGCCCCCCTAGTGGAGGACTAACAAAGTAATTATACCAGAAAAAAATGTCATTCCCTGTAAAATTTTACCGCTTTTCTTTTACGGCGTTGTGACATTTACCTGTCCATTCATTTGAAGAATATAATACGCTCTTTGTTATAACTTATCAAGAGTTTAAAATTATTCCAGGATTGAATTTCTGTTATGAGATCATTAAACCGCACACATTAATAAGCAAAACGTTGAATACACTGTACTAGTGACACAGTGAAATACATACGTTAATTTTGTTTCATTATCAGTATAATTATTCTATAAATAAAATGAACGTAATTTAATATCCTGTAATCGAAACCCTTTTAACACGGATGATATAAGCGTGAACTTTTTGTATTAGAAAAGAATTACTCCAACTTTAAAAATGTCCAATATTTGAAAATGCCGAGCGATGATGTAATTACAGTTACAACTATTCTGCTTAACCTTTTCACGGAATATTTTAACACAAACAAAGAAAATATTAATTTTTCAAAAGTTTTAATTAGCCTTTGTATAGACAAAATTAATAAAGATGTTCCTAGTTGGTTACAAGCCAAATCAAATTGTTACGTGCATAGATTATTTATTATTGAGCATTTAATAACTTGTAAATTACATAAAACATTAAAGTGGATGTCACAGGATTTGCGTTTACCTGCTTTTACGTCAGGTAATAAAAAAATGCGAAATATAAAACATATGTAGGTAATACGATACATATGCATAATTTAATGTTTGTTTTTAAAACGTAAATGGTTGTATTTTCAAATTTAATTTCCTATCCGAAATGGATACACATTTTCAAGTTGTATTTTATTTTATTAGTACCTACCTATTTATGTAGAATTTGTATAACAACTGTAAATTTAAAGCAATACATAAGTAAATTTACGTACATCAAGTATATGCTATTCATACCTGCTTAATCATAAAAAGATAATGTTACCTACTGTATCTTTGAAAACACGGAACTAAAGTATCATCATTTTATTATGGCAACGTTGTAAAATAAAACAGGTAGTTAAGTCGTCTTTTATCTCCGTCTTTCATTAACCGAAACATGCTTTTACGAAAAAATGTAAACATAAGGTGATATGCAACCCGCCGTACATGCCTACGATAAAACACATTACTTTAGCTCTCTTCCCTATTATATTCTCTATGGTATAACAAATGACATCGCTCTGCCAGCGTTCCTCAGTTCATCATGTTCAGTTAACGACCTCGTCAACACAAATGATAAAATTATCTTCTGATGAGCAATCATTAACTGATGCCTACAAGGAAGGAACTGAAACATAGATAGCTGATGGCCTAGAGTTACCACTTATTCCTAATTTACAATCCAATTGGGATAATCTAAAAATTGAATCCATTTCATTCTGTGATCAAAAAGGTCAGGCTCGACTGATTGCAGCCCAGAAACCTGAATCCAATGGTTGGCTACGGTCCTTCCTTCCCGATCTTTAACAATGTTGTATAACAATTCCTTCCGTATCTTATTAGCCGTTTGGTTTGGCCTCAATATCTGCTCGCCTCATAAATGTCAATGTGGACAGAAAGTCAATACTGGGTCAACACGGGTTAAGTTGTGAGCATAGGAAGACATTCACGTCATAGCGAATTAAATAATATTGTGTATCGTGCCTTTCAAACTGCTAAATTTCCTTCGGTATTGGAGCCACCTTTCGTGACGATGGAAAGAGAGACGGTATGTCATTAGTCCCTTAGTCTAAATGTCAACATCTCATATGGGACTCAACCTGTTTAGATTCTCTAATCCATCTTATCTTAGTTCTTCTAGCTTATCTAGTAGATCTGTGGCTGAATTGGGAGCCAAACGAAAGACAGAAAAATACAAAGTTATTACTGAATCAAGCTGCATTATTCCTTTATTGAAAACAAGATTTGTTTTCTTGTAATTCAAAGTAAATGTTATGATTATCGCGAAAGAAAGACGCACATATTCCCGCGAGAGGTAATCTACCACATCGTAAACAGCGAGCGGAAAACCACAACAATGTGATTGTTATAATTTAGGTAACAAAATAACTTTAAGTAAAATATTTAAATTCATATTTGGGGTTGCGCGCGGCCACTTATTAAAATTTAGAACGTCAACGTCAATGCTGGCGGGGATGACAAGGGAGAACTTACGTAACTGTTGTTCGTTACGGACACAAAAACGCGTCTTGCGTGAGAAAAGTGTAAATAGATGTAGTAAATTAATTGTTGTTCATTATGCGTTAATAAATTAAATATGGTAGAAACTTGCAATTAATGGTTACCTCCTAGACAAAGTTTTAGTGCCTGCAAATCTAAGCAAAATAATAACATGGTCCTTCGAGCCGGATGTATCATCGACAAGCTCAAAATAGTGCGTGTCGTTACGTCCTGTAGTAAAAGCTATGCGTGAACGTACGTCGCGACAAACTTGCTACAAACATTTCAACCATAATTGCATCGAATATTTAAAGTTTTTAACTCGTGAACGTGTGAATGAAAGAACCACCCGTTTCCAGCTGCGACTAGGTTTCAAGTTGCGTCTAGGGTGCAAAGGTCAGTTTATTTGATTCTAAAAATATCCTTACAATGTACCCCATTGATTTGAAATCCCGCCTGCTACCTTCGTACCTAAAAGGGCAAGCTTATATTTGTAACTTTGTATTACGTTTAAATTGAATGCATTTTTCTAGAAATTAATGCATGCGAGTTTGCTCAAACTAAGAATAAAATTCGTTTTTATTGAAAAGAAAATATTTGCATTTATTATAGTTGCTTGAAACTTGGAAACTTTATTTTTCGAATCTAGCAATTATACATCTGTATACAAATCTATCTATACGTTACACTAAGCGTAAGATCGATTAGGGTAATTGACTAATTTTACTCGATTTTTTATCTTTTCATAAAACGGTAGGCACTGCTAACTTTCAACATGCCTAAACAAAAGTCAACGACAAAGTTCGTATTGGCGCAAGCTCAATCTTTAATTGGCGAATTAGAGAATTTTGAAAAATATTTAAATTCGGTCTCCGATTCTCCAATTTCTAACGCAGTTATTGCAAATTTAACTATACGTTTGGACCTTATTAAACCATCTGTGGCTAAATATAGGGATGTATGTATAGAACTGAACGCTAATTCTGTTGATTCAGAGGAATTAATCTCGGAAGGTGACTTCCTTGACAGATATGTTGAGCTTACTAGTACAGCCAACTGTCTACTAAAAAATAATGTTGCACTGTCAAAGTGCAGTTCTGCGGAATCTTTACCTGCTGAAGCCGCCGGCACGCCTAGGGCCAATCAAAATATAAATGCTAAGCTTCCTAAATTAACCGTACCCACCTTTTCGGGAATCTATACCGACTTCCCGTCTTATCTTGAAATATTTACGGCATTAGTGCACAATAACCCAAACCTAACTGATATTGAGCGCTTTTTGCATCTAAAAGGCAGTCTGAAAAATTCGGCCAGCGAATTAATTGCCAATATTACGCCTTCGAGCGAAAATTACCACTTGGCTTTTGAATTATTATGTGACAGGTTCAATAACCCGAAGCTAATAATTCAGAATCACATTAAGGCGATATTTGAACTAAAACCTATTGCTAAATCTAATCCTTGTGAACTTAGGTCACTGTATGACACGTTATTCAAACACGTGCGTGCATTACAAAAATTGGGTACACCTATCGATGACTCAGGTATGTTTATATCCCATATTCTGATGTCAAAACTGGATGAGAATTCACGCACTGAATTCTCAAAACACAAACCTAACTTAATATTAAACCTCACTGAAATAAATGAATTCCTAAAACGACGTTGCCAGCTGCTGGAAGAAATAGAACATGACAAGCAATCTTGTTCTAAGCCAAATGTTACAAAAGATCAATCATCTAGATTGCGCTTAAATCTTAAACAAGGGCTTCTAGCAACAAAAGGCAATAATAATTGTCATATCTGTAAAATGAGTCATTTCATAACTCAATGCCCGGACTTTCTTAAACTAACTACTAGGCAACGGTATGATAAAATTTCAAACTTGCAGTTATGTAAAAATTGCCTTAGGCATCCTAAACAAGAGCCATGCAATTCTAAATATGGGTGCAGGCATTGTAATAAACGTCATAGTACTTTACTTCATTTTGAAACGCAGCCTAAAGTTGATTCATTTGGTAGTAATATGACTACTGATAACCTACAAACTGAATATGGAGATGGTAACACTGTACCGACCGAGTTAACTGCTCAAACGTCTCTTTCCTGTTTTCCAGCGGACTTGCAACAAGTTCTGTTAGCGACCGTCGCTGTAAAGGTTAAAGATGCTAATAACCAGTGGCAATGCGCCAGAGTCATACTAGATTCAGCGTCGCACGCAAACTTCATTACTGAGGAGTTCGCAAAAAGGTTAGGTCTAAAACAAAAATGTAGCAAAGTCAAAATTCTGGGGTTGAACTGCAACTCATCTATTTCTACTTCAACTGTTTCTTTAAAATTGTTAGCCATCTCAGGGGATTATACTCTGAATTTGCAATGCCTAACTATACCTAAAATCGCCGAAAACCTGCCTTTAGCATCCTTTGATAAAACGCAGTTGAATATTCCGAAAGGAATAAAACTAGCGGACCCTGATTTTAATCGATCGCTTCCTATACACATTTTAATCGGAGCTTCCGACTTTTACAACCTATTATGCGTTGGCCAGATTTCGTTGGGAAAAGGAAAGCCAATATTACAAAAAACACTTTTTGGTTGGGTAATTTCTGGAAATTGTCCCGCACCGCCTCAGGTTCAAAGGGTTGTTTGTACTAATCTAGCTGTGAGAGGTTCTACAATTAAAGACTTGAACAATTTGGTTCAGCGATTTTGGCAGTTGGAAGACGTGCGCCCTAAGCACGAGCTATCTAAGCTTTCAACACAAGAACGTTTCTGTGAGCAGCATTTCCAAAAAACTATTACTCAAACTACCTCTGGGAGATTTATGGTATCTATACCGTTTAATTCTAACTTAACCAAATTAGGTTATTCTTTGGAATCTGCTAAGAAAAGATTCTTCAACTTGGAGAGAAAATTTCTTGCTAATCTCGAACTAAAAGTCGAGTATTGTAAGTTTATGGACGAGTACTGTAAGTTGGGCCACATGTCTAAAGTTTCATCCCCTATGGAAGTCCTTGATCCCACTACTGTAAGTGCTCTTGGGGCTGAAATAACTGTTTCAAAGGTTCCGCCATATTATTTACCACACCACGCGGTTATCAAAGCCGATTCCTTGACGACAAAATTGAGAGTCGTGTTCGACGGGAGTTCGGCTAGCTCTACTAATGTTTCTATAAACGACACACAAGTGGTCGGTCCTGTTATTCAGGATGATCTGTTTTCGATTCTCATACGTTTTCGGCAGCACAAGATTGCTTTGACCGGAGATATCGAAAAGATGTATCGTCAAATACTGATTAACCCTGAAGAGCGCAAATTTCAAAGAATCGTTTGGCGATCAGATCCTGATTCATCCTTAGACATTTATGAACTTAATACCGTGACTTATGGTACTGCCAGCGCGAGCTACCTAGCTACTAAATGTCTGCAATATGCCGCTGATTTATACTCAAATACTTATCCTAGGGCCTCGGCTATTTTGAGGTCAGATTTTTACATGGACGACCTTATCACAGGGGGGGACTCTGCTTTAGAAATAAGGACGATAAAATCTGAATTAACGTCTCTTTTATCTGATGTGGGTTTCCCGATCCGTAAGTTTTTATCAAACTCACCGGACGTTTTTGTTACTGATAATACAAATGACCTGTACAACGTTCATTTAGGAGACCGAACGAACGCAAAAACCTTGGGCATCGTTTGGAATACTTCATCTGACGAAATATTATACAATGTTCGATTGAACGGTCTATCATCTAAAAACACCAAGCGTACTATTTTATCAATGGTATCCCAAGTATTCGACCCACTAGGCTTATTGGCCCCTATTCTGATTATGGGCAAAATGTTTATACAAAGCTTATGGCAACTTAAAGTGTCATGGGATGAAAGCATCCCACAGGAATTGGACTCCAAATGGAGCTCCTTTAAAGCACAATTAGGTAGTCTAGAGCATCTTCGCATTCCTCGCTGTTTAATTCCTGATAGCTATACTAATTTGGAACTTCACGGATTTAGCGACAGCAGTAGCTATGCCTACGGAGCATGCATTTACCTTCGTGTCGTCGGTACTAATGGCAACATTTATGCAAATCTAGTATGTGCTAAATCCCGTGTATCTCCTCTACGTGGCGCAACAATTCCTAGGCTGGAATTGTGCGCAGCTGTATTGCTTGCTGAGCTAGTGCATAAGGTAAAGTCGATCATGTCCCTTCCTATCTCTAATATTCGGTTGTGGACCGACTCAACAATTGTATTGCATTGGTTAAACGCCGCTCCCAATAGATTTAAAGTTTTTGTAGCAAATCGTATAGCATTGATTCAAGAGCTTACTCCTGCAAATTCATGGTTATATGTACCATCTAAATTAAACCCAGCGGATCTGGTATCTCGAGGGGTTACTGCTAATGACCTACTCCACTGTTCGTTGTGGTGGCATGGGCCCCATTTCCTTACCCAGCCCCGTGAAAAGTGGCCTGAACAACCAATAAATATTGAAGCATCAGTGGATTCAGAACTAAAATCTGAATCCAACAATCTGCTGACGTTGCTGAGCGTTACTGATTCTAGTATATTTGGAAAATATTCTACCTGGACTAAATTAAAACGAGTAGTGGCGTGGATGTTTCGCTTCACAAACAATTGCAGTGCTGGAAAAACTCCTATTTCCGGGCCTCTAACTACCGTGGAACTTCAAACTAGTTCGCACGCACTTATAAAACTTTGTCAAACTGAGTCTTTCGGTTCTGTTTTACATCAACTAAAGGCAAAGGTGCCACTGAAAGTTGACTACAAACTACTATCACTTAATCCGTTTCTGGATGAAGATAATCTTTTGCGAGCAGGAGGTCGATTGAGTAATTCCGACTACCCTTTTCACAAAAAATACCCTATTTTGTTGCCCAAGGGCCACAAGCTGACTAGGCTAATCTTTGAAAGCTTCCATACGAATTTAATGCACTGCGGTGCCCAACAATTATTGGCCAGCGTTAGAGAATTGTATTGGCCTCTAGGCGGCCTGAACATGGCTAAGCAGACTTGCCGTAAATGCGTGAAGTGTTTTAAAGTAAAACCGGTAGGTCATAACCCCCTAATGGGTGACTTCCCTTTAAAAAGAGTTCAGTTTGGAACGCCGGTATTTTATAATGTAGGCATTGATTATGCCGGTCCTATTCTTATAAAGGACCGGAATACGCGGGGTTCCAAGAACATAAAGGCCTATATTTGTCTATTCATATGCATGGTTACTAAGGCCACTCATTTAGAGTTGCTAACCGACCTCACTACTAATGCCTTTATGGCCGTACTAAGAAGGTTCATAAGTCGCCGCGGGAAACCGTACTTAATTACCACTGACAATGCTACGAACTTTGTCGGAGCCTTTAAAGAACTCCGCGTACTTTATGAACTCCTTAAGAGGGAAAATGAAGTTTCCGACTTTCTTGCAACTGAAGGAATTAAATGGGAATTTATTACCCCTCGAGCACCCCATCAAGGGGGCTTGTGGGAAAGTTGTGTGAAATCAGTAAAAACACATTTGAAACGAGTTTTAGGCAATACGAGCTTAAATTATGAAAGCTTAAGTACTGTACTAATGCAAATTGAAGCTGCCCTAAATTCGCGTCCCTTATCCCCTCTGTCCGATGACCCGTCCGATATGAACCCTTTAACTCCTGGTCATTTCATTATCGGCCGACCTATGTGTGCTCTGCCTGAGCCTGACCTATTGCACCTAAATGAAGGAAGGTTGATATTGTATCAACGCATGCAAAGACTAGTCCAACACTTTTGGAAGAGGTGGAACCTTCAAGTAATCCCTGAAATGCAACGGCGAACTAAATGGATGCAGAACCTACCTCAACTATTGAAGGCGGGATCTCTTGTGCTGATCAAGGAGCAGAATCTGCCTCCTCTTAAATGGAGTCTGGGTAGAGTGGAGATTTTACATCCCGCTTCTGATGGAGTTGTGAGGAACGTGACCCTTCGTCTACCGAATGGCCATTCCACCAAACGTTCTGTGCATCAGTTATGTGTGTTACCTCAAGTGAAATAATCATTTGCAAGTGAAGGTAAAATATGTGCTGAAGTGCTATTTATAACTATAGACTATAGGACATCTACTTGTCACAAAACACTTATATTATATTTAACATTATTGTATACTTAAAATTGTATTACTTTTGCTGTTGAAACCATAGGGTTTCAAGGTGGCCGGCCTGTTATAATTTAGGTAACAAAATAACTTTAAGTAAAATATTTAAATTCATATTTGGGGTTGCGCGCGGCCACTTATTAAAATTTAGAACGTCAACGTCAATGCTGGCGGGGATGACAAGGGAGAACTTACGTAACTGTTGTTCGTTACGGACACAAAAACGCGTCTTGCGTGAGAAAAGTGTAAATAGATGTAGTAAATTAATTGTTGTTCATTATGCGTTAATAAATTAAATATGGTAGAAACTTGCAATTAATGGTTACCTCCTAGACAAAGTTTTAGTGCCTGCAAATCTAAGCAAAATAATAACAGTGATTATTCTTTTGCATTGTACAAAACCATGCGCTTCATACCAATAGTGTACGACAACAGCTTCCCCGCGAACTGCACTTCAGCGCGCAGACCAAAGCATCACTCCTTTTTTCAAAATTTCTTTAAAAAAAACGATGTATAATGATATTTTTGTTTTGAATCGTGTTAGACCACAGCATAATTAGTTTAACTTTTTATTTTACTGTCAATGTTATTAATATTCACGGTCTATACAGGGTATATCACGGAACCCGTTCATTAGAAGTTTCTGGGGTCCCTTACTACTTATGAATTTGAAACTTTCAGGTTAAGGGTAACCCATAGCCTTCTTTTGTTCTAAAATATTGTCGATGTTGTACAACTTCCGGAAAGACCGGAAATCGCCATTCATCTTCTTATTTTAAATGGAACACCCTGTATATTATTGCATTTTTGGATTATACAATCGATTTTGCGTTAATCTGTATTAGATTATCCTATACCTATCTTCAACTGTTTTTGAGATATTATGATTTTTTTGAAAAATTGGCGCTTTGCGGAGGGATGTTTAATAGCCCACTTTTTGCTCTTCTTTGAACGCAAAACATTCATACTATACAAACACGAAGTAACACCATAAGGGTTCACAAAATGCATTTGCAAACCTATCACAGATTATACAGGGCGTTCAAAATTAGTAGCAAAGTTAAAAAACTTCAAACACCAAAAAATCACTTTTTTCAAATCGAACACCCCGTATATTTTTACATATTTGGAAGGCGATTTAATTTACGCATCGATAAACTATAGGTATCCCTATACCTATCTTTAGCGGTTTTGTAGTTATTAACACTTTTTATCTAATATTGATTAAAACTGCACTTAAAACTTATGCGCATTTGAAAGTAGGCTATGAGTATGCGAAAATAAAATATGGTAATGAGGGTTGAGTGGAAGAACAGGGCTCTACTTTTTTTGTAGACACCTGAACTCACTCCTTTTGAGAACAAGTGTGCAGTTTTAACGTATTTTGAACAATCTTATGTAATTTAATAGTTTTCTCTCAATAAAAGGTATTATTATTATACTTCGGTTTTTATCGATACTTAGGCCAAGCCTGGTTAACTAACTGCACGGATCGGAATCAAGTAAGTATTATTATTATTATTATTATTTTTTTATTATAGCTTTAAGACTAATAAACCAATTGGCCTCAAAAGCATCTCATATCGACAAATAAGTACACATTTTTCAAATATACAGGGTGTCCCACTGCTCCGTAATCGGTCGATAACTCAATGTGAGTTGAAGATACAGAAAAAAGCTTCAAATAAAGGTTACTTTGATTTGAATTGCGCATCTTTTAAAAATATTCTTATATCTACAGCATGTTGCATTTTCACGTGGCAGGACAATGTATTTTTTTCTCTTCATGTATCGACCAACCATATTTATATCAATTCTTTTTGATATTGGGTGTTTATACGAATATTTGAAATGGAACACCCTGTATTTTTATTTACCATCAGATTCTCGACAAAAAACCCTATTCAACGGTGTATTATTTTCTGGTATTATTTTTTTTCTTTTGTTAATATTTACGATTTTTAAAATTTCACGTAAAAAAATTTGTTAAAAGCAATTTTTGTTTAATTATTATTACAAAATACCGTTTAAATAGTTGGTATCAACGCAAAAGAACAAAAACTCAAATCCTGTGATTATCTTAATTTCTAAATAATTAAATAAATAAAAATAAAATAAATTTGTGCATAACAAATCACTGTTTTAAAGTGATTTTAGCGCGCCTGCAATTCAGGTTAATGATTTATGTTCTTGCGTATGTCACGAAAAAAAAATTGCAGACAATTCGGATGTGGATAAAGTATGTATTGTAATTAAGCAATTTAAATCATAGTTTGCTAAAAAAATGGTACTTCAATTGTTTAATTAACATACTTATCCACATCCGAATTGTCTGCAATTTTTTTTTCGTAACAAACGCAAGAACATAAATCATTAACCTGAATTGCAGAAGCGCTAAAATCACTTTAAAATAGTGATTTTTTATGCACAAATTTGAACATGTTATCCCCAGGTTCAAAACTTGCGACCATTTTTATGCTCTTATATTTTACATCATTTTCAACGTAGTATGGATTTGCAGATGCGCTTTTATCACTACCTAAAATGACGCTGGGCTGCCGCCCTATAAACGACGTTTGAAACTAAAAAGAAAGCTTACCTAGGCGTAAACTGTCACGAAAACGCTTAGGTTAAAGGTTTTCTTAATATACATTTGTTTCAATTGAAAGAAAAACGGGTATGTAACCAGGGACGTTATTTAGGGGGAGGGGCAGGGTAGGGTAGTTGCCTTTAATGACAATCTGAAAAATTAGTATTACATTGGTACTGTTTTTACGTCATATGTCACGTGCAACGCTTTTAGGATTGCCGTGACTATAATTATCTCTGAAACAAATGAAAATCGGATTTGAACATATGAGTTTATTTTGCTTATTTTAGCTTCCTGGACATGTCTTTGAAGTACTTACTTCCATTTCCTCCCGAATCACCCTGTATATTATCTAACTTATTATCTTTGTCATCGTCAAATAACAGATGAGGGTGTATATTTCTAATACCGGATCTCGTACTATTAGGTCTGTTAATTAAATCTGTCGGTCCATACAATTTTCATTTATATCTGCAAAGAAGAAATCAATTTTAAATTGTTTTTCCGGTAATATCCGGTATCATCTTTAGCTTTGTAATCGAATTGGCGCTTCCCTTTTCGTACTCTAGCAGTTTGGATCATTGGATGACTTAGAAATTTTGATTCACATCCTACTTCCTCGGCAATTTTTACCGCTTCTTCCAGCATTTCATGTAAACCATACCACGTAATAACATAACAAATAAATTCAAAAAAGTTGAAATAAAGAATTTCCAATATTTTGTGATTCATTATCTCTTGAAGTAGGTATTTGAAAAAATTTCATATAAGGCCTCAATAATTTTTTGTAAGTTATATCTTAATAATTGTTTAATTGATTCTACTCTACTCCCCCATCCTGTGGCCCAGATAATAACCATCTTGCTATCATTACATGCTCGTTGAATAATACTTATACTATTTTCATGGAATGTTTTTGGAAAAGAAGATTGTGCGGTTGTATATACATATTGAACTACCCATGATGTTAATTAGATAAGTAGGTAGGTATGTACTTAATGTAATGAAGTAAAATTGATGTCAAATGTAAACAACTTAAGCAATTTCTGCTACAACTACTAAAAAAGAACCAAATAAAATTTACACTCTAATGAGAGTACTTTAAAATTCCCTTTCACGATTTCCTACTTTCATAACCTTCGCAAATATGCATGACTAATTTCGCAGATAGGTACCTTGATTGGGTACTTGTTGATGACAATTGTGCTGAATGGATTTGACAATTGATTAGTGCAAAGCCCTCACTTGTAAATTGGCAGTTTGTGTGGTACGGAAATTTAGGCGTAGGTCAATGTAAACGCCGGTCACAAATTATAGTATATGGGAGGAAGCATCTTCTTGTCTGCATAATTGCTTATACGGAATATCAAGAAGGTCAATCAAACCAAAATGGAAACTACTACCAGTTAGTAGGTCAGCAATGCTCATTCTTCCACTCTCTTTGATACGCTATGAGGATGTATTACAAAGGCATGCTTTAGTACGATTGTAACTGCGTTGTTGTTATGTTGTGTTAAAATGTAAGAATAATTATTATATTTGAACGTGGATCTCGTATACGGTATGTAGGTACCTATTTCTCACATTAGCAATATTTAATTATTTAATTACTATACTTAAAATTTATTAGTTAAACTATCTATTGACAAATAAATTATACGGCTAAACTTACTTTATTATGTACGTTAATTTAACGTACAATAGGTCTAATTTGGCGCGATTTTTAATTGTTAAAGCAGATTTTAGAAATTGTGATTGTGAAAGTTACAGCCGGTTAGAACTTCCTCATATTATGATACATTATGACAGAATCTTTAATAAGATCAACAATCAAAAGTATTGGTTTTCTAACAAAAACGGTACAATTATGTAATACAATTTAATACAAATCATTGCCTGTAAACAATAATGGAGAAATTCGCAAGTTCAAGAAACTGTAACATTACACTGTTTGCAACAATACCTTGTGGCTTGTATTGTGGTATTTTGACATAAAAGTCGCATTTAAAAATCCGACTGTTTAAAATTCTTGTTGCGTTTTTCTTATTACGGATACAGGAAAGTAGTGCAGCCTATTCTTTTATTGTTTGTGATGAAGTAATTTTGTGTTTAAAATTCTTATCGCATCGCTACCTATCCATCAACGTTTGATGATAATTACTAATTTTTCTGGAAGGGCGGCTATCACTGTGTGGGAAGGCTACCGTTAATTGAAAAAGTCTGTAAATACTTATGCTAAATGAAACTGATTATGATAAAAATTAAACGGAAGTAAACCAAAGTGAAACTTAGTTTAGTAAACGTTCACTTGACATGAATTTCTACTTCAAGTGAGAACAACTTGTTTAATAAACGTTTTAAGCACATGAAATTTTGCCAAAAGAGATTTGAAGTATTTGCATAGGTTTATGTTTATAATAGTGTTATTTCAAGTGTAAGGTTAAAATTGTTTATAAACTGAGCGAAGGTAGGTATATGTATAGGGAAGTAACATTGAAAAACGTAGTTTTGCCGATTCCTGATTCCTAAATGAACGAGTTATCAACCGATAAACAGACTAGACCAGAGGTCTTCGACATTTTTTAGTGCAAGGGCCAAAAATCTATTTCACATCGTCCGAAGGGCCACAATGCTCCACGTTACTTTACCACCACACCAATAAAATAAAAAACCAGACATCATTTTCTTGGCCATGTTTTCGGATTTCAGGAAACGAGTTTTGATCGACATATTTTGCATAAAAATCAAGAAAGGCCCATATCGAACTGGTCTTTCAGTTCCGAATCACACTGCAAATCGATAAGCTACATCTGACAATTTTCTGGCATGTCTTCAACGGATACACTGAATGGTCGGGTAAAGAGATTGATGTAATTTTCATTATCTCTGAAGTCAGAACACCTTGATTGGAACTCTTTTTTGAGTAAATCTACTGCTGCGACATATTTATCCACATATGTACATTCACAACTCTTCAGTTTAAGAAAGTGCGTAAACTTTTTTTTCAACAACTGATTTTTCTATAAATCCAGTTTAAACTCAAATTCTTTCACAGTGTCAAGTAGGTTGTTGATGAAATTTTCTTTTCCTTGTAGTTTGGCGTTCAAGTCATTAAGGTGCAGCGTCCTCGGAGTGCCGTGCGCTGGGGCGGCGCGATACAATATATTCTTTAGCTTCTGGGGGCCGCAAGAAATTAGCCGGCGGACCGCATGGACTAGACACTAGACATTTAAAAAGATAGGTACTGTATGTTACTGAAATCTCTTTTATTTGTCTAAATTTCCTGATACTCACAAACTTGTTATACCGGGTGATATGTTGGAAACGATTTTTGAAATGGGAAAGGAAAACAAAAACGGCGAAAATCGTTTCTATAATATTTAGGGGCAACACAGACGTAATATTAATCAACCCAACCACTTATCCTTTGGCTCCCAGCTAGCTCCACCATCACTTAGCTTTACTCCACCAAAAATAACCATGATCTTTTATAAGGATGGCATTGCAAATATCTTCTTCTTCTCTTGTCTTTCCGCCCTTTCAGGCGTCGGGTGATTGCAAATATTATCTAATATTTGTAATTCGTTATGGTTTTTGTTCATGGTTTTATTTTAATTTTATGCATTGTATGTTTTTAATAAAATGTTGATGTAAACATTTTTTAAGTCGTTGGATAGTACACCCGTTCCACAGAATTTTAATTTGCTTGACTTTGTTACACGCAATCTGGATTTTGGTTGAAGATGAAGAAGGGGTCGAACATTACCTTGAAAGGTGAAGTAACCTACTTTAGCAAGGCAATTTTGGAAATAATGTTTTTTCGAGAAGAAACGTCATATGCCACGTTTTGAAAAATAGAAAAGAAAACAAATTTTACTAGCGTTATTGCATAGGTATTAACGTTACAAATAGTCCAGTCAACAAAGCAAAATGAGCGGGAATAAATCGTGTAGTCCCGGATTTTTGTACAGTAGTAGGGGGTACCTTCCTGTACAACATACTAAAAGTCCCCACCCGTGGGGCGTGTGCGTTTGGGGGGAGGGGGGGTTAAATGTTCGATTACACCTTATTTCATGAATAACTCGAAAACGGCGCCCTCTAGCGGAAATACATCTCTTTACAAAAGGGAAGTACATTAAATTTCCTACAAAAAAAAAAAAATTCATCAACCAACTTCAAAAATTTGGTTACTAAATTCGTCCGGATGTCTGTGTGTCTGTGTGCCTGTGTGCCTGTGCGGTGGTCATTGTTACAGGGTTTAGAAAGCTTGAAGTGGTGTCATCTTATAGGAAATTCTTTACTGATTCCAAATCTCTGGTAAATTTTTTGATCGGATCACCCGTTCGCCGTCGGGACGCCATTAAAATCAAAATATACACCCTTGAATATCTCGAGAACCACACATCCAATTACAAAATGAAAAAAACGCGTTTCCTTTATTTTTTGAAACCTATTGAGTCATGATACGTAAACATCACCCTCGCCCCCTTTTGGGGTGGAGCGGGGGTGAGTTTTAAAAATTTAAATAGGAACACCTATTTTAATTGCACTTTTGAATTCTCCATAAAAAACTATTCTCAAATTGCAAATTTCACCTCCAACTACTACAACCCCTTTTTGGGGGTGGAAAGGGGGAAAATATGTTACAGGGTTTAGAAAGCTGGAAGTGGTGTCATCTTATAGGAAATTCTTTACTGATTCCAAATCTCTTGAAATTTTTTTGATAGGATCACCCGTTCGCCATCGGGACGCCATTAAAGTCAAAATATACTCCCTTGAATATCTCGAGAACGACACATCCAATTACAAAAAGGCAAAAACACGTTTCCTTTATTTTTTGAAACTTATTGAGTCATTATACCTGAACATCACCCTCACCCCCCCTGTGGGGTGGAGCGGGGGTGGGTTTAGAAACTGAAATGGGAACACTAATTTTTTATTGCGCTTTTGGATTCTCCATAAAAAACTATTCTCAAATTGCAAATTTCACCCCCAACTGCAACCCCTTTTTTGGGGGTGGAAAGGGGGAGAAAAACGATCTTTTTTACTTTTTTTTTCCTCCAACATTTTTTCGTGATTTACAAATTGTCCGTCACCCTCTCCGCTCCCATCTCCCTTAAGGGTGCTTGTGTGTGAGCTTGAGGGGGGGGGTTAGTTATATAAATATATATTGTGTATAGTATATGCCATAATTAGTTACAGATTTGAAGTTGGTTGAAATTAGAATTCTATAAGAATTTGAGCCTTTTGATACTTGTTTTTGTCCTACGATCAATACTTAATGAGATACGGTAGAGGAGGGGTAGAAAATTCTGAAAAAACTCGTGTTATTCGAGTAAAGTGAATGTTTAATGATAAATGAAGTGGTATAAACTCAATAATAAATGTATTATATACCTGTGCTGTGCATGTAGTACAAACATAGTAAGGGAATAATTATGTGCTGGGAGAGGTAGGGGGAGGTATGGAACTGGAAGGGGTTGGGAGGAGCTAGCTTAAAGGTAATGTACATTGTTGATACTACAAGCGAAAATAATCGACATCGGAATGCTCATCATAGTCGTCCAATAAATCCTCCACCGGGGCACTATTAGTACACGTGCCGTGGCACATGCCACATACTTTAGAACACCGGATCCCAGCTTTCCTGCAGCCACAACGACCCCCACAACCAGTGGAACATCGGCAGAAAATGTTATTTAAAACGCCTTCTGGAGCTACTGGGTCAGTTGTGGTGAGTGGGATCAAAGAACCATCCTCCGCTCTGATCCATCCCCAATCGAACGGTCGTATACTGGTATTGTTCAGCCATTGCTGGATCTGGGAAAACGAAACCATAATAATAACAACTAATAAACATATATTAACTTATCGTCCTAGGCATTATAAAATGTGGGACAACACACAGTTGTTAAATTTCTCAACTGAGATTGTTGGACTAAAATTAATTTTCTTCCTTTATGGCTCTCATGTCTCGGTCATTCTTAAAAAACTCTTGCGTTGAATAGTACGATTATAAATGTAAATAGATTTTTAAAAAAAATTTTTTAAGATGACCTTTATAATTTCTTCTTTAAATGTTTTGACATTAAGGGGGGGTTCAAGAACTTTCTTCGATCCAATATTGACCCTGATTTCTATCGCGTTGAAGGCCTCCAAAGCTCTCTTACGTCTGCTCAGTTTGGTGTTCTTCTTAGCTACCTTTCTTTCACCTGCACGCACCGATCTTGGTTTACGTTGGCCCATTCCACTGAAGAAATCTCTACGAATGTTTGATGAATTCCGAAATTTTCGAATGATGAGAGCAATTTACGAGGAAATTTAGCCTGAGGTAAAGAGTTGTGATGGAACGACAATCTTTCCAGCTAGTACGCCAAAAGTTCACTCGCCATTGGAAAATACTCGGACTTCATTTTTTGGAAAACTCGCTGTGACCACTGTATTGGTCGGATTGTTGACTTTTATATCTGAAACTGCCTATCGATATCGCATTGGGGTATGCTATTTCTATTGTAACTTTGAATGAATCGCAAAATATCGTAAGAAAATAGTATCTGTCTCACTTTGACACATCCTAGACAGCTTGAAACATTATTATTATTATTATTATTTGTTATTATTATGGTTTCGTTTTCCCAGATCCAGCAATGGCTGAACAATACCAGTATACGACCGTTCGATTGGGGATGGATCAGAGCGGAGGATGGTTCTTTGATCCCACTCACCACAACTGACCCAGTAGCTCCAGAAGGCGTTTTAAATAACATTTTCTGCCGATGTTCCACTGGTTGTGGGGGTCGTTGTGGCTGCAGGAAAGCTGGGATCCGGTGTTCTAAAGTATGTGGCATGTGCCACGGCACGTGTACTAATAGTGCCCCGGTGGAGGATTTATTGGACGACTATGATGAGCATTCCGATGTCGATTATTTTCGCTTGTAGTATCAACAATGTACATTACCTTTAAGCTAGCTCCTCCCAACCCCTTCCAGTTCCATACCTCCCCCTACCTCTCCCAGCACATAATTATTCCCTTACTATGTTTGTACTACATGCACAGCACAGGTATATAATACATTTATTATTGAGTTTATACCACTTCATTTATCATTAAACATTCACTTTACTCGAATAACACGAGTTTTTTCAGAATTTTCTACCCCTCCTCTACCGTATCTCATTAAGTATTGATCGTAGGACAAAAACAAGTATCAAAAGGCTCAAATTCTTATAGAATTCTAATTTCAACCAACTTCAAATCTGTAACTAATTATGGCATATACTATACACAATATATATTTATATAACTAACCCCCCCCCTCAAGCTCACACACAAGCACCCTTAAGGGAGATGGGAGCGGAGAGGGTGACGGACAATTTGTAAATCACGAAAAAATGTTGGAGGAAAAAAAAAGTAAAAAAGATCGTTTTTCTCCCCCTTTCCACCCCCAAAAAAGGGGTTGCAGTTGGGGGTGAAATTTGCAATTTGAGAATAGTTTTTTATGGAGAATCCAAAAGCGCAATAAAAAATTAGTGTTCCCATTTCAGTTTCTAAACCCACCCCCGCTCCACCCCACAGGGGGGGTGAGGGTGATGTTCAGGTATAATGACTCAATAAGTTTCAAAAAATAAAGGAAACGTGTTTTTGCCTTTTTGTAATTGGATGTGTCGTTCTCGAGATATTCAAGGGAGTATATTTTGACTTTAATGGCGTCCCGATGGCGAACGGGTGATCCTATCAAAAAAATTTCAAGAGATTTGGAATCAGTAAAGAATTTCCTATAAGATGACACCACTTCCAGCTTTCTAAACCCTGTAACATATTTTCCCCCTTTCCACCCCCAAAAAGGGGTTGTAGTAGTTGGAGGTGAAATTTGCAATTTGAGAATAGTTTTTTATGGAGAATTCAAAAGTGCAATTAAAATAGGTGTTCCTATTTAAATTTTTAAAACTCACCCCCGCTCCACCCCAAAAGGGGGCGAGGGTGATGTTTACGTATCATGACTCAATAGGTTTCAAAAAATAAAGGAAACGCGTTTTTTTCATTTTGTAATTGGATGTGTGGTTCTCGAGATATTCAAGGGTGTATATTTTGATTTTAATGGCGTCCCGACGGCGAACGGGTGATCCGATCAAAAAATTTACCAGAGATTTGGAATCAGTAAAGAATTTCCTATAAGATGACACCACTTCAAGCTTTCTAAACCCTGTAACAATGACCACCGCACAGGCACACAGGCACACAGACACACAGACATCCGGACGAATTTAGTAACCAAATTTTTGAAGTTGGTTGATGAATTTTTTTTTTTTTGTAGGAAATTTAATGTACTTCCCTTTTGTAAAGAGATGTATTTCCGCTAGAGGGCGCCGTTTTCGAGTTATTCATGAAATAAGGTGTAATCGAACATTTAACCCCCCCCCCCCCCCAACGCACACGCCCCACGGGTGGGGACTTTTAGTATGTTGTACAGGAAGGTACCCCCTACTACTGTACAAAAATCCGGGACTACACGATTTATTCCCGCCGACGGGCCTTTTTTGGGCTTCGTTGACTGGACTAAAACGTATAGCATTTTTGAGAATTGCCCTAAACGCATTTATAGATAAGTCATGGAAAAACGGCTCAAATTTTGGCACCGCACCGTAATGAAATATTCACAACTTGCCCGCATAGCTCAAATGACTTTGCAAATAGTCAAAAAAATAAATAAAAGCATTGAAAATGAACCAAGAAGTTGTGAAAGGCGGTAACGATAGTCATTAACATTAACATAAGGCAACAATATTTTCTTCTTTTCTATTGTCTCAGAAAATGCTTTTTAAAAAGGCAATCGTAGAAAATGGACTGAGGAGGAGATGGAGGCTTAATGCTCGAAGCTCACGAATCGTCAAAAAAACATAATATTCTTTTGGGGACGTTGCATTGAGGCGAGCGCCACTATTAAGACTGTCACCAACGGATTTCGGAAGTGTTGTGTATACTTATCCTTTTAATAGTGATGAAGACTTTTGGGCACTTGAACCATATTTCTTCGAAGTAAACATTCCCAAATTAAATCAAAGCGAAACTGATAATTGTGGTATTCAAAATATCTCCAGTTTAAAAAACCCATCTCCGATTCTTGAAACATCGATGGAGTCGTTTACGTTTCCAAGGAAAAACCTAAGTGAACTACAAAATAAGTTGGTTGGCAGTCATCCAAGAATGTTCCTATTTTTCAGTTTCTGACATTTTACCTTTTGTTAAGACAGGGCATAAAATACAAAGCCGAAGAAAAAGAATAGATCAGAAATTACAAGTAAGTACACCATTCTAACAACAAATTACGGCGAAACAAAAATCAATTGAAAAGGGAAGGAAAGCAAAGAATACAACAAAGGGCAAAAAGGAACAACCAAAACTATAATTATTCCTAAGTTGCCGAGGGAAAATGTTAAACAGGGAATCATTGAGTAACTCAAAAAGTAGGGAGTCTATATGCGACTTTTGTAAAACAAGATGTTCTGAGTAAATTACGGGACTAGTGTCTTAGTTTTCTATTACTTTATTACCTTTCCATTTTTCCTTCATCTGCTGTCAATATCAATAAGTAAACAAATACATCTTATGGTGTTACTACGAGAAGCACAATTAAACATAAGATTCTAAATCGCTTACTTGCTGAAGGCAATAACAGCAAGAACATGAAGTTCCAGTGAATTAAAACAAGAACCTCATCAGAGGACCAACCAAGTATAACTCCTAAAATTAGCAAATATATTGTAATGTTCTTACCCCCAACTCCTACGCTAAACGTTCCCTCCGAAACTAACCTACCTCAAATTTAAATAAACGCGGTGCAATTTAAACAACTCGGAAAACCCCCACCCATACCTAGTCCTAAAATTTAGTTGTTTCGTAAAACAAAGCCGAAATTCAATCGACGAATAACGAAAAGAAAGAACTGTGAGAAAACGTCTCGTTTACACAATTAATTACATAAACATTAATTAAATTAAAGCACCAGACAATTGATAAATATTAAGACATATAACACGAAAGTTTAAATTGTTGAAGACCTTCAATCAATATTAATATCTACCAAATGTTACAATTTACAAATACCCATTATCAGTACAAAACAATATAAAAAACACTTTTATATACAAAAATAACATCGGTACATGAAAACAACTGTGTGGCTACACGTTGTAGAATCACCAATCTTGATTTTACGTGTTAACTTAAATTAATGTACAATCGGAAAATAAATATATTTTACAACTTTTTACAATTCAGTTGACAGATCGACTTGTTTTTTTATGATTTCTAGATAACATCAATAAATAATATTTCTATACACAATAACACCATAAAACTACAACACTACAACAACTAATCACTAAATTTCTTTGGAAATTTAACTTTTCCTCCTGATCTCGTTTCAGTTTTTTTGTCCTCGCATGTATTACTATTTTGGTTGACTTTGGTCGAAACTAATGTGTCTGCTGATTCCTTTGTTGAGAGTCGAGAAATAATCAGGACGTATTTAGTTCTTCTTCACCTGATTAGAACTCTACACGGGATAAATAGTTAGTAGAAACAAGCCAGGTTAAAGTCATTCTTTGCCAATTGATAGAAATGCCAAGGAATTCAATCAAATATTAAAAAGGTGAACATTAGCCCCCCCCCCCCCCCCCCCCCAGAATGAATGTTGTTGATTAACCAATAAATGCTAAACGAGAATTTATATCAAACCCCTATTACCCTATCAGACACGTGACAAACAGTTAACATGAATAACCCCCATGCAAATTTAACCCTTATACCACGAGGTAGGTCACAGTATGCTACAAAATTTAAATATAGGGACACATTAATTACAATAAGCACTAAACAATTATAATAGTTACGGCAGTTAACAAATGCAAAACAGTAAATTAAAATCAATACCTTCAAATTAAACACAAGTTACAAACGAAAATGCGAAACGATGCTTTCACTTCGATGACCTAACCGTAAAAGCTGTACCGGATGTATCGTTTAATAAGAACTTACTAGTTTTAAAAGTTTTGAGGGGGGGTTTTGTAATCATAATGTCTGGTTTCGACGTGGGGAAATCCGGTCTAAGCCGTATTGATGTGATTGTTGTTAAATTGCGGGTCATTGTAGTTTGTGTGTCCTAATAGTCACTTCATTAATTAAAGCCTTGAGGTTCGGCTTAGAACAATTACTGATTGTTACATATCCGCGCCTGGTTTAGGTAAATTGTAGGTGCTGTACTATTAGTATGTTTAAAGTTTATTTTTAGTTGGAGGTGTACTGATAGGGAATAAAGAAAAATAACTGAGTTTATAACTCTGTTCCCCCAATAGATACAGGTCCCGTCACGACAGAAGGCGAGCGCGCCAATTTCTGTTCGATGCGCACTATAGTAGAATTGCCGAACAGATGGAAACAGGCTCCTCCTACTACAAAAAGGGGCTGAATTATGTTAAGTCAGATTTACATACACTTTATCAGACACTGATAAATGTTTCGATATACGTTTTTTTGGTGGCGAAAGATCCATCATAATATACTTATTACTTAACCTATAATTTTATTTTGTTAGTTGTTAGGTATTTTAACAGAAACCACAAAACTTGTTTTGTGACAGAAACTAAATTTGGGGAAGTGCATCAGACTTTCAATGTAATTTTCCCGCGTATTTTGAATTAACCTATTACAAACGCATTTGTGGGAGGAGCCTGTTTCCATCTGTTCCGCAATTTTACTATAGTCTTTCTTACGCGGTTCCCGCGCTTACAGTGGCGTTTCGTGAATTCGTACTTGTTTCTAAAATATAAAATATTATCTATTTTTATACTCTAAGTTTAACGACGCCACTGAAGTAGCTTTTCAACTACATCGTGTTCTGTCGTAACACCTTCGCGATGCGCCGGCTGCTCGCCTTCAGTCGTGACGGGACCTGTATAGTAAAGCTGGGACTCTAAGTAAAGCGCCTCCCAATAAATTTTGACCAATATAAGCAGCGACCAGTTTTACACCAGCAAAATTATAAATACGTTACAGATGTCAAATTTATTTACGCCAACTACAACAATTTGAAATCAAGTGATTGCTTATGTTACGGGTTTCGAAAATTCGACCAATAAAAAAGTTGCATTTAAATGTGGCGGTAATTTTTGGGGAGGAGCTTTACAATATCTGTTGGGGGAACAGAGTGTAGTTACGCCAATGAAATGTATACTACGTACCTGGAAGGGATGCGTAAATCCATGAAAGTGAGGCAAAATTTGAAGTTAGGCAACCCGCAGTGTGGACGCAAAAATGATCTCTTTCTATCTTATTTAGATATAAGAGTTGCACTCAATTTCTCACCTTTTTTAAAGAAATATTTTGATGCTATTAAAGAAATTATGGTATAAAATTGGATTTTTATTTTTTAAAGTAAATTGTCCTTCACAAATAGAAGCTAAATGATGAAAAAATAGTCAACGTAAAATTTTTGTTGAAAGGCACCATATTGTTCGTTTTACACAACATAAATTCCGCACAAGAAAAATCGCTACCCAATAATTATTTATTATAGATACCTTATTCAAGCAAGGGCCAATCAACCAAACTTATTACAATGAGATTGACAAAGACAGGTTACCGTCCTCTAAGGGCATCCTTTTTCTGTTTGCCCCTGACACAAAAACTGATTGTTGAAATACGGCGTGGGCCCATTCCACGTACGTAGTATACAGTTCATTGAGTTACGCATTGTGATTAAAACCCGTTCCTTTGGTAGGTACCGTTGCAAAGCCTATAATAGTTACATAGCCAGCATTCCCCCATTGGCGCCACAACCGAAACCGACGTTGCTCGGAGGCGTTGCCGATTTTCATACATGTTGCCAAGATCTCGTAAATTTCGGTAGCATCGCAGATGTGGTTATCTCAATATATACCTAATTACATAAAATTATTCACACTATTGTTCCAAAAAGTGACAGATTGAACGAGAACGTTCAACTAATTTTCTCTAGGTAAATAATAAAGTGTCATCCACGATAAATTTACGAACTATAAGAGCAGCTTTACTTCACAATTAAGGACGTTAATTACATTATGATATCAACCCGATTCAAAATATTATATTTGAAAAAGCGGATATATCCTCAATGTCGAGGAACACAATGCAATGGGTCGTTTTCCCATAGTAATTATTGGTAATATACATGGAACAAATTGACCAACAAATACAAATTTCCATTGGAGGACAAAATCTTAAGCCAAAATATGACAGAAAGTGTAGATATTAACGTTTGGGTTGTCAAAACGCCTCTTCAGAAAAGTAGGGAACAATCTGCCAAGGGTCGTCTGCCGTAGTAAAAAGTTTGAGTCATCTAGGATAATCCCTCGCAGAGTAATTCAAAAACATAGAATGTTCCTTACCAGCAAACCTTCCCAAATTTGTGTTATTCTGTTATAAATAATAATAAATGGTCTCTGATATTTCTTATTTTAGTGCTACTAAATAAGTTTTTTAAAAATCGGCCAGAAAGTAGTACTTTCCGGTTTATTTTTAAGTCAGAAAATCTCATTTTGTCGGACCGAGTCAGAAAGTTATTGTGATAGTCCGGTAAAAGGTTTTACCGGACTCATTTTTACTTTCCGGCCTAGAACGGTCAATTGTTCTGCCCGTTTTAAAAAAAATATTGTACGTAATACGTCCCAAAAGTGCTTTTACTGGACTCACAGGCTTGCAGGACTTGCCTACTTGTCCAGTAAAAGATCACTTTCGAGACTTGTTACGTAAACTACTATTTTAGAAGTATATGGGATTCTCTAATTTCTGTAGTGACATCTGGTGACCTCTTTACTTCATGTGCAAGTGGTGTCTTTTTAAACCACGTATGACAGATGCATTTGCAGCACGTCTTTCGCGCCAACATCGGCGTCCGCAGCGTCGCCGTCGTTCGTTCGGCGACTTTAGCTTGTTCGATAGTTGTTTTTACTTTTAAAACTGATATGCGAAAGAGTTCATTTTTTATACTATTAAATGTTTCCAAATCCAAATAAATATTCAAACAAATTTAAACTGCTTTAAATTTCATGATTTCGTTAAGGTTTTTCTCGATAGTGCCTAAGAATGAGATCCCAGATTTTAGATTAAGTATCGCTTACACTATTGGGGTGAGATTTGATCATCTTCTGTAAGATGCTTATCATACCTATGCCGGCTCTGTTCGGTTTGTTCATAAAATACGTTTTAGTGTCTTGGCAAAACGAAAATTTAATTGCCTCTCCTCTGGTGATGACAGTTTAATCCTTATGTCCTCATTAATCCTTCCTTGATGTTATTCCATTATTTTTTCTATTCGTCAATTAATGAAATAATCGTTAAATTTAGTTTGCCTTTCCAGCCGTAGCATTGAGTTCAGTGATAATAGGTTTTGTGACTGTTCTGTCGTAATGTAAAACGTTACAATTGTTGACTTTTGCATCGTTTTTCCATAAATTGGTATCATAGAAAGTTTGTATTTCGACTTTAAAGTTTCAGATTTGAAATTCAACATTAAATTAAAAGCGAGGAAATTTCATAGTTTTATCAGTGTTTTATTCTGTGGTTTTATGTTACTTTTATCAAAGACCATATAATAATTGGTCTTTGCTTTTATGTAGGTATGGCACTTGACTTTATTGAGAAACTGCAACTTTATATTAAAATTAAAGTTAACAAACTTTATCTAGTTAATTAAATATTACAGTAGATATTGAGCGAGGTCGTTGTTTGTAAATGGTCAATTTGTTTGCTTTGTGTTAAATTGGTTTACTTATTGTAATTATTGTTGTTCTTATTAAGCAATATGCGATGCAAGAGTTAACTAACGTGTCGTCTATAATTTATTACACTGTAAAGTCCTTTGGGGTAAGTAGTTCTGGTTTATTAAAGGGCTCAAAGGACATGATGTTCGATCACAGATATGAATTGTATACGGAGATATTGGGTTTAACTTTTCCTAAGAAAGGAATGAAATTAATACGATTATACGCTCTCTGGCGAACAAAACACAATGATCGCCCGAGGGCCATAAATAAAAATAGGTCATATTGAAATAATAAAAGGTAATTTCATTAAAATGTTTATTTAATTAGTTGTGAGAGGCCTTAAAAATTTCGAGGCTGTTAGATCGAAATTAAAAAAATGTTATAGATACATTGATATTTTCGAAAAGATTCCATCAGTACCTGCTAGACTTTCTTGAACTTGAACTAGGTACCTACCTATTTTTAATAATAAAAATCAATGTTTCTGGAAAAACCAGAACTTTGTTGAAACATTTAACAGGAACTTAATTATTCTACATCATTTTTACCCGATGTAGGTATTTGATACGAGTATTGTTAAAAATATTTTTAAAATTATCTCAACAGTAGTGAAAGTAGAGGACATTTCTCTTGCAGCTCGATAAATTTCTTATATTGTTTACATGTTATCATTTTGGTAAATAACATTTTTACTGCACTTTTGGTTTGGCATCCTTTGATCAAATAATAGCTAAAAGTGACCGTACATGGTGTAGTCGATGTACCGTTGGTATACCGATGAACTATACCTGGCGGTCTCGGGTTCGAATCCCGACCGGTTGTTGATAAAAATACCTCCGGACATGGATGTTTGATGACCTCAACCCTCTTAGCGGGGCGGAAATGAAAAAAAAATAACTTAAAATGTACAACTTCAGCTTTTTCGAGATAGTTCTGTCTTCGTGTTATGGAATATCTTCTCTCCTTAAAAATTCATAATCAACTGAACCTTACGAACTTGTTCATCTTTATCATCGAATGATAGCACCGATATGTTTCTCCTTTAATTTTTTCAAAATCTTATTGAAAATGTTCGAAGTGATCTTAGAAGAGTAGAACCTTTAAATAGTCCACATTCTAATGGTTGCACGATTTGCTAGTAATTTTTGCTCTCTTGTAGGATGGTCTCCAAGCCATTGTCATTAGGGCGATTTCATATTTGGTTTTTTCAGAATGGAAGTTGACTCAACTATTGTAATCTGTTTTTCTTCTTTGGATATGCAAGCTTTAGGGTTTCAGGCGAAGCCTCTGCAAAAATTAAAATACTAACAGCAACAATTAACAAAGACTAATACGCACTTGAAGCACTAACTTAGCCTATCAAAAAGTTAATTCTTACGCGTGATGCGCGGCACGATACCTGAATCGCCAGAAATTGTTTAGTGCCACTTTCAATGGGTCGATATCGACGTACAGCACATTGGTGTGGACAAGGATCAGTCTCCAAACCAAAAACTGTTGCTTCTTCTTCTTCAGCAAACACGGGTGGATCGACCTCATTGAAAAGCTGCGAAGCAGGTTCTTTCAATGTTTTCAATGTACTACTCTACACACCGTGTCAATACCCCGAAAGTTAAACACTCAACGATATCGAAAAACGATGACTTAGCGAGACTTTGGAAACGATATCGAGAGAGCACTTCCGAAAGATTGAACATACAGTGGAAACGGTTTAATTTTTTTCGGCACCAATTTGTCCAATTGATAGACAGGGCCAAGGAGCGTGTCGCATGGTTGGACCGTTTTGCTTTTAAGTTTTGAGAAGCCGACAGCGACTTCGTTTCAAATGATGATTTAAGAAAATTATAGTTGATATTATTCTTGTCCAAAAATGTTACTGGTTTCTCTTTTCTGCAATAACTAAGCATCAATTCAATTAAATTTTGATGACCGTTTATAAAAAGTACACATAGTCGGCAGATATTTTTTTGAAGCTACGTTTAAATCCCCTAAGATTTTCTTGTACCTAATTCTTAAGCGGCTTTCTTATTATGAGTCTGCTTTGATAAATATCACCCGCCACAGTAGAAAAGGAGTCACGCAAGTGTCTTTTTTTGATACCCATGTTTTGCTAACGTTGTTTAGTGAACCCACACTGCGAAATGTTTCGCAATTTCGAAGTACAATGGAAGATAAATGCTGATATGATATGCTGTTGATGCTGTTTATAATATTGCAGTCATTACAGAGCCCATAATCAACTTTATCCTGGATCACTCAATGTAAAATTTTCATTTCTCTCTCATCTGAGGAGACAAAGGTGTGGCCGATAATCAGTGCGCTCACTGAGATAGTTTTCAATAAAATTTAGTATTTTTCCACTTAAAGCGTCCAGAATGCTGTGTTTCCACGCTGGCGCTGTGTCGAACATCTTCTGAATATCGAGGACAGCTCCTACTGTAAGTAAGGCTATCTAAACTGTAATTTTTAAGAGGGGCTAATGTCCCCTATGTTTTCGGGATCCCAATTAGATGTCTTCATAATCTTTCCTATGCAACTGGTTAAAGATGTCGGGCTGTATTGAAGTGGACTTTCTAGATCTTTATTCCTTTTAGGTATTACGTGCTTCTCTTCTCTTTGTTGTTTACTTTTTAAAAATTATTTCATGCAAATGTTGCCCACGGCTACGCGTCAGGTAGTCCACTCTGAAAGTCTAATTTTGGCACACTTTTTCCAACATTTCGGCCGGTATCTCACCAATGACACGTGTAATGTTGTCTCCCAAAGCAGCAATCTTGGTTGGCTTGCTCCAATAGACGAAAGACTTCACGTACCCCTACAAGAAATAGTATACTTAGTGGGGTTAAATCGCACGAATGAGGCGGCCAACATGAGATTAATTTCTCACGAAACTTTCCTCTCAATATTGTTTCATCGTATCGCGTGCAGTGTAGCACGTGGCACCGCCCTGTTGAAACCACATGTCTACCATGTCCAATTCTTTCATTTTGGGTAAAAAAAGTCCGAGACCTTGCCCTATTTACTGTTACGTTGCGGCCATCATCGTCTTTGATGAAGAACTGTCCAATGATGCCGCCGGCCCATAAACCGCAACAAACAGTGCATTTTTCAGGCTGCATTGGCAGGTTCTTCATACCAAATTCGGCAATTATGCCTATTCACGTACCCATTGAGCCAAAAATGAGCCTCTAATCAATTAATTACAATACACTAATTAATAGGTAATAGTTGTGTGCGATTTGCCTTTTAAAATAATACTAATGGACAGAATATGGGATTAAAAGGGGGGGAGGGACAACTTTCCTTGCCTGCCCCTAGCAATTGTTGCCCCTGTTTTTCTGGCACTTGGGACAAAAAAGATTTTGAAGTTACCTCATTTTTCACCATCAACTTAGATTTCTGAAAAGTTAATGTGTGATATCAATTTCATTCTGTAACGTTTTCTTTGAAAAGCTCTTCTAAGTACTTCTTCTACGTTCTTCTCTACAATTCAGAAAATTACGACCCTCTCTTTTTGTTTCTTTTAGATAAGGTTAAATTGGGAGCAAAAGGCGCCCTACTTCTCTTTACTTTTATTTTGAGCTAGCGACAGACCCGCGCTCCCGTAACGGACATGGATTGGCCTATGGTCTGAGGTCGTCACGTTCCGCTGCGTTCTTTGTTGTTGTTTTGAAAGAGCCTTAAAATTATCCATTATTTATAAATAAGTGACCATGTATGTATTGATAATTCAGTGTAACTAAACTTACTGTGACCTTCCTTTCTTGAAGAATTATATAACTAACTTATTATAACTAAAACTAACATGATTCATTACATTAGTTATTCTAGCTATTTTTTCTATGAGAGGTAGGTACCTCTAATTTTTTATAAAAATATTATCATATCAAATGTAAACTGCAAGCAATTAAAAGAAAGTGTAATTGTTTCGAATATAGGAACGGCTTGAAGAGATATTTAACACAGTATTTATTTTTCGCTATAGACCTTAAATTTTAATTACAATTTTTAAAATATAATGGGGTTATAAAATATATTATGCATTAAATAGCACAATGCAACGGTATAGTATTAGCTTTAACTGTGAATATATTTATATGTGTTCATACAATTGTGTACCGTTCATTTATTGCATAATTTTAATTACTGCATTAAGGTTGAACGTATAAATTAGCGACGCTTAAGTTTGTCGCATTTCTTTTAATTCATCGGTGACCTTATTTGCATAAATTAACCAATCTGTGGGTCAAATTTGCATTTAATTTCCAACGGTAACTAAAATTTGCAAATGATCTATCGTGACCTACAGAACGAAATCTTCATATAACACAAAAAATGTTCATAAAATGTATTTCAGCTCTGCATGAATATTAATTAGTACCTACGCTTATAATTTATTTCTATTGTTTCAGGTGAATACGTTCCCAAACCGAAATTCCGAAAATACACTGCAGTGATAAAACTTCAGTGCGACCAGTTAGTGTTTCAGTAAATCCTAAGTTCTTAGTGTTAAAGTAGTGATATCTAATAAGTACAAATGGTTGCTGAATTTTCGCTAAAGCCATGTTGTCTTACTTTTCAGTATTAGTATGCGCATGTGCTCTTTCGAATTTATTTAAATCAGGTGAGTGTTATTACTTTGCCACATCAAAAATTTCGCCCCTTTGTCGTTTTGGTCGATATGATACCGCAATAGTATTGAAAAACGACAATTTCATGCAGGTTTTTTTTATTGAATTATATAGTAAACGTTAATTTAACAATTGAAAATTAAATTACGTAAGTATTAATATGTTAGACAATTACTTTATTGAAAGCTACAATTAGGGACATATATTAATATAGCTATAAGAAAATGTATGCTTATCGTAGTGAAAAGTTTTGGTTTACTTCAAAAACATTAAGGTACATTTTGCTTAAATTATGCTACTTATCAACTGACTGATTATCATTATTAGAACATTTCATACGTTTCGTCACTTAAAGACAATTAAAGAAAATTGAGAATAAGCTATCCCAACCATGTTTTAAACCACTTTATGGTAAGGAATATTTCAAAATTGCGTTCAAATACCGTTTGGGTATCTTTTCTATGTTAAATTGTAGTTTGTTAAAAGAAAGGAGAGCTAGTGAAAGAAAGAAAGATGAAATTTTGCACAAGGTATGTGCATTTTTTTCGTAATATAAAGCTACTTATTACTTAATACGCCATGGAAACAGAAAGTTACATTACTGCAGGAAAATTCTCCTAGGGGCTGGGATTTTGGATTTCGATGGGAGGGTGGGAAAGCCCACGTGCACCTAGGCCATCCATTCGGGTCCTTTGTGCTACCTCCCTGATTAGAGCCGTCCGACTCCGCAACGTCAGTCAAGTCATCCCACACATGAGATAAACCTGAGGATGCTGGAAGGGGAAGCGGCTCTAATCTTAGCCATGTCCGGCCAGGATTTTCCCAACATGGATCGTCTTAATTTGACCAGTACGGGACATTCACACAGTATGTGTCGCGTCGTCTCGTCGTCTGTGTAGCATCCTCTACAGGATGGTGAGTCTACCAAGGCTATGCGGTCCATGTGCTTGTTAAGTTTACAGTGCCCAGAAAGTATTTCCTACAAGTAGCCGCAGGCTTCCTCTGGATACCCCTGTACAGAAGCGCGCCAGGCTACGAGATTGTCCTTTGAAGGCCTCTCTCGCGTGGCGGGCGTCTAACATCAAGTTCCACCTAACCTTGTGTTGGGCTTGAGTGTCTTGGGTTATTAAGTTGTTTGCAGTTGATACTGTAAGTGGAAGAGCCGGCTCTGGACCATAAAACGGTTGTTTTGGGGCCAGTCGGACTAACTCATCATCGGGTTTTTCATTGCCTACTATTCCAGCATGCCCTTTAACCCTTACAAGTTCAAGGGTATTGCTGTTTGTTACTTGCTCTAGTACCTGGTGACACTCGGAAACCAGCCTAGAGGTGAATTTGTATTGATCTAGTGCCTGCAGAGCAGTTCTGCTGTCACTGGAGATTTTGATGATTTTATTCTTTATGCTGTGCATAAGAATTGTTTTTGCACTTAGCGTTATGCCTGCTAATTCTGCCTGAAAGACAGTCGAAATTTTGTCTAGTGGTTGGCTGATATGGAAGTTCAGTTCTTGCGAATAAATACCTGTACCAGTTCCTCCCATTGTTTTAGATCCATCCGTGAAGATGGATATGTCTGGTTGAGATGCTACTTCCACATCAAAGAAGATGTGATAGGATTTGCCTAGTATAAATCGAGGGAGGAGTAAGTCAGATCGTCCTTCTAATATAGGCAGTCGCTTGACTGCCTCGCCCAGAATTCGAGAGTGGCCCACCTCAGTTCCTTTTCTGTTCAACAACCCTTTATTTCTCAGACGCAAGGCTGCCAGTATGGCGTGCTCTCTCACGTGGACATCCAGTGGAGGCAGACCCAGGATGGCTTCCATGACGACTGTAGGGTTGTTCGTATTGCGCCCGTCTAGTCTTTGCACATGCACACAATTGCTCCATAACAGAACATGGGTCTTATCACGGCGATGTACAACCACAGGATAGCCTTTGGGGATGGACCCCAAAGTCTTCCGATTTCGAGGCGACATTGCCAGAACGTCCTGTTTGCTTTCTCCGCTTTAAGCTGAATGTGCTTGATCCAGTTCAGTTTATTATCAAATGTAATACCTAGATACTTCACTGACTGAAAAATGGAGGTGTTTTCGGAAGAGTAGAGGAGTTCGAAGGCCCTCTATCTTCCTTTTCCTTGTGAAGAGAACTACCCGTTTTTGTCGGGTTTATAGACAGGGAATTACACACCATTCCTCGATTACTCTGGGAGCTGATTGCATCTCCTAGGGGCTCACCATACAATGTTGGAGCTCCAATTTCGCATTCCAACAACTTCGTTCACTTTTAGAAATAGATCAATATTTGCTTGAGAAAATGACTATCGTATGTTAAAAGCTTCTTAAAAAAGGTTTAATACGTTGTCAGTCAATAAGGCAAGATGTACCAAAAAGCTCTTGGGCTAATGGTCTTGACCGTGCTAAGTAGACGGAAGTGAAGCACAGGAGAAAAGAATATTTAGCAGATGCCCCTATGGATGTTTGTTAAATGTATAGGGCTGATAGCTGCAGTTGATGCCTCCTTTAAAGGACGGATTTAAATTTAAAAAAAATATCTCTTGAAAGTGATTTTTTATTATAAGAATGTTATTAATTAACGAAAGTTGAATGTGATTAAATGTCTAAGGTGCACTTTCATATAATTAAAAGTGGTTGCATTTCGGTAGATAGTTTTTTTGTTAATTCATTCTTAAAGTGTGCATTGTTCAAATATAATTGAAAAATTATACTTTCTCGAACATATTTCACCATGATATTTCGCCAAAACGAATAAAAATTATGAAACAACATATGGTTATACAAAAATGTACGTGCGTGTACTCAAAAATGTTGTAAAACTTAAATCTGTTGAGCTTTTATTCTACGAGGGTCAATTGCTCATTTGTGCGTTTCATCTGCCGTTATTATTTGTAGAAACAATTTGATGAGCTGTAACATACTGTAACATACCCACAGATTTTCTGTCTATTCTTCTTCTGATTCTGTTAACGTGTGAGATACCGAACGAAAAGTTCTGTTGGTTGGTGTTATTTTGTTTCAGTTTCTTTCCGTTTATCACAATTTTAGTAGGTAATGTTAAATCTTTCAGTAAAGTCGAGCTCATCGGATTTACGAAACCCTTCACAACTGCTTGTTCCCAATTACATACGGTTTCAATAAATCCCAGGAAATCCCGCATTCACCTGCACCTGCAATAACAATTAAGAGGATACGAAATGCGTTTTAAAGGTGTTAATAATACCTAATATGTATATCGGGATTGCATGTTAGTGGCGTATTCAGAGACCTGTATAAGTGCATGTGATATTAAAATTAACTGAGTTAAGGAGCTTCATCACTATTATTCAAGGAATGAAAATAGCATTACAGTATGTGGTCGAAGTTGCACTTGTTCATGGAGGATTTCTGGTGCACACCTTTTTTTGCTAGTACCATCGTACAAGAGCATTTCAAATGAGTTATGTGTATAGAGAATTTCCCAAAGAGATTAGAGTTCTGGGCAAGTACTACAAATATAAATAGCCAACCACAGCATCCTGTGTTTTACTGTTTTCTAGTAAAATTTCTTGGTAAACTCTTTGACCATAAGACACTAACCTACTAATCAAAACCTCAAAAGTTAACTTCCACGTTTTTACACGAACTTCACGCATCTTTCATAAGTCGTTATAAGGGGTACAACTTTAGAGTTGTTGAACAGAGGGTGCCACTAATGAATTAAGCTGTTGTTACACATCAAAATTCGCTTGATTTTGTATGTATAACAAGGTAATGGGCATTGAGGAAAGAATCGCTGTATGCAGTTGAAGAAACTTTTGAATCTTTCATAATGAAGACCAATAAGAAGAATAAAGCCCTTTCGCTCTAATTAAACTCGAAAACACTTCCCTATCTATTGGCAAACAAATTTTGTTCTGGTTCAGAAAGCGGTTTCGGTTTACCTACTTATAGGTATTTTATTGTCAAATTTGTATGTTCCTGATAAACAATTGTAATTATTATTATGTGACATAAGCGAAATTTCTCTTAGTTATTAAATACGCTTTCTATGTCTAATGATTACAATTATATTCAGTTGTTACAAGTAAGTACGTAGTATCATTGTTAAACTTAGTTTATGGTTTATTTCAGTTTACTACAACAATTTGCATTTATGTGTTATTGTGGAGTAAGTATGCCACTCTTCACGTTTCACTTTTCGTTATGGGGGTTGTGGTCACAGTACTTCTACTAGCAGTAGAAAGATACGAAAAAGAAGAAACCACATCGATATAGTTAATTTATTCGTAATTGTTTCCACATATCTTCGTACATCTCGCAAATTGTAACATTGACTTTATACACTTAGGTCAATGATTGTAATATATCCAAACGGTATCATTTACGTTTCATTATAAAAGTTAAGGAAACATTTAAGGGCAGTGTCATTAAGCAGTGTATTAAGTAACAATTGTATGGAAATAATTATTAGATATATTATGTCATAAATTGGTGTCCAGGGCTAGGCATTTTGCCGCCTCATGCAAAAATATTTTAGGCGCCCCCTGTCAAACTAAATTGACCACCACCCCTCCGCGATCAACAAGTCCATATTCTAAATTTGTTTTACATTCATGGCGAGTCTGCTCGTATTACTCTTCGGACCTGCAGAACCTTTAACGAAAGATATCCGCATTTGCCTGCAATGACAGAACAAAAATTTAGGATGATTGAAAAGAATTTTCTAAATTTTGGCGAAGTAAATGCGCCACGAAATTTGGCAAAGCAGCATTTGTGTATTCTACTATATTGCCCCATTAAAAACAAATATCAAGCATAAAAATCAAAATTCAAACAGATAACACTAATAAAACAACAAACGTAAATGTAGCGTAAACTTTCAAACTGAAAGAAAATGAAAAAAGAAAATTTTTTGAAAATTTTCAAAACCAACCATACTTTGTAAAGTACGTAATTATAAATTTAAATAGAAAAATGTAAATAACTCTGTTATCATTGATTTTAGGTATAGGAATATGATATATCAATTTAAAGCAAATTTATTTTTCATTTGATTTCTATTTGAAAAAAGAGACTTTTTAAAGTTTTTCTTAAGTCTGGAGATACGTAACCGCGGGCAATTTTTTCTTATCCATTACACACAATTGTTTCTCAATCTTTTGACATCGAGAACCTAAAATCCCATTTCCCTTACTTTTTTACCACTTTCGACTTTCAATTTTATTTCCTAAACAAAATTTTGAATTTATTCACTGAAAAAAAATTTTTTTTCTCAACAATCAAAATTGATATGCCCATTATTTTAAACATACGTACCAAACATTTTATGACACATTAGAATGTGAAAAAAATTGCCCGGTTTGTATTTAAAATAAAGATGTTAATGCCCACTTCCGGTATTTCCGGAAGTGCTGCCATTTGGAAAATATTTTTATTTAATAGATTAAACACGGTATGTCGCATGTGCAAAATTTCAAACTTCTAGCTTTTACAGTTTTTGATATATGTACTTCTAACCGACGGTCACCGTGAGACACCCTGTATACACGTTCGACGTTCGTACATGGCAGGATCGACGAAAAGTATGATGTATGATGAACAGAAGTTAGAAATTGATTCGCGTTTCATATAATGTGTAAAACATGATTCAATAAAATGACCTAAAAATGATTCTGTTATGTATGAACGATTACGAATTTACATGCCCCAATCTTTGTATGAGCATGAAGAAAAAACTGACTTTATTACAGTTTAATTCAAATCTAAATTACTAATGCAAATTGTAGGAAGTGTTCTTAATTTCCGTCTATAAATCTTGTATGAAAAGTTAATAAGGAAGGAAGATGTACGTTTGTGTGCTTATCCTTCCATATATTATATTAAAGCTATAAAATGCACTTATGCAGCATGTTTCAAAACGGTTACGGAAAATATTGGAATGTTATTCCTCACAAAAAATTTATAGACAATTTTCTTTTCGGTCTAATTTCTCTGCAGCTGTACGTCTCTACCAAAGATAAGAGGGAAGACCATGTTTTCATTTTTTTTTCAAAATTAAACACAGAAACGACAATATTGAATGAATCGCAAAATAAGCCACACCTATAATATTTATTATAAACGGGGGTACACGCGATTCTCGCGTTTTGCGTGCTTTGGGGCGAGGGGGTATCTGTGATTGTAGGTTGTAATAGCTTTTGTTTTAAAATATCACACCTTGTTGAGCTGGCTTAGTTGCTTCAAAAAAGAAAAAAAATTTACGTTTTTGTACCTTTTCAGATTTTTGACCCTGCAGGTATCTGTAATTTAGCAAGTTATTAAACTAACTAAAATAAAGGATTACATTTACTTACATTTGACGTAAAAATCACAAAAATGGGTTGATATTTGGTAAAGATATACGAATTCGTTCCTACCTACTTAAAGTAAATTTTTACCAATTATTAATAAAAATGTAAAATGCAAACTTTTTGGAATAGATTTGAGACCAAAAATACATAATGGCCCTTTCACAATATTAATTACGTCTTTGCACATAGTCTTTGCCCAAAAATTAACGAAAATATAACAAATTCCGTGTGAACTTCATAAGGATAGTTTAGAATGAATTTTGAATGTAAAAGAACTCAATTTGGACACTGGCAACTTTTTGGGAATACGAATGGCCTTAGGGAGAACGTTTTAACATTCATCTTTAACTATAGTAAAACTAAAAATACCATAAAACATAAAATGTACAAATAGAAGCTGGTCTGACGTTGCATAACATCTGTTTTATAGAAAGACCTCTACCTTAAACAGTTTCAAATTTTTGTTTATTTCACTAACTAAAGGCCACCATTTACACGTATATGTACAGCAGTAAATATGGATTTTACTTCCTCTTAATTACAATATAAGTTGTATATTTAGAAGTATAGTCAAAGTATAGGTATTCTCTTTGGTATAGTGTAACTGTAACGTAACAATACACTTGCCACCTATTTTCATCAATAGATATTAAGTTAAATATGTAGACAAAAACATTTTTCTCGGTGAAAACATTGGACTATATATGTTACCTACGATATCGTTCATCGTTCAAAATCTCTAAATTCGAAATAAGCACACAAACATGTACATTTCGAAAGTTACCGAAAGAAGGTATCGGGACACATAAATTAGTCTACGATGAATGTTGTTACTACTTTTTACATCATTTTAACCATGAAAATGTTAACGCGAGGCATAATAGAATCATTTTTCATCATTTAAATAACTTTTCAACTTGAAATAATTAAATTTCCATGTTATCGAGAAAAAGTTTCCGATACTTCTCATTTTGAAAATTTTCGCGAAAATACTTTCTGGCATTGTTTTAATGTGCGAAATGGGTTAAGGACCTCGGACAGACAAATTTTGCATGTTTACACAAAATTTTCACCCAAAAATAAGCACAAATAGCGAATTCTATTTTACATGTAATTTCCATAAGGAAACTTTGAACGTATTTTCTAAGTAAAGAAAATATATTTAGACACAAATACCGCTTGAATAAGATGACGGACTTTTATACTAAAATGTTTAAAACTTACTTTGAAAAAAATTAGTGCAGATATTTACGTAGTTTGCGGGGTATCTATAATTGTTGCTTGTACTTAGCATTAATTTGTAGGTTATAAATTTATAATAGCTTTGGTTTTAAAATATCACATCCGCATTCGTTGGGATTCGGCGACTGTCGGAAAAGTGCACAGCAACACAAACATATACACACGTCTCGGTTATTATATAGTGATTATACATTTTGTAACTCGTTAAATATTATAACAATAAATTATGGTTTGGGTGGTGTAATTAATTGATTTTGTTCTCTAATCATAAAGCTAACAGTTTGCCGAAAACCAATGAAATATACCATCATAACACAATACAAACATACTATGCAAATATTCCTTTTGTATAACTGCAACTTTTTCAAAAATCCTTTCTTGACACCGTTAAATAACATAAGTCACATTTTAATAATGATCGACAATATTAAATCTAAATGAACAATCTCACAGTTTTGAATAATATTAAAACCGCATTTAGGTAAACGTCAACGGGCAGTCGATGAAGAGTTGCCGATATCGCTCTACCAGCTTTCTTAAGTTCTGTATTTGGTGCACATGAACTTGTGTCTATCATACTATCTACTAAGGACAATAAGGTTTACGTACACCAACAGAGGGAAAGCTTGGAGGAATGGTCGTCAATAAATACTACACTGACTAATAATTTAACTATGTATTCAGAAAAAATGGGATGATATTATCATGATAAGGGAGTTTTAGAAACCGAGCTTATTCAAACATCTATTAATGACAAAGCTCGCTTCTTTGTCTTATCATCATGTCCAGAATCTGGCGGATGGCTTCAAGCTGTTCCTTCTACGCCTAGGATGTGAACCGTATCAGCAATATATCTGTGATTGTGGAGCAATAGTTGACGAAACTGGTTTTCATGGTCTTTCCGGTATAAAATTCAAAGGAAGATCATCTAGACATACCGAGCGCATGAGTATGGCGATTTTCAAATTTTCCAAAATTTGTGGCGATCATGTCATTGTTTCGCCTTTTATCTGTGATTGTGGAGCAATAGTTGACGAAACGGGTTTTCATGGTCTTTCCGGTATAAAATTCAAAGGAAGATCATCTAGACATACCGAGTGCATGAGTATGGCGATTTTCAAATTTTCCAAAATTTGTGGCGATCATGTCATTGTTTCGCCTTTTTTCTTGGTGTGGACTCACTCCCAGAGGTCCAAACGGCCGACTATTTTATCTTTTCTCAAACTGGAGTCAAATTGTAAAGTTTCTAACGGAAGCAAAGCTTCAAATATAACATGGTGGTTGATTGCTTTCACATTAATGTTTACAGTTGCTTGAACAATCCTTGTGGTAAGATGCCGGTAATCTTCAACCACGTTCCGAACGACGAGATTATAATTGCAAGTAACAGCCGTTTTTGGCTTATAAATTGAGTCATTGAAGAAATGTTGACCATACTGAAATTCATGTCACCGTTGTGGAATTTTAAAACTCAATAATAAGTACTCTTTGTTCAATTTTATCTCTTGGCTAAAGCATTACCTTAACGTTATAATTTAAAGTTGTACCTATATAGTGTATAGATATTATATACATAGTTTACCTACAGGTGTATATTATACAGGCTGGGACAACGAAAACGGGATTCTGACTAGAAACAATTTTTTATTGAGAAATGCAAAATAACGTCAATTTTTATGTCAAGGGGACAATTTTTGTCATGATTTTTAACCTGAAATGATTTCATCCCTTAGCGCTGTGAGAACAACCCCTAAAATTTAAATAGGGATGATGGGGCAAGTGATACGTCATTTTAAAGGTATTTTTTTCTGAATTCAGTACACTAGTTGTTTTTTGGTTTTTTTTATTTTTAACAAAAAAATGGATGTTGGAAAAATGAAAAATGAGGAAAGCGTTTGAGGCATTTAAAAACTAAAAAAGCGCGGACAGGTCAATTGTTTGTTTTTTAGGTACGTTTACTGCCATTTCACAACATTGTTTCACCCCTTATAATAAAATAGTAAAAACATGGGTTAATTTTTTCTTGTGCTAATTAATAAAACCAGTTTATGGAAATTCAAACTAAGTTTAATAAATGTTCGAAGTGCCTACCCTCAGCTTCCATGCAATAAAATACGATTTTGATTAAATCGTTCCCGTACATTTTGCAGCATTTCAGGAGTACAGTATCACCGCGATCTCCTGATCTCACCCCATTAGATAGAGTAAAGTTTATTCCACTGCGGCGGCATCTTTGAAGGACTTACATGAATGCCGTCTAATTACTCCTAATATGTTGCATAAGCTGTCCCCCTTGATATTAAAATTGACGTGTTTTTTCATTTCTCAAAAGAACAAATTTTCTAGCCAGAAACACGTCTGTTTTTCGTTGGCCCACCCTGTATAGTTATATCAGTGATAAACTACCTAAAAATTTGTGGCAAAAGATCATGTCTTATTGTTAAATCGGTTCAGGGAAGGAGAGCATCCTCGTATATTTAGTTCATCTATTTTATAAGGTACCAAAAACAAAGATAATAATCTTGAAATTATGTTCAAACAGACATAGCAAAATAAATTGAAAATCTAGATAGTATCGCGCACTCATTTTGATAATATCTATTCAATATTGAAATATGATTCTCATTATGTTCAACATGGAGCTGAGATTTCAATTCAATTTAATGGGAGATTATGTTATTTTATGCCATTCTCGTTTGATCTCTTACGCAAAAATTCGGAATTAAAATTTGGAAAATGGTTGAAAACGCTTTTTTGTTCATAGTTCGTTATACATAATTTTCTACTTTACAATAATTAATTCTTATCAAACTAGTAATGTTACATAATGACAGTCATTATATAAGAATTATAGTTGTAATGAAATAACTGTAAATGCAAGCTTAATTCAATAAACTCAACCGCGGTGTAACGAACTTAAATTAAAGGTATAGATAGCAGTCATTCACAATTTGAGATTTAATAAAATAAATATGTACTTCAATTATTTCAAATGGACTACTAAAAGATTTTAATTATAAAATTAGCTCCGCTATTTTTTACTTGTGACTAATTGTAGTGGGACTTCTTTAATGCGATTTGTTGCTCTAGTTAAAAAAAAAGGAAATTAGGTCATGAGAGTGCGTTGCCCAATTAAAAGAGAGATAATTTTTAATTTTTGAATAATACTTTATTATTACGTCTATATAAGATGCAGAACGTATTATCTTAGTTTCTCTGTTTATAATAATACTTTTGATTACTGTTAGAAAGCGATACATTTTTTATTTTCAAGTACCTATTCTATGCAATATAATTAATTAATTACTAAATTAAATCTTGGACGGAAATAAAGTGAATTATTAAAGTAATCTGCTTAATATGGCAAAAGCTCGGCTAGGAATTTGACCGCTTTCGGTGAACCATTGATGTTTATATTGTCTGATATAATTGACAAAATTTGATAGATTATAACGTTAATTTGAATTTTGATTAAGTTGGGATTTGGTCACTCGTTGCATGTCAAATAATTGCCATTGAAGTACCGCCTGTTGGTCAATTAAATTCAGACAAAGTAATCTGAGACGTCGTTTTATGATAGGTATTTTAGATAATAATCACTTTGTGTCACAAGACTTGTGTGTACAAACTTTTCTACACCTCCTTATAAAGGAGGAATCAAAAGTGTTTATGCTCTTTTTTCGAACGATCAAACATTACGTTCTTTTCCCTTTATTTGTTAATTAAGTTTATTTTCAAGTTAATAAGGGAGGATCTCTTTGGAATCATCGGTTGTAGTACGCCTTTAAGACGACAGTTCGGCAAATTCGTTGTTACGTCGGAAATACCGTACCGAAATTATCACATAATGATTTATTCAGACGTAGAATCATCCCCTCCACAACCTTTATACTGAAAATGTTTCGATATAACTTACCGTTTTTTAAATAATAGCGAAAGAAGCAAAATACACAGGAATTTCCACAGTTTTTTATCAATTTTTCACGTTTCCCGGACGTTTTTCCCCATGAAAATTGGGATTTAGTACCTGGGGTACTACCTAAATTTAAATATCCGGTTTGCAGAGGTAATTAAAAATTTCGATATCAGTAAGGACCTGAAATTCATATGAATATGAAGTATCATTATATGAAAGCAAATGATGAAATTTTATAATGGAAATATGATACCACGAATTGGAAGATTCTGTTTGGCCATCGTTTAGGAGGATCCTTCGATATTCTGTTGTAACGGTTTATTATCAGTGACGAATTCCTTGAAATCTTAAAAAAATTTAAATCAAAGAATTTTCGGATGAAATATTGGCTGAAGGTAACGAAATGCCCCTTGGTCGAATTAACTTTTCTCGTAAAATCTCCACTTAAAATTTTAATAATATTAAATGAATACATAGCAGCCTTACTATTAATCTCTATTGTTACTTTAATCTCGCCCACAAGTTCAATATACGTACTACTACAAGTTTTAATTAATTTCTTAGAAAGCTTCTCCTTGCAAATAAGTCTATAAATTCACAATCTACAGCAAATTTCCTAACCTTAATGAACAATTCGTTAAAAAATTTCCACGTTTTCTTCAGTGAATAGAATAGTGTACGTTTTCTATATATAAGTACATAAATGATTGTAATTAACAAAATTAATTCTTTTATGGACTTTCCATCATAATAAAATTATCTATTAAACCATTAAGATTTAAGCGAAAATTAATTCGTGATTTGGCTATTGGACAATTATATAATGAATTGCGTGACAGTTAGGCACAAATTTACCCTATAGTGGATTAGACGTCTTTAATTGGTAGGTTAGAAAATTAGATGTAACGTAATGGAAAATATATCGCAAAATAAATTTTTAGAATTTATAATTGCATTTAAAACGTTAAGAGCTTCGTGTAGATAGATAAAGTTTCTGGATAGCTTTATCGTGTTACAGACCAACCACAAGGTTGGATTGTATTGTAAGCAGAAAAGGAAGATATTCTTTTAGTTTAAAAAAAGTTGGAGTTGAATTTTTAAAGGGCAAGGTTCTAGCTTTTAGCAAACTCTTACATTAATGTTAAACTACCTTACTGGCCAGCGTGAGGGTGAAAAATTGTGTCGGATAGTTACATGTAAAATTACATTTTTTAAATACCTATGTATAACCAATACTTACTTAATAAATTACGTCTTATAGGTGGTTAAGTGAATGTTGGAATCTAAAAGTAATTGGCATAAATAAGGATCAAATTTTAATGAAATAATTCTCAATTCTCAATATTTTATATGAATTCAGTTCGTTTACAAGGAATGAAGGATTCACTTTAGTTATTAGAGGTTTTGCTCATGTTTGTAATTACATAATCCCTTTCAGCTAGTTAAAAGTTCATAAAATTAAAGTAGGTAGTACCTATGTATAATCTTTTTAGAGGCAACATTAGTTTTGAAATCTCTTTGAGAGTAAAAGTTAGGTCGTTGAAGCCAGCTCGATTAGCTATACGAAGAAGAGGAATTGCAGTCTCACCTATAAAATTATAAGCAGTTGATAAGAAATGGATAAAGACACTTACAATGATTCATAGTGCTTAGTACGAATAAAATAAAGTCACGAAGTGTACATAAGGAATTCTTTATAACAAATCTCCAAGTACGAGAACAGGACGTGATACCAGCCTTGCGTCTGAAAACCAAGGGGTTGTTGAATAGCAGAGGTATTGAGATGGGCCACTCTCGAATTCTGGGCGAGGCAGTTAAGCGACTGCCTGTCCTAGAGGGAGCCCCAATTTACGTTAGGGTAAAGTCACTAAATATTCTAAAGTACCGCAACCTTATGTTCCAATGAGTTAGAGAGAGAAAGCTAATTTTAATCCCAAAATGGCGGAAAAATGACAAATCTGTGTTTGACATTATGAAGAAAATTATAATTTACTATTACCACAGATTACTTATATATTTTGTCTGTGCTATTACTAAGTTCGACGTTTGACACTTGGTTTGAAACGCGGCAATTTGAAAAACATTATAAACTTGTAGTTTTCTCATAAACAGGCTCGTCTTTTTATTCTTACACACTACTTGCTGTATTTTTTAGTTATCCTTTTCTGTTATTTAAATAACGATTCTAAATGAAGTATTAACACGACAAAATAAAATGTCAATTTTAAAAACGTATGTTAGGTTCGTTTGGCAAAGTTCCAAATTTGTTATCTTTCAATTAAACTGTACCTTTTAATAACAATGACAAATAATTTTTAAGAAATATATTGATAAGTATCTAATGTTAGTTTAGTTTTTATCAAACACTTCATAAAGTAATTAAATTTTCTAGTGACTAGGTCTTCAATATTTGAAATTGCCGCCAAAATTTTAACCCCAAAATGGCGAACGTTGCGGTACTTTAGAATATTTAGTGACTTTACGTTAGGGAACCCAGTAGTACGGCACAATACATACAAGTATTGATAGTTAAGCAACGCGCGCTCTGGTCAGTATGTGGATTGGTGACCTGTTCATTCTGTGGCTCGGCGTGTTCGGCAAGGAGGTAGTACAAAGGGTCCGATTGAAAGGCCTACGTATGCGTGGACTACGATCACACTCCTGTCCGTAATTTACATTTACATTTATATTAGGGAAAAACACCACATCTTCTTAGATGCGGAAGTGGTATCCTAACCTTACATCTTCATCTTCACGGATGGATTTAAAATAATGGAAGGAACAAGTACTTACTGGTATTTACTCCAAAGAACTTAACTTCCATATCACCCAACCACTAGGCAGATTTCCGACTGTATTAACTGGCTGCAGGCCCATGGCCACTGTAAAAATACCTCTAAGTTGGTTTCCGAATGTCACCATGCACTAGTCCTCATATGGGTTAAGGGGCATGCTGGAACGAATGGCAACGAGAAAGCCGACGAGTTAGCCCGACTAGCCTCAAAACAGATGTTTTATGGTCCAGAACCAGCCCTTACACATACAGTATGAACTGTAAACAAATTAATAACTCAAGACACCCAAGCGTCCCAAGCCCAGTGTAAGACTAGGTAGAATTAGATTTTACACTGTCGTCATGCGAGAGAGACCTTCAAAGGACCATCTCGTAACCTGGCGCGGCTACTATAGTGTATTCCATACATCACAGTCAGTATGGCTATGATAGGGCTGTGCCATGTATCATGGGGCGGTGCAATGCTTACGAGAGATTTCTTGTCGACTTTGCCAGTTCTCGGCAACAAGCGATGTTCTAAGTTGAATACCGCTGACAAAAATGTGGCTACATCGCTTTGCATTAAAGCCCTCACTGACTCTGATGTATGGAATAGTTACAGTGGGCATTCTTTCTGGACACTGTATGGGCTTGGTAGAATCATAATCCCGTAGCGTAGAGGATGTTACACAGAAGATGAGACGGCACACCACATACTTTGCGAGTATCCCGTACTGAGACGATCCATGTTGGGGGTATCCTGGCCAGAGATGGCTACGATTAGAGCCGCTTCCCATTCCAGCATCCTCAGGTCCATCTCACGTGTGGATTGGCTTGAGTGACGTTGTGAGGTCGGACGACTCTAGTCAGGGAGATAGTACTATGTCCACCCTCCTATCGCAATCTAGAATCCACATAAAAAGGTGCAACAAAAGAAATTTTTTGCTAAAGTTTTCTAACGTTCAGACCGTAATTGTAAAGTTTATCCATAAACGTGCAATTTCTCTTTAGTATTTTGTAATTAGTTATGGCATGATAAATCGTAGGAGCGAGGTTCTATTTGAATTTGAACAAAATTTTATCTTGCTATCTTAGATCGGGATAATCTCGAATAAATCAAGATGTAAGGTTCTTGTATCCAGTGGGCACTATAGTAGAATTGCCGAACAGATGGAAACAGGCTCCTCCTACTACAAAAAGGGGCTGAATTATGTTAAGTCAGATTTACATACACTTTATCAGACACTGATCAATGTTTCGATATACGTTTGTTGGTGGCGAAAGATCCATTATAATATACCTATTACTTAACCTATAATTTTATTTTGTTAGTTGTTAGGTATTTTAATAGAAACCACAAAACTTGTTTTGTGACAGAAACTAAATTTTGGGAAGTGCATCAGACTTTCAATGTAATTTTCCCGCGTATTTTGAATTAACCTATTACAAACGCATTTGTGGGAGGAGCCTGTTTCCATCTGTTCGGCAATTCTACTATAGATAAAAATACTGATGCTAGGAGCCGGTCTAGATCTACATTTAGCATACTACATGAGCATATTTTATGGTTGTGCTCGTTCAGACATTTTCAGTCTGTTATTTATTACAAATTTGCATAAAATTGTTATTTAAATTACTTTTTCGAATTCAGCGTGAAATGACGCTGCGAAAAATAAAATTTAATTACGTTCCAAAAATGTATTTTTCCGCCGATCGTTCAAAAATTGTGACATTTCTGACAGAATTTTGAAAGGAAAAGGTCAAGATTCCGGTGCATGTAGTCGTTGCTAGGCAGCCAACGATTACTGTAAGGAAATATTCATTTCTGTACTGTAAAGAAATGTTCATTTCCTTACAGTAATTATTAGCACATTCAACAAGGTAATGACAACACATTTAACAAGTCATATTTAATTATTTCGTTCTATTAATAGTTATTGTTACAATACATATTATTACAAGTGTTAATTATTGAGGGGATATTGGTATTAACATTAGTATTGGAATTGCAAATCGCGTCGTCTGATAACTACAATGTTGATACTTCTCCATGGATACCGACGTTCGTTATTTTCAAGGCATTGCTTATTCTTTTCTTCATAAAATAATTTTTAGAATTTCCATGTTTTCAGTCTGCTTTTTAACAATCGGCGGAAAAATAGTATGTGTACCTCGTAGGAAAAGCAACATTCCCCGACTCTGTGTTGCTGGGCTCGGCTGGCGCCTCGCCCAACAATATTCACATCGCCCGGGAATGTTACGCTTTTCCTACTCGATACACAATATACTATTAAAATTTAATTTGCAATAATTAGATGTATGACCATGAAACTTGGCCTTTATTTCACTGCACATCGAAAATAGGTGAAGTATAACATGATTCATGAAAATGTTTACCACAAAAGTGATTGGGATTTAACTCTTTTACTTTCAAAATGCATGAAACATCTTTCAATAAATTCGGATACGATGATAAAGTATACTACATGACATGACCGTGTTAAATTCGTTTATGGCAGAGTTCTCTCTTGTAGCGTTCGCAACCTAAAGTTATTGTTTTTTATGTTTACTTAAGAAACGCATTTGCTTATGAGTAATAGTACTGAAAACTCTCTTCGTTAAGTAGTATTTGCTCATAAACTTGACATGAACATATTACGGGGAAACGGTGTTAGACATGTGAATTCAAGTTATGTTATGGGAACGTAAACTTACCTATTCAATATTTTAATGGGCAATAAAATACAACGTTTGTATAACCATAGTATTATTACATGCTCTATGGTATAACTAAGGTACAAATATATCTATGAATAATTTAGTTTCAAAGCTTGACACGCGCTTGCAATTTATCCACACACCTCCTTTGTGTATTTATAGGTGTAACACTCATGAGAATTGCTAAGGTAAGATTTTTATTACTCACCAAAAGGATTTGTTTTGTATGAATTTTAATTTCTTTTCATATTTAATACCTACTGGCGAGAGTGAAATTTCATATAGGTAATAGAAAGTCCCCTTTCCAATATGGGTTTATCCCCGACCGGAAAACTATGATCGCAAATACATTGTTTCAACCTTCGTCGACATTGCCAGAGCATCCAATAACTACCAATTTATTTAATTTTGTATAGAGTTGCGTTTTGGATCTTATAAATAATTATATCATGATTTAATTATAACAGAAGTAATTTCAGCTAAAGTTTTTTCTATAACCTTTCTTCTTAATGGGGGGATCTCTCTGTTTTTTAATATCACTCATGATATCTTGATTACAACGGCAACTATTATTTTTATTGTACTTTTTATATGAAATAATAGAAGTAGTATTGATTACGGTTTTTCTGTCTGTTTCTAACTCACTGTTTTGAACGACCTCTCAAAGAATCGACGGCATTATACATTCCACCAAAATATTATCGTACGTACCTAATACATTTTTGACATATTAAAATTGTTCTTTATTGCTATGGAATTTAGATCAAGAATGAAATGACCTCATTTTACAATGTATTTGTTGAAAAATTTGATCAAATGAAACAAACGATTTTATTTATCAACTACAATTACAGGCTCGACAATATAATTTTTACATACCACTAGATTTGATAGCCCCTACGGCCCTACGTAAACAAACATGGAGTTACTTTTATTTTAAAACTAAAGGGGCCAGGGGGTCTCTAAGTGAGGCCCCAAGTTGTGGCTATGAATGCCAAAATGAGGGATGAAAATGGATAAAATTATGGGCAAACTAACATGATCACAAGTGCAAAATAAAGTGAAATCACAATGGGAAAATGGTGTAAAAACAGGTAACCAACTAAAATACCCAAGCAGACAAGGAAAGAAGTGAAAGTTACTAGAAAAATCATTTTTCTTTGTCATCATGTTAGTTTTCCCATAATTTTATCCATTTTCATCCCTTATTTTGGCATTCATAGCCACAACTTGGGGCCTCACTTAGAGACCCCGTTTAGTTTTAAAATTTTACCTCTAATCTTCGGATTATGTTAATTTTCAATTAATTATAATTACATCATGTGCATAGTTGGTAAGTGGATTGTTACTTTAATTGGTCCGGTTGGACGTTAACCTTGATAATTTTAGATTTTAACCTATAAGTATTTAATTCAACTACATAAACTTTAAATTCATCGAACTACACCACAGGCTTGAAAATGGGAATAGTGTTTCCCGAAACATGTCGCCACATAATCATTCCTACGATTAAATAATTAAGGGGCAGGTTGTGAGTTTTATTTGTCTTAAGTTATCTACAACCCCCTTTGTAAGCTACGGATTACACTATGAATTAATTGGGAAAATTAAATCTTCCTGTGACAGCAAGTGGTTCTGTGAGTGATGTCCAAGTAAGTAATGTTTATTATGTTCCTGAACTCAAAGCAAATTTGTTATCCGTGAGTCAAATTGTTAGCAAAGGAAATTCTGTTCTATTTAATCCTACTGGCGCTAAAATTTATAACAAAAGTAAGTAATGAAGTCATAGCAACTGCTACACTTAATAATAATTTATTCAAACTGGATATGCCCCAGCATACTGCTTTTACTGCTGCAACGTTCCGATGCAAAGATCTCTGGCACAGACGTATGGGTCATTTGAATGCAGATAGTTTAAAACAGTTAAATAACGGATTAGTCGACGGTTTGGAATTTTCCGAAACTAAAAATTCAAGTATATGCGAAACATGCATGATTGGCAAATGTCACCGTCTACCGTTTCCAACAAGTAGCCCCAAGTCAAATGAATTACTGCATTTAATTTCATTCCGATTTACTTGTACCTCTGGAAATAGAATCTTTGTCTGGCTCAAAATATGTTTTGTCATTTCTCGATGACTAGAAGACTCTTTGGCTACAACGCCTATGCTCACGTACCAGCTCAGAAAAGAAAAAAACTAGACTCTAGAGCGACGCCATGTATATTTGTCGGATATAGTCTGGAATCAAATGCTTATAGAATTTACGATCCTGTAAAAAAAATGTATTTTCCTATCAAGAGATGTGATATTTTCTGAAAATGAAAAGAGGAATTCTTTGATATCTGAACTTCGTAATAATGATGACCGTCCTTTCTATATCTTACCAGGAAATGAAATAGGAGGGGAGATGGACCAAGATATTGACACGTCAACCAATAGCTCCGAGATGAGTGAGTCAACTGAATGATATTGATCCCAAGCAAATGAATCACAAAATGATATTTCAGATGAAGGAAATAATCAAGATCCTAATCCCGACTTTGAGCCTGACTTGGGTGAGCAAAGTGAACCAAGAGTTCAAAGGACACGTAAGGAATCAGAGGCATTAAATGATTATATTACATACTTTTCTACATTCACCGGAGATTTCTGTGATCCATTAATTATAGAAGAAGTTTTGGAACGTCCAGATAAAGAATTTTGGATAAAATCTACGAATGCTGAAATGGATCTCAAAGACAAAATCACACATGGGATTTAGTAGATCTTCCTCCAGGAAAAAAAGCTCTACAATCAAAATGGGTGTTCCGAATAAAAAGAGACGCATCAGGGCAAATCACGTCTCGTGGTTAAAGGCTGTAGTCAGAAGAAAGGGATGGACTTTTTCACCGGTGGTTTGTTAGTTCTATGAGATAGATATTTATTGGCTTTAGCGGCTGAACATGACTTGGATATTGATCAAATGGATGCTGTGTCTGCATCCTCCAAGGTGATCTCACCGAAGAACTTTATATGTTTCAACGACAAGGATATAGTAACTCAGAAAGAGTTTGTATGGACTTAAACAGTCAAGTCGTGCATGGAACACAAAGTTAGATTCGTGCATAAAAAATAAAATTGGTCTACAACAATTAAGCTTTGATCCATGTGTTTACTTCAAAGTAACAGATCGTGATATGTTCATCTTTTCAGTTTGGGTGGATGTGTTAATGTTCTCCAACAATACACAGATGAAAAATCAAATAAAACATCAACTTGCAGATCATTTAAAAATGACTGACATGAAATATAAATATAGGAAGAAAATTTAATTCGACGGAAATGATTCAGTTATGATGGAAATGGGAAAACAACTACACTTATTCCTCATGTGACACGTTTTAGTCTTGAAAGGTATCGAAAAATGATCATGTATAAAAGAATTCTTATATTGGTATACGTAAATTCAGCTGCTATTAAGAAAAACTTGAAGCTTCAACATCTAAAAACGTCAAGTCGGATGTTACTTTTACATTGAAGCCTTACTATACTGCGTTTGCTAAATGGAAGCTTTACATATACCTACAATGGTTTTTCCAATTTAGTCATACGAATAGCTTTCATTCATTTATAGCATATTTATGTTAAAGTGAAAGTACACTTTATTTAAGATTAGCAAAGGGATATCGACGGCTGAACAAAAGTACGTGTTACATGAAAATTCTTCTTCCTCAACACCGGTAGTAAAAAATCATTTTCTTCCTTAGTGGAAAGCTGCTAATGCACGATCTTGACATAAGCCCGAAAGCTCTTTTTCCGAATTTATGTACACTATACCGATAAGAGTTGGAATTTTTGATCTCCGTTTTCATATACAGGGTGTCTCACGGTGACCGTCGGTTAGAAGTATATCAAGAACTGTAAAAGCTAGAAATTTGAAATTTTGCACATGCGACATGGAGTGTTTAATCTATTAAATAAAAGTATTTTCCAAATTGCAGCACTTCCGGAAATACCGGAAGTGACCATCAACTTCTTTATTTTAAATACAAACCAGGCAATTTTTTTTCACATTCTTATGTGTCATAAAATGTTTAGTAAGTATGCTTAAAATAATCGGCGTATCAATTTTGATTGTTGAGAAAAACAATTTTTTTCACTGAAAAATGTCAAAATTTTGTTTAGGAAATAAAATTGAAAGTCGAAAGTGGTAAAAGTTAGGGAAATGGGATTTTAGGTTCTCAATGTCAAAAGATTGAGACACAATTGTCTGTAATAGATTATAAAAAATTGCCCGCGGTTACGTATCTATTTGACGTTATTTCCAGACTTAAGAAAAACTTTAAAAAATCTCTTTTTTTAAATGGAATGCCTATTTAATTATCAGCCTATTCGATGCAGAAATAAATTTCCTTTAAATTGATATACCATGTTCCTATACCTAAAATCAATGATTACAGAGTTATTTACATTTTTCTAATTAAATTTATAATTACATAAGTACTTTACAAAACATGGTTGGCTTTGAAAATTTTAAAAAAATTTTTATTCAATTGTTTCTTATGCTTTTATGATTATTTAAAATTCTATCTATGCAACTTCTTGACTATCCAAGGTCTCTTTCCGCCCAACGAACAGAACTTTCAGGGAAAACAAAAATGCATGTAAAGTTTCACCAAATGCACGAGAATTGAACATCAACGTTAATGTACTGTATAGGGATCTGAAATGTTTAAAGCACCTTATAAATGATAAAGTAGTTTACGTACTAAATACTTCCGTATTTGGTATATACAGATTGTTTTTGTGGTAACGTTTCGGTTCACCCAAGGTCTATGTATCTACGAAGTACGGTTCTCATTCCTTAACGTGTTTAAATAATATATAATGGCCTAAGTTCTCACCATTTTGCTACACTTTACATTACATACAAAATTAAGGCGCGTAGGTAAGAAGAGTGCGTACTGAAACATTTTAACAGGAATTATTGTTTATTTCACGATTTTATTTAGTTTCTTTATAAAATTTCTAGAACGCGAAACGTGCACTTAAATCTGATCAGATTCTATGTGATATATTTATGCAGAAAGTGCACTTTATCTCACGCGAGCTTTGGAAACATTTTTTGTTTGTCTGGATGTAGTTCATGTGCATCTAATAATATTAAGTTTGAGTTCCTTCTTGTATGCATTGTGGAACTAAACTTCTTCGGTAAAGTAGGTAGACATTTATTGTTGAAACGTATTCTAACTTTGAAATATTATTATACGACTCAATAGAAAGTTGTTCACGTTTCCATTTGCAAAGTATATGTAAGTACCTCTTAGAATGACATTCATGTTTCCCATTATGGGTACCGTAACAATGACATATCACAGTACTAAGTGAAACCGATAGAAAGTGTATTTTTTAGTATTATTCACCATGCTTTTCGATTACTCATGTAAATGAGATATTTGGGCATTTCCATAGGACGTGCTGGAAACTGTATTTCTTTAATTGCTTACCGTGAGCGAGTCAATGATCTCAATGATTAGATGTCTATACTAGTGAAAGTTTCTCGATATGTATTTTACATTATATCGCGTATTCACACATTCCTTCATCAGAAATGAAGCCCGACTTGTGAATACTTGAACATTAGAAAACGAAAACTACAGTAGGTATCTTGCACAAAGTAAAAACGTTTCAATTTATTGTAATTTGCATTTCATAATTAAAACGTAATATGATACACGTAATGAGAAGTTAATTATTAATATAATTTAAAGTATGTATTATTATTATGTTGTGATTAACTGTCTATGAATTTTAATAATAGGTACCTACACAATTTCACTTTTCGCGAAAGTAGAATGAAGGACAAAGATACGCTTGAGGTGCGACAATTAGTTACTCTTTAGTAATCCACAAGATTTTTTGTTAATTAAAATGAAACAAAAATTATCGGTCACTGCGGCAATAATTTTAATTGGACATAAAGATATAAATGTCTTAAAAACCAAGTTCCTTCGCGTGTCTACAATTAGTATCCTAAAAAAAAGTTTCTTATAATAAATTATGATGTATGACGATCGTCAGTTTTAAAGCGAGTCAAGAATTTGGTTTGGGCCAAGTGCCATATTCGTCCTTTTTAAAAACGCAACAATTTTTTAATTTGCGTTTGGTCGATTATCTGCGTATCGTCGACTCCCAGAACAAGATAAAAATATTATTTGGAGAAGACGTACCTATTGCTATCTGCTGTTGGAGGAGACCTTTCTATTGCTACTTGATAAATTTGTTTTAGATTTTTACATTCAATTTTTTCAGTTGGTATCTTCGAATCCGAAAAGATTTGAATGTGTATATGGAACAAATTTTAACAACAAATTTAGAAACAGTGTCAATTTGAAATAATTTGACAACATATTTTTTAAAAAGAGCTCAAATAATACCTAAACGTTTTCTAGTCCACATCGACAACTAAACTGCGGAATAGATTACAGAATACGCAAAAAACCAGCAATAAGATAAAGCAACTCTTGATATTGGACACTGTGAAGAAGCAAGGGCTATTCTATGTAGTGGGGATGAATATACCAATGAAACATCAATCTGCAGTTCGCCAGTCTCCAATGCAGTCTAATGCGTTATAGGAGAATATAGAAAAGAAGCATAGAATAAAGCGAAGTGGTAGAAATGATTGCTAAGATGTTTACGATTTTTAAGAAAATCGATGGTGAAACTGTAAGTAAGTAGCAACACTGGCTGTAAATTAATTACTCATTGCCCTGAACACAATTTCATTTTGCAAAGTAAGGTTTTCGAATTATCACTATATAATAACCGAAAGATGTGTATATGTTTGTGTTGCTGTGGACTTTTCAGACAGTCGCCGAATCCTGACGAATGCGGATGTGATATTTTAAAACCAAGCTATTATAAATTTATAACCTACAAATTAATGCTACAATTATAGATACCTACCCCGCAAACCACCAATATCTGCACTATTTTTTTTCAAAGTACGTAAGTTTTAAACATTTTAGTATAAAAGTCCGTCATCTTATTCAAGCGGTATTTGTGTCTAAATATATTTTCTTTACTTAGAAAATACGTTCAAAGTTTCCTTATGGAGATTACGCGTAAAATAGAATTCGCTATTGTACTTATTTTTTGGTGAAAATTTTGTGTAAACATGCATAGTTTGTCTGTCCGAGGTCCTTAACCCATTTCGAACATTAAAACAATGGCAGAAAGTATTTTCGCGAAAATTTTCAAAATGACAAGTATCGGAAACTTTTTCTCGATAACATGGAAATTTAATTATTTCAAGTTGAAAAGTTATTCAAATGATGAAAAATGATTCTATTATGCCTCGGGTTAACGTTTTCATGGTTAAAATGATGTAAAAAGTAGTAACAGCATTCATCGTAGACTAATTTATGTGTCCCGATACCTTCTTTCGGTAACTTTCGAAATGTACATGTTTGTGTGCTTATTTCGAATTTAGAGATTTTGAACGATGGACGATGTCGTAGGTAACATATATAGTCGAATGTTTTCACCGAGAAAAATGTTTTTGTCTACATATTTAACTTAATATCTATTGATGAAAGTAGGTGGCAAGTGTATCGTTACGTTACACTATACCAAAGAGAATACCTATACTTTGACTATACTTCTAAATATACAACTTATATTGTAATTAAGAGGAAGTAAAATCCATATTTACTGCTGTACATTATACGTGTAAATGAGGCCTTTAGTTAGTGAAATAAACAAAAATTTGAAACTGTTTAAGGTAGAGAAGGTTTTTCCACAAAACAGATGTTATGCAATGTTAGACCAGCTTCTATTTGTACATTTTATGTTTTATGGTATTTTTAGTTTTACTATAGTTACAGATGAATGTTAAAACGTTCTCCCTAAGGCCTGTTAAGGTTTAGGCACAAAAAAATAAAATCTGAGGGACGGCGCACTGCATTTCTTAAAACAAATGTAACCTAATAGTCTCGTATTCTATGAAATCAATGACGATGATATTTTTATTAATGACAAGTAAGTGTATGCAGTGCGCCGTCCCTCAGATTTTATTTTTTTGTGTCTAAACCTTAACAGATATCATCAATTAACAAGTAACAAAAAAAATTACTATGGAATATCTCTTTCTGAAACTATTTTTTTGAAAGTGATTGGCCTTAACATTAAAAAGTTTTTGACTGGTTTATGCCGGGTTACCCCTGTTTCGTACACTAATGGTTCACTGATAATAACTAATATCACCTTAAAAGATGACCTACATCTGTAAGGAGTACAATACCGAATATTATCCAAATCGATCCAAGCGTTCTGTCGTTATGGATAAAATAACTTTTTTTTTAAAGAACTTTGAAGCTGAATACTAGCTAAACGAAACGTAATTGTATATAGGTAAGTTTAGTTATATCGTCTTATTTTCGAACCAGGAATCTGTGGTTAAGCGATGTCCACGCATTTCAGGGACACCCTGTATATTCTATCAATGGTTGTCGGTTGATCCTTACTTACCTTTAACTGCCTAAAAAATAGGCCAGGGGAGGAAGTAGAAAAAGAGATTGGTCAGGGGATCAATATGACAACGGGATAGGGCAGTAAGATCTGAATATCGCTCAGGCGGGAGTATAAACCCACCTTTGAAGAAGTTGGTTGCCTTCAAAGGGGGCTAACTTTACATCATCGTATTTCAGCTAATTTGCGAATTTTGGAATGAGCGTCTTACTTCGATCCCAATTTGAGGAATATTTGCAGATGCTTAGAAAAGTGCGTGGAAAGGTTTCAAAATTAATTGCTTATTCCAGAAAATTCGAATGAAATTGATAAATAAATTCCCTCAAGAAGTCCGAACAACTTAGAAGAACGGAAAAAGGCAAAATATTTGTCACTAATTACTCAATTCTGGCCTCAATTGTCATGGATAAGTTAGATAATAAGAATGTAATGAAGCATGGAAGAGCTTTTGTGTTGCTCACCTGGATCTTATATTATTCTCTTTGCTACAATCATGGCCTCAATTTGTATGGTGTTTTGAAGAACTATATTAATTTCAAAAATGGGACATTTTAACCAAAATATAATCGGTTCTTCCCTTCATTCAGTGCCATAGACGAAGTTGGCGATTTAAATTTGCCAGATAACTGAATAACCCTTATTGAAACAGGGTGTTATGGAGCTATTGATCTATAATTGATTTTTTATCCCTTAAAGAAAGAGAACTTATTTAAAATGAATCCACTAGCCTTGTTTGAAGAATTTCAGTCTTAACAATTACTTATACGCCAAAAAAACGCTTAAACTTCATATGTCGGAAGTTCATAATTACGTCACTAATTGCATTCACCTAGATCTAGAGGGACACTCTGTCGATATTTACTACACACTCAGTATTGTATTTCCATACCCTACTAATTCATTGCTTGGTACATTGTTGAGGGATCTGTTACTGGCAAATTGATGAATTCGATTTGTCATATGGGATTGGAAAAAATCAATAGGTACTGGAGTATTTGATGGGATTGGATAACGTAGCATTTATAAAAAAATTTCTGCAATGGTTGCTTGTCCTATGACTTTATGATTGTACTAGAGCTTTTTGCTTTTTCTCTTTTTTTTCTCATAAATTTCGAAAAAGGTTTATTTTTCAATGTGAATACTACTTTTAGTACAAAAAAATCTATAAACTCTCAAATTTTCTTGAAAATGTATTCCCAGAAATTTGGAATGTAGGAGAATAAGGACTGATTTCTTTTTTTTGGTTTTTTTATTGTTACCAGATTGGCTATTTTACAATACTGATCACCTTGAATATCGAAATAGTTCTCGCTTTTGCAGTAAGAACTACCCCGCAGTTACATTGCAGAAATCTTTAAAACTATTGTTGTTTTTAGGTAACAACTTTGTTAATGTACTATTAACCACAACAATTATTCAAAATTTAATACAACTTATTTTCGGTTCTACGACGTTAATGCTTTGAAAATACTATTTATAATGCTAATGTTGTAAATCCGCTTGTATGGTCTTATTTTACGACAGGTACCAATATTATAAATGATTTTGTATTACGACATTAGGTGCCATGACCACAATCAACGATGCATGTATATTAAAAAGGAAATGATACATTTTGTACGTTAATTAATTGTCAAGATAATTTGATATGACAACTGTACTTTTTTGTTGGTCCACATAAGAAAGAGATCAGGGTGTCTATAGAATGAGAATGAAAACTGAGATGCAGTCACGCAACCTTCAACTAATTAATTATATTACCACACGCCAACTAATAATGTAATAGGTACAGACAGAATTGCCGTCGACCATTAAATAAATATTATAGATGACTTACATATAGTAGTTACGGAGTACATATTTGTCCATTAGGTGGCTCTACTTTTAATTAGTCAAAGTGTGACAATCGAGACTTTCAATCAACATCAATATTAATCATTTATTGTATACCTACCCTTTTGAAAATCCATTTTATTTATTATAGCGAAGCAAATCGTACTCTGACCATTCGAATATTTGCAAATATATAGATGTTGGAAGTGTGGATCAATACAGAATAAAAAGTGTGTTAATTAGAAGTGTCTCAATCGATGATCAATACTTAAATAACCCTCTGATGTCTGATTTCAACGAAATACAGTCTTCACAGGCCACAATTTCCTCTACAGACATATAAATTAAGGGTTGTTTACCAACCTTGAGCAATTTTTATGCAGCCAGGAAATAGATTATTTGAGGATATCGCTCCAATTCTCCTTAATTAAGTTTCTTAAGTATTATATAGAAAAATTACCAAAAAATGTGGGCCCATTTGCCACTAAGATTTAAAATTGATTCTTTGATGACACATTAAAATTTACACGGCGGCAGATTACAAAACCACTCCCTTTTTCATCAATTTCACAATTACACTACCCAAATTCTTTACTTTGATTTGTACCGGATTAGCTCAGCCAGCAGAATTAATTTATTTATTAACTGAAATTAATGAAATCAAACGCACACTTTAAGGATTAATTGACTAATAATTAATTTACCAATTCAAAAATAAGTTGCAAGAGTATAAATTCAAAATTTCTTGTATTGTCATTAATTAATAATGAAAATCGTTGGGGATGCGCATCTCAAAAAATAAAGCTATTTAATTCAATTAATCAATCAAGGTTAAATTTACGTATTGCTTTGGGCTATCTTGGTCTTAAGCACAAATGTAAAATTTCTCTTTCTTTGTTCTTCAAAAAATGATCTTAACAATATATTTACAATTTTACCTACAACAGGTACAGCGAGAGAGTAACCCACTTTTTGTTTTCCCATTCATCAATTTAACCACTCGCTGGCGGTATACATGAATATAAAAATTGTAACAACAAATTTTAAATTGTTGATTTAACACTTAGGTACAGTTTGAAAAATAGAATTTATTTCGCACTACTGAGATGAATTTGTTAGAACTGGAATCTCCTTGTATACAGCGTTCACAGTTTGTATTTGCCTACCTCCTTTTTAATAATGAAGGAGAAGCCAAATTCCTGTACGGTAACTTTGACGGATCAGGCACGCTACTGAACAGCATCCACTCTTTCTCGCCCGGTGATACTAAAAAGTTTATTGTACCTTCGCACATCGATACTTGTATAAATTACAATTTTCATACACATTAGTTGTTGTGTAGCTATGTTTTTAACTCACTAGGAGTTAATTTATGAGACAATTTGGTTAACGTAGTAACATCTTGGTAGAGGAGTCTTCCTAATTTTACATAAGATGTGCCCTCCTTTTTCTACGAGCCTTCAGAGTTAACTTTGGAATTCTGAATAATCGTGCAACTTTCTTAATTTTTCGTTCTCCTAGAAATACAATAGCATTTTTTTAGACTTAATATATTTCCGCGCGATTCTCCGTTTTCCTTACATAGTTTGTTGGCATTCGAATGAGAAAATACTCTAAGCTAAGTAACATGTCCAAAATTACCCATTAAATTTTTGTAGTGCTACTACAAATTTAATATTATATACTTAATTGTGGTATGTAGACGACGAAACGTGTTATTAGAATGTTTTAAATAAAATATTTTGTAGATTACACGTTAAAATAAATTTCAACGAAAAGAAAAAGGTTCCTTTCAACACGCTTACGGTTGTAAAAAATAATCTCTGGCGTAACTTTGTTCGTAAACTTTACTTCTATATTTCGCTAAGCCGAAATGGAAAAAGAAAATTTCTCAGTAGAGACAACGTAATATATTTTAGGGGATTTTTTCATTCTAATGTAACAATAAATTGGATAAATTTACGAGTAGCTTGTACAAAAAGGAATGTATTGAAAGCAAAATTGCGTCAATCATTTTTGCTAAAATTCACATCACGTTTGTACATTTACAACATATGCTACGATCAATTGATAAATACCGGTTAAATAAATTCATGTAATGGTAACTAAACCAGTACAATTGTTTAATAACGTGCGTTACAGTTAATGTAACGGTATCATATAACACGTTATTCCTATAATCTTCATTGTACCTAAACTTGAAAAAGTAATTCTTAAGAAAATAGGATTAAGTGTGAGTAGGTATAACCGTCAAGTGACTTTGAGTATTCCACTATTGTGAGCCTATTAATGTTAAGTTTCGCAATATCGTTTTCTGCCTATCTATCAGCTTTACTATAATAATAAGTTTAGGTAATAATGTGCTCCTTAACGGTCTAAATTGCTGAAAGTTTCAAAGTACATATTGAAAGTTGGCTTACCCATACCGGTAAATATTACACAACCGTTCCCAACAATTAAAATTTGGATTATGGTCTATAATTAGTAAGCAGCAACCATGTAAAAATGCAGGCTGTGGATTGCCTTTAATAGTTTACTTATATCATTTATAATTGCATAAGTAAATGTATGGAAACCATAACCAAAATATTTAATATTGTTTAAGAGTTATGTTTATATACCGTTTAATAATTATGTTTATATTATGTTTAAGGATTTATATACTTTGCGACATCTAATATTCATTGATGAAATCAATTTGTTTTAGGACTAGATCAATTATTCTTAAAACATACGAACGTTTTGTTTAGTATCTATTTAATTTTCAATATAAAAAGTTCACAATTAAATCGAATCATATGAACCATCCCAATTTCATTCATAATCATATACAAATATCATCAATCGAATTTTTAATGTCTTATTCACCTCGGGCATTAAATTACGTAATTACTTACAGCATTTTAATTTTTTTCATTTGTGCTCTAAATAAGTTAAGTGCAAAGAAAGGCGGTGAAGCAAGAGATTTTTAAAATTTACAGTGCCAGGACAAATTGAAAACTTGAAAAGTATCATTCAATAATAAAGAAATGGACGAATTTTGTACTAAACCCAAGAAAAATATCCGATACTCTTGCTCGCATTTGAGTTGATAATATTTGTTATTGTTGTACGGTATCAAAATTTACTTTTTGTAATTTGCCTCCATTTTGATTCTTTAATACCCATATTAACGAACGCCAAGTCATCATCTGCGATGTCCTTAGGGACATTAATTCACGGAACATTTCACGAAAATTGTTATGTTTGGCAATGCTTTTAATGCGGAATTATCCTGTCATCCGTGACAGGTTAAATTACAAAATGTGCCAAAAACATTCTGCAGAGAATTTATCAAGAAGCAAATTATCGACCGTATTTTTGGCAAGTTCACGTATTTCAGGGGGGGGGGGGTACATACAAGATTATCTAGATTATTTTCTATATTCGTGTTTTGTGGTAGAGTTTGGACAAAACAAAAGAGGCGACTAGATCAAATTTTCAATTTTAAAAAGATTACCAACCACCATAAAAATCCCTAAATCGATTAAAGTAAAAAAATTGTTTAAAATGGCAAATTACAAAAAATAGTATAAAATACATGTTTCATTAAAATAACTCGTGGCTACGTCACTAGTTTTTTAAACTTCAATTCGTGCTTCAAGATTGGTCTCTTGAAACTTGTATTTTAATATACTACTACTTTAGCACCAGTGAGTTTTAAAAGTTATGTAACAGCAGCTTTCCTCTTTAATCCTTTTATTTAACCCACGATGATCGTGGATAGAACTTACCGAATTAAGGTGGGCATTCTGGAAATGGAAATGTTAAAGTGTGAATTGTAAAACGAAAAGTGAACTGAGGTGAAAATAATACACGCAACTTTCCTCTTCAACGATGCATTTAATTAAGTGGTGAGATGTGGTTGATTGATTGGAAAACAAGGCGACATGTTTCGAGATAATCCAATCTCATTTTCAAGCCAAGATTACAAATTGTCTCAAGTAATTACAATTGAAGAAAATTAAAGCGGGGGGGGGGGGGGGACTATTCACATAAAAATTGTATGATGAACATATAGTAGGAGATCCGGTATTAGAAATATATACTCTCATCTGTTATTTGACGATGAAAAAGATTATAAGTTAGATAATATACAGGGTGTGTCACGGTGACCGTCGGTTAGAAGTATATCAAGAACTGTAAAAGCTTGAAATTTGAAATTTTGCACATACGACATGCCGTGTTTAATCTATTAAATAAAAATATTTTCCAAATGGCAGCACTTCCAGAAATACCGGAAGTGAGCATCAATATCTTTATTTTAAATACAAACTGGGCATTTTTTTTTCACATTCTGATGTGTCATAAAATGTTTAGTAAGTATGCTTAAAATAATCGGCGTATCAATTTTGATTGTTGAGAAAAAAAATTTTTTCCACTGAAAAATTTCAAAATCTTGTTTAGGAAATAAAATTGAAAGTCGAAAGTGGTAAAAGTTAGGGAAATGGGATTTTAGGTTCTCAATGTCAAAAGATTGAGACACAATTGTCTGTAATAGATAATGAAAAATTGCCCGCGGTTAAGTGTCTATTTGACGTTATTTCCAGACTTAAGAAAAACTTTAAAAAGTCTCTTTTTTCAAATGGAATGCCTATTTAATTATCAGTCCATGCGATCCAGAAATAAATTTCCTTTGGCAACTTTGATGGATTGACTCGATTTACTCTACATTTTAATGATCATTCTTTTACTTCGCCTCATTCACGTCCATTACTCCATTTCTACCTCAATTTCAACCTAATTAAACAATTGCTTTAGACCTGATGATGACACAGGTAGTCGAAACATGTCGTCGTAATCTTAATCAACCCTTTAATTGTATCAACCTCGTGTTACAAATTTAAGCACAATAAATGTTATTCATGGGGGAGGTTTCGTGATCATTGAGTTATTACCGGATCTTAGATTAATATTGAAACTTTTGTCAACACACGACAAAAAGTTTAAAATAGCAATATAAAATGATAGTGGAAAAAGGGTTCTCTAAATGAGAAACTCGGGTTGAACTTGAAGAGCCACGATTAGAGGGATGAAATGAGTAAAATTATGAAAATTAAAACGACGAAGTGAACAGATGAACGAGTGGTGAAGGTTGGTTCATTTTTCGAAATACGTGACTTATGGATATAAATTAACAATTAATACTGTCATATTGGAACCGTCGCGTCGACCACTTATGATTACGGCGTGCACTTCGGATTTTCATTAGACTTCCCTGAAATATCTGCGAAAAAAAGGTGATAGAATCCAGATTAAACAACTGTAATTTGCGTTGGTCATCCAAAACAGAGTGTGTTACATTCCACCGGAAAGCGTTTAGTCGTCTAAAAAATGTTTATAAATTATTTTGACATAATTTCACATTTTGATACCCTCTTTTGTAGTATTTGTGAAGTACAGATAGCGAAAAGAGAAGTAAATTAGTGATAAATATGAGCCTTTAATGGCCTTAATAAAGTAGTACAATAGCTGGTATTTTTTGTAACCGTTTATAGGATATTTAATATTTTGGTATTGCCTAGTGCCAAGGCCACCTAAAATAGAAGGCCGGTAACTGCATCCCCTCTCCTGCTGTGACGTCACGATTGCCGATTCACTTCGGTATAACAGCAATATTGCTACGTGCTTAATTTGAGTGTTTATAGCTGTTTCAGTCAGTCGTGAGGGCTTAAACGCAATTGAAGTTGAAGAATTGTGTAAATAAAATAACCTTAATTATTTCACTTTACCACGTGGCCAATGGCTTGGCGTGAACAGGCACATACACACACAAGGGTTTGACTTCGCATTTGCTCTAAAAATCAACCCTCAGATTCCCTTCGAGCCGCGCTTGGAACTGAACAGTTTTGCGACTATTTTGCCCACTGACAATCGTATTTGCACGCGCATCAAGATCTGTGCAGGCAAGTTTTAACACTTGTATCTCTGTGTATGGGGCGCTTAATTCATTTAATTCACAAATGTTCAAAAGTTCGCGGCCTTAACTAACAGTTGGTAAAACGTAGTTGTAATATTTTAGATGCGTACCTTGCTGCCGAAGCAATTACAGAAATTCTGAGAAGGTTTTGGCATTTAGATTTCTGAAAGATGTGGAGAAAAGAAATAAGTGGATACACGCAATTCATCGCAAAAATATTGTACTTACAGAATCTTCAAGAATATGCATTAAACATTTTGTAGATAAACTTGTAATTTGCGAGGATCGGGCAGTTAGAGAGGATGGTACCGTTTTAATTGTTCCACGAGCGCAATTAAAATTAAGCGACGATGCATATCCAAAGATTTTTGAAAATCGTCCCCATTATATGACTGTTAATTTGCCAAAAAACGTAAGATCCTAACATTAGAACCAAGGAAATTTGCAAAAGGAAGAAATAAACTGACCACTTGGCAAAAGAAAAGGGTTCAATTAAAGATTTAGATTGTTTCAAAATATACTGCAACCCTACAGGGAGCAACTTGCGTCAATCGGCATTACAGATTTTCACGTAAAAATTGTTAAAGACTTTGTATCCCTTTTTAAAACACATATAGATTGTCGGTTTCAGTTAGAAATTACCGTATCTTGCTTGAACACGCATTTTCCCCACGCACAACTTTACTAGAATGGATCGTCAGCTGTGACGTCACGTTATGCAGTTCCAGGCCTCTACTATAGGAGGCCTTGCTAGTGCCCTAGTAAATAAGAAAATAGGGGAATTCTAAAATTACAAAAAGTGAAATTTTGCTGAGTTGCAGGAAAGGAAATTTAGTCGAAGAATAAATTCGAGAATGAAACCATTTTAGAGTTGTAGAAAAGGCGATCTTTGTACATTGATTTTAGTTTAATAGATCCAGAGTTTGCGTTTAATTTCAATTTTTTTATAGGTCGACATATTAAAATAAGGAAATATTAGATTTAAGAGTAGGACAAAGGTGAGTGGGTTTGTAACAGGTACCGTTACAACTTTAGTTTTTTAGTGCAGCAGCTTAATCTCATTAAACGTCTACGTGAATCATCGATCATCTAAATGTCATTTACAGTTGAAATGTTCGTTTCGACACGATACCGTACCATTCATAAGTGGAAATAAATTTCTGTTTTATATCATATTTTTAACATTTATGATTTAACGTTAAATTATGAATCTAACTTCTCTTGTACATGTCATATATCACATCACAAATTGCTATTGGAAAAGAAGGGTTCAATGCCGTGATAGCGAGAATGTGATTTTTGAGGAAGTTCAGCTTTAATTGCAGTATTATATACAGGGTGTCCCAATATTCCGTGGACATAGACTTACCTATATACTAAAGTGTCGAAGAGGTTGTGGTCGTATTGAACATTTATTGTGACTATTGTGTGATTCACTCAAAAACTAAAAGAGATACGCCATTTTTGTAAGAGACGAAAAATACAGAAAATTAATGTATCTTCCTTTTTACAAAAAATTAAAGCACTCCTACGACCCACAAAAAAGTTACCATTAAATGTATCGAACGGTAGGGGTAGTTTTCACCCTTCCCGGAATTCAGTTAAATTGATATCCACTTAAAACATAGTTCCTTCATTGATATGTGCCCAAACCAAATTTTAAAAAAATCGATCAAAGAATTTCCGATTTATTAAAATAAAACAAAAATATTCTTCCAACTTTGACGCCCTCTCACGGCTTAACGATGTACTCTAGTATATAGGTAAGTTTAGCCCATTCGACTTTTTTTGTTCCCACAAACCTACTGTAGCTCTATATCCACGGAATATTGGGACACCCTGTATCTATAACTTATTTGCAATTGACATTGACAACTTCAAGGCATGAATAATATATTAAATAGAAAAAGCAGGTTAACGAAGAATTGTAAGCACTTAATCTGTATTTCTTTATTATATTTGTTTTACGTATTAAAGGTAATGCTATCATACTTTAATAGAGCTAATACGTGGCTGTCAGTAAAGATTTTGCGAAGTTCATTTATAATAGAAGTATATGAAAAGTAGAATTAGGGGTGTTCTAATTCTACCAATTATACAACCAACGGCTACAAAACATAATAGGTTAATTATATGAAAAGTATTGTAAACAGAAAATGTATAATAATTAATAACCATGCCCAAGTGGAGCAGTGAAAAAAGAGGTAAACTATGAACATGAATTACTTTGGAATACGAAATCAGACGACATTACTAATGCCCGAAGTATGTAAATGTCACGTATTCCAGAATGAATATTTATTTGGCAAACACATCAAATTTAGTATTCAGTACAAAATCACACTTTGCAATAATGAGTAATATAATAGTCCCGTTTTTTGAACATCTTACGATGTTATCCTTAATCATACCTTGGCCATATCTGGAATATATTTAAGGACGCAGTGTGGCACGCGCATTGTGTTCCTTGACCGCTTATTATTACCCAAGAGAGGTACCCATTTTGAGAGACTGGACATAGCTCGAGGAGGAAAAGGTGTCACAGATTTTCTGGCGGGACGGGAATTGAACCCGGCCTAACGGTGTCGTAGCCTAGCGATTTAACCATTTTTGAATAATTAACACGATAAAATTGGATAAAAGTAAAATCTCTTAGCAACAAGTCACTAGATCAAAATGTAAAATGCAGCTTTTTGTTAATTTGAAATTTTCCTGCGTAAAAATTATGCAATACTCTATTCAGGGCGGTGGGTAAGTTCTTCAACTCGGGGCTTCAAACTTTGCACTTGACCTGGTAAAATTTATTGTCAACACAAATATTGAATAAAATGTTCTTGTACATGTGCTTGTGCAGGGCGTGTATAATTGAGGAGGCAATACATCAAATACATGCGTTAAAGCTCATAAAACGATGTTTTAAAATATTGGCGCTCATCTGTACTGAAAGAGGATACATTTTGCGGAATGGGACAAGTCAGCGCCGCCATGACTCATCGCGGCCGATTCATCGCGGCATCTCATCGCCGAGCCATCTCAGCGCCGGCCAACTCATCGCCGATTTTATTTTCGATAAATTCAATATTATATAAAAAGTTTGGAAACAAAAGTAATGCTAAACTTAAATGTAGATTGCCATTAAAGCGCCTAGGTTATTTGCAGGTTTAGTATATTTTTTTTAAATTGATACAAAATGGCAACACTAAACAAAATTTGGAAGTAAAAAAATGCTAAACTTAAACATAGATTGCCACTAGGCGGCTTTTTGTATGCTATGTTGTTCCACTACTAACAATTTTTAATTTTAAAGAGATGGGTCGGCGATGAGTTGGCCGGCGATGAGTTGGCCGGCGATGAGATGGCTCGGCGATGAGATGGCCGTGATGAATCGGCCGCGATGAGTCGGCGGCGCTGACTTGTCCTAGACCCACATTTTGATATTTATAAGGGGAAAAGCAGTACTCGGATGAACATACACTACTATCGGAGTAAAAATGTAAGGCCCCTGACTTTGAGTGGTCATAATGAAAAAACTGGGGTGAATTTTTTTCATTTGTGGACAGTACATTACTCATATGTTTAATATGTGTAAAAATCAAAATAAGAGAATCAATTGTTTAATTATTATTTTAATTAATAGCAATAAAAACACTGTATTTAGCATTTTCCTGACTGACGGTCAGTTTTTACTTATCATAAAATTGTTATTGTTCCATAAATTGTTACCAAATTTACAAATGTTGTAGCGCACATACTTCTCAAAAGCCGAAAGCCCATAAATGTTGATTATATTGATATAATTAACTGGTTTTATGAGCCAAAACCGAACATTTCATTATTTTCAAATATACGGAAACTACAGAAAAATTCTTGTTTTAGATGGTAAATTTGTAGTATTGAAATCAATCTGCATTATTCGTTTATTGAAAACAAAATTTCTTTTCTTGTAATTTATAGTAAATGCTATGATTACCGCGAGAGAAAGACGCACAGACTACCTCTACTACATCGCACACAGTGAGCGGGAAACCACAGCAATGTGATTATTCTTTTGCATTTCGGCGCCGCCAGGGTTGCAAGGTGTCGACAATGTCACGTCAACAATTCAATTGTCGACGCGTCGACAATTGCCACGTCGAGTAAATCATTGTCGACGTATTGTCGACGCCATTGTCAACACCAATTATAATCATCTCAAAAATTACATATTAATGTTGCAAAACATATAAACGTCATTTATTTGATTAAAAATAGAAATACAACAACGTAAATTAATATGTCGATAAAACAAAGTAGTGTAGTACATTCAAAATCTTTCATTATGATAGGCATCCCAGGATGCTTAAATAACAACATGTTAAGCTCATTTTCATGATGAGATAACGTAACTTAGTATTATCATAACTACTAACTAGGATGAAAATAGTAAGCTACTGAACTGTAAACGTTGAGAGCCATTTCGTTAGATCGTTAGATCATATAAGTGTATAATAATGGTCTAAAGCCATTTCTTGACGATGTTTAATATTTCACAACAAAAGAAAAAACAAACATAACCTCAAAACAACTGGTATTGACTTATTGTTGACATACTTGACATTGTTGACGTATTGTTGACAGTCACTCGACGCGTCGAGGTCGACATTAAAGTTGACGCATCGACAATCAACTCTGGGCGCCGCATCGCTTCATAGCAATAGTGCAGGACGACAGTTTGTACACGCGGACCGAAGCATTCATCCTTTTTCCCAAATCTGGTTTTTATTTATAGGCTGTATATAACACGTTATTTTTTTGAATCGTGTTAGACCTCAACATAATTGGTTTAACTTTTTATGTTACTATAAATATTATTAATATCGAACTTTCAGATACTCATCAGTCATCAGTTACATAAGATGTCATTTTTTAAATTACAGCTTTAAGACTAGTAAACCAATTGGCTTCAAAAGCATCTCACATCGACAAATAAGTATACATGTTTCAAATATATCAGCTTCAATAATATAGCCGTAATTAATTTTTAAAATCGAGCGCTTGTGCGGTTTGAGTCATAATTAGCGCTTTCTTGCACATACACTGATACAGAAAATTAACTATTTATTGCAAAAATCTAAAACACCTTTTGTAGGTATAAATGATCTTTTAAATGCAATTTATTTCATTAAATTATGATTTCCAATTACTGAGATGCAAGGGGTCTTGCATTTTGGTTCACGGTCATTTCCCCGCCGAAAAAATCCCGCCGGTCAATTGCCCGCCGGTAAATTGTTCGCCTGGTAAAAATCCCGCGCGGTGAAATGTTCGCCGGTAAAATGCCCGCCATGACCAAATCCCGTCGGTCAATTTCCCGCCGTAATTTTTGAAAAAATAAGCAATAATTAAGAAAGTTCTTTTTTAAATAACTTCAGTTTTGTAAACCTGTGTATCATGCCACTATTTTAGTATCTATCAATTGAAAAAAATATATACTAAACCTGCAAATAACCTAGGCGCTTTAGTGGGGGAATAAGCGTAGAAAATGGTACAACATTTACGTGTTAAGAACGAGGTTGAAACAAGAGATAGTAGCAGGCGAGTATTCATGTATAGTGCCGTAGGTCTGTAAAGGATGTCAAAATGCCATCGGGAAGTGCTTAAAATGGCCGTCGAAATTATTTTATAAATTTATATATAGGTAACGGTTCTTCTGTTAAACATGGCAATGTCTGGTTTATTAATACAGTCTTCTTTTTTGAATTTAGCATATTTTAATTTACAGTAAACAGCGGCCTCAAATTCATCTTACGCCTCCTGAGCGCATAATCCGCCACTGGCTGCACATAACGTAGGTACATATGTAAGTGGATCTTTATCACAAAAATAGGAGAATATCAGGGGAATCATTTTGCCTACAGCGGCGGGCAAATGACCGACGGGATTTTGTCATGGCGGGCATTTTACCGGCGAACATTTCACCGCGCGGGGTTTTTACGAGGCGAACAATTTACCGGCGGGCAATTGACCGGCGGGATTTTTTCGGCGGGGAAATGACCGGATACCTTGCATTTTTACCCCGTTAGTAGCTATGTCTGAAAAATGTTCACGAAGTACTGTACCATCTGAAAATTAGAATGTATTAAATACACCAACTAAGTTGTGTAACATTTGCAATTTTAATGGATTCGATTTTCTTGGTGAAATCATAATTTTGATGGCTTAATTTACAAAAATGACTAAAATGCGTGTTCCACGTTACAATTTTTTAGTTATTTAACTTACCCATGCTTTATAATTTATTACTATTAAAACGGATTTTCATTAAAATATAAATACATAGGTATGTATGATACTGGCTTATCTGATGAAATGGCAGCAAAATATTTTTCTACATTTATGAGGATTGGGCACTGACCTCTAATTATTGAGTTCAGTGGTATTGGGTAGCTCATTTATACATATGAAAAGTTTATAATTTAAATTAATAGCTATGACCATAATAATTAAATATTTCATAAAATATAGCTCGATATGAAATTACTATCCCCCTTGCGAGAGTTGTGCATGAGGTATAATTAAAACAATTATTCCAGTGGAAATGGAAAAATTGTAAACTGTGTACGAGTAAATTTAATCGCACAGAAATGGATAGGTACGTATTGATATGAATAATAATTAATTGGGTATGTGATATGAGTTTTCACTGAATTTTTTCGGAATTAATTTAATTTTGGCGATAGATTGAACTCGGCCATTAAAAACCATTCTTTTCATTTACGTTAACTTTTTTCTACTCCATGTAGGTATAATTTCAAATTCCAAGAAATAATGGTGGCGGGCTAATATAAATTGCATCTAATTCTCATCGTTGCAAACAGAAGCGTTTTCTGTAGGTACATTTCCCACATCGCTAATTTTTCAACTTTACTTAATTTTCCGCATTACGAGGGTAGCAACGATAAATTCTCCAAAATAAAGAATGAAACAGGCCGTGTGATCAATGATTATTGTTCTGTACTTTGATAGTTGTAATTTGGTTTTGGTAACTACAATTTATTATCTGATTTCAAAGTAATTGTTGTGTAGTATGTACAAATGAATTAAAAAAAAGTATTTTAGAACCCTTAACAATGACAACTTTAAAAATTCGTTAACCTCTAAACAAATTGGAAGAATATTTAAATTTGAAATGGTTATGCTATGACGAAAACGTAGTCGTCCTGCAATCGATCCATCAGGAGTAGATACAATCGAATTATCAACTCAGAGTGTTTCAAAATGTGTGCTCAGCCATTAACACAAAACTCATCATCTCATCAAAATAACGCAAAAGCTTAAATACACATTCATCGAAAACTCGACCATTTCGGAGATAAATGGTGTTTTTAAAAATTCGTTTATTTTAGATATTTCTTTAATGAAAAACGGCATCTACTTTAAACTCGGTACGGTCAATATTTTTAATCATAAATCGTCATTTTTCAATAAAGCAGTGGTGTAGGAGCGGGGGGTTCTGAAACTATTTTAATTGTCGTTTTTGTCTTGAAATTTTTCACAGTGGAGTATGATGAGGAATGATAGGGAAGGGGTCTCTTATGGGATAAATTAAATAAAAGTTGTCCCGGAAAACGACCCTTTTGTTTTAAAAGAAATTATTTTACTATGCACTTAATTGTAGAGTTACAGTCTACTGTTCAATAGGTGGCGTTAAAGGTATGAATTTGTAATTGAAAAATACATATGAAAAGAACAGTAAAGCATTACTCAACACGTAATCGATAAGTCAAGAAATTGTTGAATAATCAAAAGGGAGGGGTTATCTATTTATTATATATAAGTTAATCACTGAATTGAAAGAACGTATCATTAAAATGTGGGTTGTCAAATGTAAACGCACTTGGGTATTGCAAGTCACAGACCAAGCCAGTAATTAATTTAAAATAGTAAAGGAGTGAGCTAAAAACGAATTGCGGAATCCTCTTCTCAACCTATGATACAGATCAATGTGCAGAATTTATTCCCGTTAGCTTAATGTAGATAGTATGTAGTGCCATCTTGCAATGAATGTTTATTTATTTATTTAGATTATAAAAAACCTTGGTCTTTGTGGCTATAACCACCTGTGGCATAAGGTTCTAGAGGAAACAGTTAATGTTTTGAAGGTATTTCGCCCTCTGTTGCCCGTCTTCAAAAACTTGTCTCCAAGAAACGTATTCTAATTTTTACTTCCCGAGTACGAAGTAAAAGGGAAGTATTGTATTCGTGTTCCAAAAAAATTGACCTATGCAAATTTTTACGTATCTTTGGGTTTCTAAATACGTAGATTCAAAAAATGAAAAAAAAAAATTTCCGCCTGTCGTCTGTAGTCTGTCCGTACACATTTTCTTGCAACGCTCTTTACTCGAAACTATTAAAGTTATCGAAATGCGGTTTTCGACAATTGATTGCATTCCGGCCAAGGACAAAAATGCTAATATTACCTTTGATGACGTCACTTCCGGTATAAGCTAAAATGGCGGCACTTATTTTTTGAAGAAAGGGTTAATACGAGGGAAGTCTCGTGGCAACTTGCCAGAATTTTTAATATTAGATTGGACAACTATAAGTTAAGTACAAGGGTAACAGGTTTGGTTAATTTAGTGTGCCGGAGTAGGTTGCCATATCATTCGCTTTATATTAAAGTAAAATTTTTTATGAAATAAGCTCTATCTGATCATTTTAAGTTAGTTCGGCGACAAGTTTGTAATAATTAATAAACATTTAACCTTCTGCTTCTAAAATCTTTTGGTGACGCTCGTGGGTTGGAGACCAATCTTGATCTTGCCAAGAGTGGGAGCAAAGATATTTTTGCCGTGAAGGAGTAAAACTTGTCGAGGAGTTGGAAGAGCATAGAGGAAGGAACGAAAAGCGTTCAAGGAATCCTTATGGTCTTTGACTGAAGACTAAATACAGTCGACAAGCTCATCATGGACTTGTTGCCACAAAGCGGTGTATCTGAGGAAAAAAGTCGTGGAAATGGATGAAATTTTTGCCAAAAAAACTGGATGGAGCCGTTGTGAATACCAAAGAGAATTTGGAGTTAAATTAAGTTACCACTGTTTTAAGTTCAGCATCTACTCTTCTTGGATGGAACGACACACCTGCAGAAAAAGACAAGCATATAAGGAACTTTCGCCAACCTAAGATAAACCTAGGGAAGTTTTTTGGAGAACTAAGTGACTCGCTGGCTCGTTGGGTTCATTTTAAGAAGATCCACGAGAATTCAACTTTTCACACTGCAGACAAGTTTGAATACTTTGCGCAGTTCCTCATTTCTGGCACTGAAGTACTTATCCTGAAAATACAATACTACAAAAACCAAAAACTACAATAAAACTATATAAAATCGAACGCGTGTCGTGAGCAAAACTGTCATCATCAGCAAACAACCGATGACGACAGTTTTGTTATCGGACTCGTGTTCAACAGCCACATGGGTTCCAATCCATGAAACCATCCTCCTCAAAATAATTAGCTCAAGGTTTTAAACACCTCGTTGTCTAGGTGATTGAGGCAAAACATATTTTTAATTTTAAAGGCGAATATGTTCATATGTAATGCGAAAGTTAAAGTTAAAGTTGATTTGGGGTGCGACTCTCGCTGCATAAAAATTGCGGTTCTAATTTTATTGATATGGAATTTTCTTATATACCCTTTTTGGAGAACCATACGGTCGTAATTATTTTATTATTGTATATATTAATTTTGAATTTGGAACTGCTTGTTTACTTTTGCGTGAAAAATCTACGAAATTCCGTATGCGCAACTTGTAAACTTTCTCTGATAATCCAATCATGTTAGTATATTTGAAATTCGATGTCGGCACATTTAGAAGTAGTACGTGACATGAGTGCGCTTCTTGCACTTTGACGGCACTCTATTTAGAGATTTTGGACGAGTAAAACACGAAATCCTAACGCAGTCCTTAAACCTCAATCGATTTGCAAACCCATAAGGGATTCCTTCATTGTTTCTCGTGTAATTTTTGACAATTTCATTATGGAATAAAAAGACGCGAGATGTAAAAACGGAAATTTATTTTTTTCAAACATAACATTTCAATTAAAGTAGACGCGTAGCATATTTTGCCAATTTATGAAATTCGTGCGGATTGTTATATTATTATGACTGCGTTAAAAAGACGTGAGAAGTATAAGCGGAAATTCACATAATAATTAAATTAAAGTAGAAGTATAGCATATTTTGGCAATTTATGAACCTCGTGGGGATTGTTAATATAATTTTTTTATTTACGTGTTCTATGGAGCCAAATGTCAAAACAAAAATTCCGCCCTCTTTAGGTGTTTGAAACTATGTGACGGGTGTATACCTACATATCACAAATTTCTTCACCAATTACCTATATTCTGTAATACTGGATTAATTGGTTTTATAAAACCGATTACAGAGCATTCCAAAAATTGTCTTGTTTGAAGCAAATGCCACTTTAAAAAGACATATCTTCCGCAGCGCCGGTTTAACCTAACTTCGGACCCTGGGCGCTACAGATTTAGGGGCCCCCTTCATTGCTATTTTTGTTGTCAGTTTCTTATAACAAGTAAACACAATGCTTTAATTATTAATGTTTATTGTAAAAACCATACAATAAATTTTTAAAAACAAAATAACAAGATGAAAAACAAACGAAAAAAAATTCTAAAAAATAACATTTCAAAATATAAAAAAACAGAAAATTATTATGTATTAAATTTTGTTAATAAAAGAAATTACGGTTATACCGTGTGAATGGGTAAGTGACTTTCCCAGAGGTCCGGGCCTCTGGGCGCCCGACGCAAGCGCCCAGCGGATAAACCGGGGCTGATCTTCCGTTACTTGCTGTAGTAACCATTGCGTAATACAGAAACGATATACAATTTTAATGGTAAATGTTAGACACAAACTCAATTATTTTATCACATATTGTGAACGTTGTTTGAAATGTATAGTGATATTTATGAAGTGCAGACATTGTTCTGTATCGCACGGTATACTATTTTTGCTGTCGACAATATTCTGTATCGTTAGGTTAATACCTAAGAGACCACCATCTTTTTTGGAGCAGTTTTATTTTTCTAGGAGCGCCTTTAGGGAAACTATGCCTAGTAAGTAAGGTCTTCATTGGTTGCAGGGCAAGTTCTGCATCTTTACTGCCTATTTAGATCTTCTTTCGATTGCCCTACAGAATTTATTTCTCATGATCTTTAACTAATTAATGCAAAGAAATCGTTTGCTTTGTTACGCGGGAAAAAGGGCAAAACGCAGTGTAATTCTTAATCTTGACTCGCTCTGTACAAATTGATGTAGAATCAAATGCTTTAAATATGACCAATTCAACTTGACTTTTTTGACATGAAAATGCTTTTTGCCACGATTGCTTCAGAGCAGTAAGAGGGAGAAAACCACTTTAACCAATGTTATTTACTTATGCACAAAAATTTCTTTGCATACTTTGTAATGACTGGTTCAACGGTTGGCTAAAAGCTTTGGAACCATAACCCACGAAAAAGGGTTTGTTCATCAAGCTTAGGTACTCTTTTTAAGTAATTTCGAATTTTGTCGAAATGAAATGTAGTGATTACAAATTATTACTCTTAAGCACGGTGTGCAATTAAAAAACACAACTACGGTAGGGTCCTCAAGATATAATTTTTCATTCTAAACTTTCTTTGTGAAAATCCACAAATTGTAATAATAAATACAAGTAATTAAGTAATTCCATTAATTGTTTACTTTAAATAAAGAAGCAAATCGACCTTATTCATTCACCATTACTTAACATTCTTGATCATAACAAAATAAACCTCTTTGGTGTGATATGCCTAGGTTTTTAGTTATATTTTCCATAGGCCATGAAGTAAATACTTCACCACGTGTAACAGCACTGCATTGATGTACACACAGCGTGTTCTTATTAATATTGCTAGTTGAACCCCATTTTCATGTTATGCCTTCGCGGAAAGAGGGTTGGCTGGATGTTGTTTTTCTTTGTATTTTTTATACGTTGTATCTTAGAAATTCTTGTTTAATTTTAGCGCATTTCGAGATCATACGCTACACTACTATAAGTTGGCTTATTGCTATACATTTATGTACTTCGAAATTTATGTGCTTTGACACCCTCGGCACATACAAGTTTGTTAATAAGAGGGGTTAGTTGTTATACCTAATACATGGAGAGGTAACTATCCAGCAGAGAGAAACAATCGCAAGCAACGTTAAAAATATACGATGTTCGGTGTATTTAATGACAATGTATTGTGTATCTGGACACCTCTTACACCTTTGCCGTTTATGTATACGAGATTGGTAAAACCGGAGGTTCCCATTACAAACTCAAAACCCTACTACTCTGAGCATTTTGTCGCAGAGGCGCTGTTGGTTGTTGTTTACAGTGTCTTGAAAATTTGACTCATCAAACAAATGGAAATGGCTTGAGAACATTTTCGTGTGACGATTTTTCACGACTTTTGACGTGTGTCGGAATAACTCATTTTGACGTTTGGTAATAGAGCACCATCTAACGTCACTGTATTCAATCGCGTTTATTCGCTCGGTATCTAAAATCGGTCAGAAATAATTGATACTATGCATTAACTGATAATGCAAGATCATAATATGACATATTATAACATTGAAGAATCCCTAAATATTATAGGTATTAATAACTACGACCCCCGTACGTAAGATTTTACCTGTAAAAAGTTTGCTCCTGTTGGATTGTACTTCAATTCTGATTTGATAAATCGTTGAGAAACAGGCTTACCTGAATTGGTGCAAAGCTGTGGTTAACATCTACACAGTTGGAGGAACTGAAACCCTTTCGGTATTTGAACACAAACTGCAAACACTACCAAAAACGTGTCTGATTTCATAAATGTAGTGTGGTTTGTGGTGTTTTCAGTGATCTACACCAGTGGTTCTCAATGTGGTGGTCCGCGGACCGGCGCCGGTCCGCAGGTAGAAAGTTGCCGGTACCGAGATGTAGCTGAGAAGTATTGTAAGACGAGCCTGTGCGGTCCACCCCTTCCACAATAATCACATCCTTTCTTCATAATATCGTGTAAGGGTATTTACCAATACTTTTAGCAAGTTTCTGTGTTATGGATTTTAGTTCATTAAAATACTACCGGTCCATAATATAATCAACCAAAACATACCGGTCCGCCACTTCATAAAGCTTGAGAACCACTGATCTACACAATTGACGAACCTTGGATCTAAACATATGAGTGTGAAATCGAATTTCTTTTTGTTTTTGTACACCCAGGGCCGTCATTTAGGGGGGTCAGGGTAGGGCAGTTGACCCCCCTGGGATTACTACTACAAAAAAAGTACATTAAACTTATAAAAAAAATTCCGCCTGCGGCGGACCTTTTTTTCCGTTTTTACTATAGTACTCGTATATACTGAAATGATGCCGCTGTGTACACCAATAATGAGTCAAAGTGGTCAAATATAATATGCAAAACGATCACGCCAAAAATATTTTAAGTGAAAATATTTATTAATTATTTAATCGTTCTGAATTGTCTTTGTGGACGATTTTCATGCTTATATTGCAGAACACGGATCATTATCTGCCAGTATACATCAGTTCATGTTAACGACAAAGGATCTAAAGATGTAATAACGAGAATAACAAAAAAAACTCTTGAATAATTTTGATATTTTAAGCATTTAATTTAAACAAAACTCATAGATAGCATTTCCGTGAAAATGTTACTTTCACGCCTTATTTTCAATGAACTTATTTCGCATGACTTGTTAATTTAATTACGCCAGAAATGGGCTTGAACATGAAATGTGTCTAATTTATACGTTTCTGTTTTCATGGAGATCACAAGTAAAACAGAAACGAATATTTATAACAAAACCGAAGGAAAAACGATTAACTGAAATAAATTGTGCAAACCGACGTATTTCATATAAAAAGAGAATGAAAAAAGCCACTTATTAATTTATTATTAAATTACCTACCTACCGCTACCGTTTACAACACTATCGTTCACAAAAAGTTTCAAATTAATTGTTCGAAAAGAGGTTCACCTTTCACATACGTGAGGTCAACATCAAATTTAGGTTAGTAGTTATTACACTTTTTTTTTGTGAAAGAGAAATTTACTAATTATTTATTTTTTCGTGAATTTTCCTCAATTTACAGAAACTTATTTTCCTATGCTACTTTTCCTTACAGCGCACCGTAATAAAATTATCATATTCAACAACGCCAATAAGATAATTTGCATATACCTACATCAACAAAAACAACAATCACTGTAACAATAATAAAGATGTTATCAGAGTAATAAGACCTAATTTTCTAATCAAGATGATCGTATTTTTTTGTGGTCTATTTATAGAGACAATTTAGAGGGATAATAAATGTTTTTTTTTGTGATATAGAACTAGTGCGTATGTATTTAGGTAATTCCTGTTTATTGAAACAGGTCGCTATCAATTAGGCTTTCAGGTGATGTCAATTGCAAATTTAGTGCCAACAAAAACAATCAACAAATTGAAATCGGACGACGACGATGAGAGTATTTCGATTCTATCGTTGACAGAATTTCTTAATTGATACATTTTTTCTCCTACTAATAATAAAAACCTTTACCTTTCAGTTAACTCAGGACCATGGGCGAGTCCAGCCCAGGAGCAACTGGACGAAATTCGCGATGCGGAAATCTACAAGGCAGTCGTCACTTCTATAGAAAAGTGGAAAGCTCGCAAACTCCAGAAGCAGTTGCATAGGAGGTGAGTTCTTCAATGCGCCAATTCATTATCTTCATTTCAATTTTAGAGAGAAAAGAGAAGAACGTAGGGTCTGTTATGGTGATCTTGGATGTTTTGAGGCCCAAGGGCCGTTCGCCTATTTGGAAATGGTACCGGGACCGCCTGAAAATGTGAATACTAAGTTCTTCTTATATCCTAGTCATAAAAGTAGAAGAAATGGTTTTACGCATTTAGAGATTCCCTCTTCTAATGTATCGGATGCCTTTAATTGGGGTGAAAAAGGATTTAATAGAGACCTTCCTACGAAAGTTTTAATTCACGGTTTTGGTAGCGATTGTAGTCATATATGGGTATATGAACTACGAAGCGCGTTAATGGCGGTTGTTAGTAAGATTATATAAATAAAGTAACGAGTGAAATCCTTTTAATTTTTCAGGAAGAAATGAATGTAATTTGTGTGGATTGGTCGAAAGGTGCCGAATTGCCTAATTACGTAAAAGCCGTAGTTAATACCAGATTAGTGGGGAAACAAGTATCGAATTTACTAAAGGGTTTAATGGAAAAGTCGGGACTGTTGGAAACGCATGTGCACTTAATCGGATTTAGTTTAGGCGCTCATGTAGCAGGTTTTGCAGGAGCTAATTTGGGAAATTTGAGCCGGATTACGGGTAATTATTATTTCCATTCTAACTTATGTTACATCGTCCGTAGGTCTCGATCCGGCGGGGCCCTTATTTGAGTCCCAAGATCCACGTGCAAGATTAGACCAAACCGATGCACATTTCGTAGACGTTATTCACAGCAATGGGGAAAACTTAATTTTGGGCGGCTTAGGATCTTGGCAACCTTTGGGACACGTTGATTTTTATCCAAATGGTGGCAGGATGCAGAAAGGGTGCTCCAACATTTTTCTTGGAGCGGTCACCGATATCATTTGGTGTAAGTCCATCGGTTGGAAATACCAATCAAATATTCAATCGCAATTTTAGCGCCGTCGATAGAAGGTAGATCTTTATGTAACCACAGGCGAGCCTATAAATTTTTCACGGATTCAGTCTCTCCTCGTTGCCATTTTCCCGCATTTCCTTGTAATTCTTACGACGATTTTCTCGAAGGACATTGCTTTCCTTGTACGGATGAAAGGTAAAATCACTCAGGGGTTACGAATTAATAATATGCTCATTTCTAAAATAGACATTGCGGAAACATGGGTTACTACGCTGATCGCTGGCAAGGAAGAGGTCAGCTTTATCTCATAACAAGGGAGGAGGAACCATTTTGTGGTAACACTAAACTTGTACCTCCTAGTCATATTTGATAAATCAATTTCAGCCTACCAATACAAGATAAATATTAAAACTAGCAGCACCGACATACCAATAGTTAGTTACGGTAAAATACAGATTGTGTTGTTGGGCGACTCAACTTTAAATGAAACTTTTGTTATGACTAAGTACGTATTACAAAATTGTTAAGTGTTACACTTACAAGTTTTATTAGAAAGGATGACGAGGAAATGGTGTTGGGGCACGAGATCTCAAGAATATTTGTACCACATCCTATACTAGCAGATCCAACCAAAATTGAAATTTTGTATACAGCTTACAGTGGATGGATTTCATCTGGATTAACCCATTGGAAAATTGATAAAATTACATTAAGTGACAGTTTTGGGCAAATGTATGTTCATGTCGTAAATAATAATTGTTGTAATAACCTTTACCTTTCAGATCTTCCATTTGCCAAAAGTCGATTATCCTAGAATCTGGAAAACCTGTGGTCTTGCAGTTGTATAAAGGGAACTGTCAGCTGCAGGAAGTTGAAAATAACACCAACACTGAAAATTCAACTGACGCTCACATGTTTGAGCAACGAGTGAATAAACTATCCTTAAGCGACGCCATCTTAATATTCAACATTCCTTGGTTGGGTAAAAGTGACAAAGATAACGTAGTTGACGACGAAAAGGAAACGAGTCGCGCATTGAATATGAAATTTGACGAAGATTCGCCTAACAGTAATCAAACGAATAATACTAACTTACCTGAAATCGTAGAACCTGTTTTAAAACCTCAAACTCGTAAGATCGCTCGAGCTTACAGTAACGTTGAAGAGAAATCCGAAATATCCGAACCAATTTTAGGCTCAACAACAACTAAGAAAGCTTTCGATAACGATGACTTGTCCAAAAGGAATCCTAGACAAGAGCCATACGATTTTTATGATTCAGGTAAAGACGAATGGGCTGCAGTCGATGAAAACCGTGGACATATGTGGAAGCGCGAAGAATCTAAAAAAAATTCGGTTATTATCACAGAGAAACCTACAGAATTCGGCGGTTTTAATGCGATATTTACGACGGTACAAATTTTACCCGTCAAACTTGCAAAAATGTTTGAACAAGCGGAAAGGTATGCCAGAGAAACTATTTTACCATTCGTAAGTGCTCATACGCCCAAAATAATTAGAGATTTCATCACCCCTGAACAACCTATTAAGTACTTACCACTAAGTTTCGATGATACAGTACCGTTGAATACTACAATACGAGATGATACCAAACATGCAGTCACAGAAAAGTTTCAATTTCATACCTCGACGAGCCCAATGAATCCAATTTCAACAACTGCCTACAGCCATATCCAAAAGATTTTTAAACGGAAGGAATTAGGGTCGCACGAATCACCCCGCGATTTATCGGAAGAAAACTTAACTGACAATTTGAAACAGTTCAGTTCTTCGGATGTGGAAGCCGATGCCAGCTCGCAAGAAAAAATATATATTGACTTACCCATTATTGAGAAGAACAGTCAGCAATTGAAGTACATACCTGTTTCTGAAAGTGGATCGAACTAAATATACTGTAAATAGTATCTGTTGTGTAAATATTTCTATTACCTTCATTTACCTTCGTATAAGTATATAAATTTTTTACACAAAATATATATTATTTAAACTATTTTGATTGTTGTGAGCTGCACGAATCTAAAAATCGTTCTAGGTCCTCTAGTCTTCTCACTTCCATTTGTATGTGTCTCAAATGACCCCATCTCAGCTGACGTAGTTGTTTTATATACATTGGCTCTTCTACAGGGTAAATGATTATACAGTGAAATAAAAATACATTCCTTACCTTGAACGTTGCATGTGCAGGAAATTTCATGTTTTACTTCATTTTCAGTAGAACCTCCATTAGATGTTACAGAATCTGCTAAATTTGGAGTAACTTCTAAACATAAGCCATTGTCACACTTTCGGTCATGCTTTCTTATAGTTCCCGACGCTTGGCGAGCGTTAACTTGGGCGATCTAAAATCATTGTTGTAAAACAAATTACGAAGCAATCACGTGGAACTACCTCTTTTGGTACTGGTGGGTAAATTTCATCGGTAGGAGTTCCAAGCTCCCTACTTAGCGCTCTATCTATTAAGTTCACAATGTAACTTTTCGAGCGGTGTAACTCCATGATGCCGTTATCATCAGAAACTGGCGTATCACACTTACTATTTTTGAGAGTAACATTTGTAATATCCCCTTTTGAGCTTTTTGGAGTAGAGGGTGAAATTGTTTTAGATTTTGCTATGTTTTTTGATATGTCTTGGTAATTAAAGCTGGCGAAAAGAGGTTTGGATGTTTCCTACAAAGAGAAAACTGAATGTAACTGTGTTTATAGTAACGTATACCTGAACATTTTTAATGGTAGCACCTTCCCCTGCTGCTCTAGAATCGTAGGTTTTTGGTGGGGATTTACTACGATTTTCTTTTGCATTATCTTCGTTTAGTTTATTGCCACAACCAGAATTCATTAATTCTGATAGCATGGAATCTAAAACTTCAGTTGTGATTTCTTCTACTTCCAGAGAATCTATGTTGGGTTGTTTGTTAGAGTTCTTATTTTTATCTTCTGGTTTTGTCGAGCTCAGTCCGTTTGATTTGTTTTTCTCATTTTCTTTTTTGAGTGAGGGAGGTGTCTGTAACAGTTCAACTTTAAAAATGTGTATGAGCGTTGAACAGAATACCTTTGGTTTGAATTTGCGCATTTTTGACGATCTGCTAGAAACTGACCCGCATTTTTCTTTCGGATAATGATCTTCATAAATTGTGTCATAACGTGCTAGGACTGCATCAACATCCGATTGGGTCATCTGTAGTTCTTTTGCACATTCTCTTTCTGTCGGTGAGGGTGTTTGCATTGGCAAACTATGTCGGCGACTAAGATGCTTTCCTGCTGGTATATGAGTATTCGGACAATAATGACACGGAGATTCTTGATGTCTTTTGCTTCGACGGTACATGCCAGGATCGAGTTGGCAAGCTATAGGTAGGCAAAGAGCAGAAGGTTTCTTGCAAACATTGTTCATTGTGCGTCTAATGTACCTTTTGTAAAACACTAAATTTCATATTGACATATATGTGACAATCAAGGCTCACCTTGGCGTTCGTACTGCCACAGAGTGCCTGCGCCCGATACGAGGAGGCATTTTAGCGTGATCTCTAAAATCGGCGTCCATAGGAGGGGTGTAATATTGTCCTCGGTCATCTACCAGTGGAATAGACCGACGATAAGCAAACGGTACTCCCGGACGTCTCATCGATGACGGTACAGGATGGAGAGTTTCATAATAGAAACTAAAATAAATATGGTATTTATAAAGCTTGCCAACGGCCCCAACGGGATTATATTTAAGGGATTTTACGCCTCCATTTTCATATACCTACCTATGTATAAACGTAAAAAAAGAAGTTAGAGCAGAAAATGCAACCAACCGATTTTGTTATAGTGTAAATTCAATAAACACGTTATGGTAATAAATGGAGTTTGCGAATAATGAAGCTGCCAATCTTCATCGATGCCATCACGCAGCTAAAAAAATATGAATGCCGGAAAGTGGGAGTATGACTAAAATGAAAGTTAGCGCGATGGTTAGTAAATTTAATTCTAATAAATTCCAGCCTGTCATCCCAATTTTGTTACGGTTCAGGTACTTTTGTTCGTTTAATCGATAACTCAAGTAGGTAACAAATAATTAATGAATGCTGTATAAAAAAACCTATCGAGACTCATAAAAACTGGAAAGTCTAGCAAAACAAATTTATTGTTCTGCATTATCGTAACATTTAGGTAGGTATTAGCATTGAATCAAGTATTAGTTATTCAATGGTATTAGTTATTCAATGGTATAACTTACTTTTCAGGGGAATGGTACAAATCGCATGCATACAGTTCTTGAGCTGCAGGATGTGCAATACGCGTTTTTATACCATTTAGTGGTGGAATGGCATGAGATCTTTCTGATAAAACATCGCTATCTGGGTAATCTGACATATATCCTTCGGGATCGTCATAACGGTAGTTAATAGCAGGATTAAGATAACCATAAACTTGGTCGGGCGACGAATTGGACATTGTGAAAGACCTACAAAAGTTGACGCGTATTATAAGTAGAAAAACAACCACCTTGTTAATTTAATTGACAGTTTAATTTAACTTTGAGGAGTGAAAAACTTTTAATAAAATTGAAAAATTAATATTCCGTTTCAATAAAGCGCATCGGAGCATTTGAATAGCACTTCAAACACTTAAACTACAGAGAACTCAATTAAAAATTGCTTACCTTTTATTGGAATATAATTTTTTTTAATAAACAAACTATATATTTGAATAGAAATATTATTGATTAAAACTTTGACATTGTAGAGTAGTAGATGACAGTTGGTAACTGATTGTAAACAAATCTTGATACCATTGAGAAAAGTGTAATATACTTTCCTAATCTCAATCCTGAATTGTGTCCGGTTTTTTTGATGAGTGAGAACTGGAAAATGTCAAGGGAAATACAAAAACTGGTTTATTCCAACTATTCAAGTATTCTCGGGCAATGCATAAATACCGTGACGATAAAACGAAACCATTCATCCGACCAATTTTGCGCCCAACCAAGACCAGATAAAAGAGATGTTAATGTTAAAGTTAATGAAACTTGGGGTGGTAGTTCGCTATGGGACAGTACTCCACCCAATTTATCGAACAAAATTCCCTTGTGGAATTTTGAAGGGGGGCCTGAAAAACTGCGATTTTTTTGCACTTTTTTAGTTTCGCCTCTATAATTTTTTCCCGTTGCGTCCTAAGACTTAAACCACCCTATTCACTTTTGTAGAGCCTTAAATTTTCTATAATTTGCACTAGTCGAACATACATACACACATGACCCCATACTCATCGAGCGAGATACAGGTGCAAAGTTTCCCAAATTGGCCAAAAATGTCAAAAAAACCTGGTTTTATATTACATACTACGTAATGAAAGGTATTATGATACCTGCATCCGATTTCTTACCCTCCCTCTCCCCCGCCCAATTGAGGCTATTTTACGCAGTATGGTGGCCAAATTTAAAAATGCAAGAAGTAACTCGATCATTTTTGTACTTATTATGTATTGTACATTGTGTAATTGAAGAAAATATATACAGTAAATATTCACTCAAAACTTCCCCAGTTTTGTACCAAAGGGAGGATTTTCGTATTTGGGTTCTCCCTCCTCAATATCGCATGTATTCACTCTCCAGTCACGCTTTCTTCTTTTCCTTCCTCTTCAAAGTCAGACCACAGGAGAGTTTTTGCATTCATGCTCGTTGAAATTCTTGCAAATGGCGGAGCACAGCAGGCCAGGTATTTTGGAGCTGCAGGCTGCTGTGCTACACCCTCTTTCGCAATTGCAGGAAATACTCATCATGAAGTTTCCAGGAGACTTCCCTTCTTGTCAACGATCACCCCTACATCGACGGCGGTATCTCATTTTCCAGCCATGTCTGCACTTGCAGGTATGTACTGTGAGCATTATTGGTCACTGCATCTGTGGTAGGGGAAGCCTTGCTAATTGGAACTACGGTTTAGTCACAGATTTGGTGAAGAGATTCTGTGGCAATGTTTCCTCCACACCAGTTTATGAAGAACCTCTCCTGTTTTAAATGAACTGATATGAACTGTATCGTGAATCGAGAAGGGAGGGGGGGGTGTTGGTCCATGAAAGAAATTATGTTGGTCCATGTAAGAAATTAGATGCAGGTACCATAATACCTTCCAATATGTAGTAATATAAAACTTATATGTCAAAAACCAGCTTTCAACCAATTTGTGAAATTTTGCACATTTTTGAAGCTCTGTACCTCGGTAAGTATGGGGTTAAAATATGTTCCGTTATTGCAAATTATAGGAAATTTAACGTTCTACAAAAGTGAATAGAGAGGTTTTAGGCTTAAGTCGCAAGCGGGAAAATTTACAGAGGAGAAACTGAAAAAGTGCAAAAAATTCTAGAAGGAAATTTTGTTCCATAAATCGGGTGGAGCACTACTGTATCACCACCCCAAGGTCCCCAAGTCTCATTAACATGACATTTATTTTAAGGGAGTCCCCTTTTTCAATCTATGGCGACTGGACTATAAGTAGACATTGTGAGAACGTAACGAAACCGACGCTGTAGTCATCCGTACATTTTCTGTTCTCTGTTTTGATATCGATCACGATTCATTCCACATAGTTACAAGCTAGTGGTTTCATTCTCCACCCCTGCGCGTGCAGTATTTATGACGTTCTTGTAGGTTATGCTATTGTGTTACATGCTTTTGATATAACCCTTAAGATCCTATTTGTTACGACAACTATTGGTTGGTAACGTAATTTATAATGCAATGGCTCGGAAGCTCAGTTATAAGGGGCGATATGGGGGTAGGTTAGATTTGAGTATAGAACTTAAATTCAGCAAGCAAATGAGGATAGTCAAAGCTAAAGTTAAATTATATAAAGTTAACGAATAAAGTTAAGTAAACTTAGGAGGCTACGATAGTTCTTTAGAAAATTAATGCTGGTAATCAGAACTACAAAAATCTTAACAGCTTGTTGTAACAGCGGTGTGACTGCTGATAGAAATAGGTAAAGAAGTACACTGGAATAACGGTAATCGTGGTTATAATGAACAAATATAACAGTTAACACTTGGAATAATGTTTAACAAAACTGTTTCACAACATTAAATGAAACAATAAGGGGTTTACTTTTACCTCGGGAACGGTTGAAATAAACAATAAGAATAATAAAAGAGTATGTAACAAAATATAATACATCATCAACCGACTTGTTAACTGTACAAAAGTCAGTAAATGTAATCAAAACAAATCTCACCTTACTTACGAATGCGCAACCACAGTACTGTTGAATTATCTAAAGAAAAGAGTTAATAATCAGTTACGAACTTGAGACGATATCGAGTGTTGATATTTAACTAATTAGCAATTGGCTCTTTAAGTTTTAACTTTCAATAAATTAAATTCATCAAGGTAAAAGATTACATGAATAACAAAAGTAATTTTATAGGTAGTAAACAAAGTTAGTGAAAAATTACGTAACAAAATGAATTAAATGAGTTATTTAAAGTAAATCAAAATATGAGATGATCAAGTAATTTAGTATAAAACAATTTAGGCAATAAACAATAGTCAAATTCAAATAATAATAAGCAAAAGTGAGGTTAAGGTAAACTTAGCGGTGGTTTCCAAAAGTTGACGGAAGATGACAGCAAATGAAAATCTTGTAGTAAATAATTTTCTTAATTCAAAAATTCGGAGATAATTAGAGGTAAGATGATGAACAGCAATTAACGTTTGTTATCAAGAATCTAACCATTAACGTTCGACAGCAAGTAGAACGGAAGTATTTTCAGGTAGGAACTGAAATAAATTCTTTGACAAAATGGCGGTTACGGCACCCGTATAACACGAAATGTATATCGTAAAACGTAAAACACTAGGACAAATAATACGAATTACTGTCAGGAATTTAGAGTAAAACGTGATATTTAATACAAATAAATAGGTCCATACCTCGAGGATTAATATTTTCCAGGAGCGCAACAAGAACGCAGTTCGTAAACAATTATTATGCACAAATACTAGTCCAGTCGAACGGTAGGTTGAGTGTGCGTTGACAGGCGCGGATCGGGTTTTTTTTCTTAATCGAAAGGGGCTCATCTGAAAAGCTTAAATCCAAATTTGCACCACCCAAATATTTTTTTTCGCATTTATATTTGCAAAAATGTGTTTTTTACTTTTTTGCAAATATCTCGGCCCCCGTGCATCGCACAACAAAAAACCAAAAAGGAAATTGTTTGTTATGATATTACCTACAACTTTTATTCGAAACACGGTTTTTTAACCAATAAAAAAAAAGTTATAGCCCGTCATAAATAAACTTCATACACTCATTAACTTCATGCGAAAGAATATTTTTGTCAGAAGTTTTCCGCGTAGTACGTTTAAAAAACATATTTGATTTGCATTGCTGATGATATTTGGCCCCAACTGCAACCAAATTGGGGACATGTTCGAGTATTCTTCTCAATTCGATCCATTCATTCTCGTTGTTATGACGCTCTTTCAAAACTGTGCAAAGTGAATTTCTCACAGAAGGATTCTCTACTGTACAAGGTTTCTCTCCACTGGTAAATTTCTCGGAACACATAATACAGTAATTATCGAAATCGAATATTACAGGCCGTACCAGAAGATCTTCTGATTGAAGTGTTGAGGCCCTATCGTTCCAACGAGATGTCGAGAACTCACCTTGTTCAATCCGATCACGAGCTGCTTTAGATAAAGGTTTACTGTAACTTTTGCGACATATTTGATGCATTTTTATACTGTTCACATTGTTTAAAATTGTTTCATGGTCTTTCCGTCCACGTTCAATACTCCTCGTAAGCAAAGTTTTCACACCTTTCTCTTTCACTTCCACAATTTCATCACAATCCAACGATTTTTCACAAATGAAGCAGACGTTCATATTTTACGTGTATTCCCAAACGTTGTCAAAAGTAAAACTGGCTCCAAGGGCACCAAAAAGGCGATCGATATAGTACCTGACCTCGTTACGAGACTACCTGAAATAAGAGTGCCGTTGTATGGGGAACGAGTTCCAATAGAAAAGAAACACAGTGATGCTCCTTCCGCGTGACCAAGTTCGGCGGTGTGGAAAAAATACCCACGTTGACCGGCTGATAACTCGGCTCTGGTTGGCCGTATCAAGTTGATTTTTTTTAAATTGTAGCTAATTGAATGCTCTACAAAATATTATTGCTACTCGAACCTCAAAAAATGCACCGTTTGTGAGTTATTTGTGAAAAAAGATAAAAAAAATTTTTTTTTTCAATTTGACGAGCTATAACTTTTTTTTATTGGTTAAAAAAACATGTTTGGAATAAAAGTTGTAGGTAATTTCATAACAAACAATTTTCTTTTTGGTTTTTTGTTGTGCGATGCACGGGAGCCGAGATATTTACAAAAAAGTAAAAAAACACATTTTTGCGAATATCTTCGCAAAAAATTTTTTTTGGGTGGTGCAAATTTGGATTTAAGCTTTTCAGATAAGCCCCTTTCGATTAAAAAAAAAACTCGATCCGCGCTTGTCAACGCACTCTGAGGCCTGTTTTTACGACGGTTCGACTGGACTATACGTAAAATACGGTTTAATGACACTTGGAATGAGCAGATGATTCCAAATAGACACTATATTGATCGAAGCTTTTCACTTAAAGACGATTAAAATCGATTTATAAGAAAAATGTGAAAATTTCGGTAGCACTAAAAATGTAACGTTTTGTTCAGCGACACGAAGTAGAAAGATACGCCATAAAGAATCGAGCTACTATTTATGTAAGTACCCAAACATTAATTGTCTGTGAAGGAACGAACGAAATTGAAAAAGATCAACCAATCAGAGATTAGGTGACGTACACTGGTAGCCAATTAAAATACCGAATTTCGTTGCCCAGTGAAATATCTGTAACGGAACCGACGAATCTCTTGTGAAAATTTAGGACGCTTCTATTAGGAAAAAAAGAGGGATGAAAAAAGTATTGAGAGCGAACTCTTTTGACAAAATAGAAGATTAGGAAATTTCGTAACTGTAATTCTGACTAAAATCAATACGATCGACTTAATCGTTAAATTAGGCAACTAGTCGAACAACGTATGCAGTTTGCGTAAATTCTGTTGATAACAGTTTTCCTGAAGTGGAGGTCTGAAGGATATGAGATAATTCTTTAGTTCCGAATGTAAATTGTATAGGTGTGGATCGGGTTTTTAAAATGGTTTCTTTAAGATTCTTTTTCACTGTTTTCACTCGGTCTTGATAAGTAATAATCGATGTTGTTTCGACTTCCGAAAACCAAAGGGACGGAGAAGAAGAATTAATAAAGATACAAAAAATTGTATATAAAGAGATATAAAGATAAAAGAGTAAGTTTGCTACAGTATACAGGGTGATTGATGAAGAAACGGAGAAATTTCGGGAGGTTAAATTACATCTAAAAATAAGAAAAAAGTGCATATCAACAAAGGTCCTGAATTGCTTCGTTAGCGATGAGTTACAGCTAGCGAAAGATATCGCCCGGATGAGCTGAAAAATTGAATTAAACAGGTTCCAGACCTGTAGCTACAGTAATTTTTAAGATATCTTACGCAAAATTTAGTCTCGAAAAACATGTTTCGTTTACGTTTGAATAAGTAGGTAGGTACATTAACTTTGTTAAATGGTTAATAAACACCTAAACTTTGTAAACAGACCTTGTAGAGAATTTAATTCTGAAGAGAATGATGTAATATAGACCAATAACAAACAAATCCAAACTTTTTTAAAATACATTTTTTATTACATCGAAATAAAACGGAACTGTAAACAAAAATTTCAAATACACTAACAATTTGTATGTTTACTGTGCTAACAATTAACGTCCAACAAATTTCGGTATAGCTTCCTTCATTGTAACGGCGTAACGGGGGAACTAATGAAGCAATTTCGGACCTATGTTGATACGAACTTCTTTTCTTATTTTAGCTGTATGTTAGCTGTAGATTCACCTCCCGAAGTTTCTCCGTATAAAGCGTATGAGGAATGAAAGAATGCTGTGCAGAAAAGCAATACAGATAGGATAGTTCAGAAATGTGCACGAATGCAATTCATAAACATTCGTGATAGTAGAGAATGGGAAGGTGTAGTTAAATGTTGCAGGAATTAGCGGGATACAGGATTCCAAAACTGTAATAGTTTTTAAATAAACTATGAATGAAAGGGTACGCCAAAAGTCGCGGAACGGACAAATATCACCATTGTCTGCAAAGCATTTTTTTCAAATTCGGTATGTATATCTAATAGTAAAGAGCAAAGAATTTACTATTAATTATGTTAATTGTTACTTCCAGCTTAACCCGAAACGTCATCGTTCAACAAACTCATGGTGGATTTTATGGAAGTCATATATACCTATACCTACCTACCTACCTACATTTACATGTCCAACAGCAAATGTTCAAAATGCTGTCCAAATACACGACCGATTAACTAGTAAACGGATCTATTTATAAAAATAAAAGATGGATGATGCAATTTTGATTTGTTTTCTTTTCTTCCTGAAATGAACCTTTGATCTCGACTTAGTGATTGAACATTAGATCATCTTACAGACTCATCAGGCTCATCAAAAACGATTTTTAAATAAACTTCTAAAGTACTTACAGGTATTTTGTACTCCGTGTATTGAATTTCCTGAAGTTATTTTCTATGAGCGCGTCAAAGAAACTGATGTCAAAATCACAAAGGAGGTTCCCTCGAAACTTCTTAAGCGAGATAAAAAATAGCTATTGTTTGAGCAGATGTTACTAACGTCTATTCCACGGAGACGGTAAAGTAATTATGGTTGTAGTTACGCGCTTTTCATGTATTTTCTCATTATTTCGCGGAATTCTAGTCAGATTTTAGCAACTTTCGCTTATACCTACAATTTTTTTAATCTTGACCACACTTTTAATTTCAAAATTCATTTTGAAATGAACAAAAGGCGAACTCAACATTAATGTGAATTGGCAATTGCAATGAACTTAAGGTTAAAGTTAATGGACTACTGAGTAATTTGAATTTCATTATTTTTGAAATAGTCAATTCTAATTAAATTCTGTCAACGTTGTGTGCTTGAGAGTCTTCATTTCCTAAATTAACAGTCTGGAAAGACGAAAATTTCAGACATAAATTATATTAACTGTTCTCATTTATAGAATCGTAAGTATGATATAACACGTAAGGTAATGCATTTCTATAGCGGTAAATTCTGTAGAATTAGCCGAGAATCGTGCGACGTTTTGTTATATGAAGAGACATCTACGAGGATAAATTGAAAAGTTTTGACTTATATTACCATTGATAGCTTTCAAAGATTCTAGTTTACTCACATACATTTGCTTTTTCAAATAATTCTAAAGGAATAAACCCGAGGCGTGCCGTGATTTTCATTATCACCCTTACAGTAGGACCTCCAACTTGCTACAACCATGTACTTTTTCGCTGTTGTTGTTATTCTGGATAACAAACCGTTTTTATTGCTTTATTATACGTTGAACAGTAATTTCATACCAAACGGGGTGTCTCAGCGGTCTAAAACCATAAATTGTGTTTATTAAATAAAATTAGTGGAAGTGTGTCTCACCACTCATCAACAAATCATTCAAAAATGTACGCTATTTGTAGAATGCTGAAAAATGCACGCTTCGATATTTAATTGATCGACAGTCCTTCAGTTAATGTTTCAGTATTATGTATTCTGTACATTTTCCGCTGCATATTACATTAAAAGCATGCGATATTCTCGTTTTAATTACTAACCGATTATTTTTTAAATGAATTGTTTCAATTTGCAGTTGGATGAGCAACTCTGCAACGATTCATATTTAAAATACCCAACTCCCTGAAATGCACAGATAAACGAAAATTCAAAATTCATTAATCTGTGTATCTGGAATAATTGAAAACTTTCGTGGAATGTGTGTCAAAAATTTTTACCAAAATAGGTTTTACAAAGCCCTTTACATATATATGCCGGGTGCAAGTAGCACATATCCCCTTTAATTATATTGTGTAAGAAAGGGATAATATTCTTCTAAGTCACATTGCTCTTCCCCCTTCTGATGTAAAAAGCGACCGTGCAGTTTAGTGTGTTTTTTGTTGCGATTATTGTTAGTTTACAACACAGTTCGCGCTTCAACAGCAAAGCTGTCATCAACTCAAACATATTATTGTGGTTGTTGATGTTGTGTTCAACGGCCGTCAGTGTTCCACTTTAATTGGATTGCAACATTATGTCGGTGTTGTTGATATTATTGTAGTTTTATTTAATTTAAATTATGTTTCTTAGAATACAAGTTGATGGTAATCAATTAGTGGGACCTTAAGAAGATTCAGCCCGTTGTACAGCATGGAAAAGATCTAGAAATAGAAAGAAATGGAAGAGAGAGAACCTGTCCTCCTACAACAGGGAGGTTAAGGAAGCATCGAATCAGTTGTGGACGTACCTACTAGGTAGAGCATTTTTAAAGTTTCGCAAAAAGAACGCGAAGAAATCTTGACTAGTTTTAACGTTCTAGCCGGGTCTAGGACAAGTCAGCGCTGCCGACTCATCGCGGCCATCTCATCGCCGAGCCAACTCATCGCCGGCCAACTCATCGCCCACCCATCTCTTTAAAATTGTTAGTAGTGGAACAACATAGCATACAAAAAGCCATCAATATCCGTTAATTACTTATAACTAATAATCTATAATCATATACGATACAAAAGTACCGCGTAGTGGCAATCTATGTTTAAGTTTAGCATTTTTTTTACTTCCAAATTTTGTTTAGTGTCATGTTGCCATTTTGTATCAATTTAAAAAAAATATACTAAACCTGCAAATAACCTAGGTGCTTTAATGGCAATCTACGTTTAAGTTTAGCATTACTTTTATTTCCAAACTTTTTATATATAAATGTTAATATCAGGTATACCCTGTTCAAGTCACCAGCCGTTGCACGTCATAGCTTAAAACTACTAAATCAATGACGTGGTAATCAGCGTTGTCAAATGTACGTGTTGTCAGACTGACATTTTTACGTTAAGAACAAATAGATACTGTATAGTGTATACCTATGTAATAATAAAAAACAACAACTAATGTAGACATAAACAAAATAAGAGTACTGATAAGTACTGTTTTTAGTAAGGCAATTTTTAAAAAAATAGCTTAAGGGCGTACCGGTGAATTTAACAAAGTAAACAAAACTTGACGTAACAACATCGAGATATTTTATGAGTTTATATTCGCACTACGTTTTAAGTTGTAAGTACGAACTGCAAAGTGTGCGACAAGAATAAAATATGGTCGCTAACCCTACCTACAGTGGCTAATAAAGTCACTGTAACCCTACCCGATTAATGACTTTTAATACCAACTGTTGTACCTACTTACGATGACATTTTGGCTTTAATGCAAATTTTATTAAAGTTGTTTAGTAAATTATAATTATAGTATTGGTTCACGAATAATGACGTGCAACGGCTGGTCACTTGAACAGGGTATAAGTATGATTCATTGTCTATTAACGCTATCATTATCGATTTAAAGCTCTGTAAAGCTGATTATCAATTGATTAAGATTTAAGGGAATGTTAATGTCATATTATGTCAATGTAATATCTTGATGATCGGTATCGGTATTTATACAAGCAAGTAAAAGAGGATAGGTAAGAATGTGCCGAATTTATCGAAAATAAAATCGGCGATGAGTTGGCCGGCGCTGAGATGGCTCGGCGATGAGATGGCCGCGATGAATCGGCCGCGATGAGTCGGCGGCGCTGACTTGTCCCATTCCGTTCTAGCCTACCAAACTCTTGTATGTCAAATTGGTTTGCATGGTAGTTAGATGCCACACGCACTGTTATTGTCATTGGCAACGAGAGTAATGAATATTACACACTGTCATTTTATATATTGTCATGGTAACCGTTCAATACAGCCAATCAAGAGTGTCGGTTGTGAGTTGGTTCCGATCAACACCTAAATTCACTAAGAGCCATCCGCTAGGAGTCACGGAAACAACTGGGCGAACACATTGGTAGCTTTGGTTTCGTTGGTTTCTTGAACGTTGCAATCTTCAGAGGCGTCTTGAAAAGTTTAATTTATTTATAGACGAAGCTTGTTATTAAATTAAATTAAATTAAATTAAATCACATTTAATTCCCGCAATAATCACCTGTACTGCGATGAAAATTTATTCGTGCGCATCACTAAATGTATGGGCTGAAATAGTAGGGGAGTACGTTATTGGACCCTACATCTTCCAAACCGATTGAATGGTGGACATTATTTTACTTTCTTAAATAATGTGCTGCCAGTACTTCTTGGTGACTTACCGCTAAACATCAGACGAAGGCTTTGGTTTCAACATGATGGAGCACCGGCTTATACAACCCGAGAAGTCATAGTACTACTAAATAGAGAATATCCGAATAAGTGGATTGGGAGAGTAGGTCATGTCGCATGACCTCGCCGGAGCCCGGACCTAACTCGCCTAGATTTCATTTTTGGGGGTCAGATGAAGACCTCTGTAGGTATATGAGAACTGGCGGCTAGAATAGTAGCTGCAGCAGATGATATAAAAAACAAGCAGGCGGCTCTTGCAAGTGTTTCTTTTAATATTAAAACACGCTGCCAGACTTGCGTTGCTGCGAGTGGTAGCCATTTTGAAAATCAAATTCAGTTTTCTTGTTTTTCTTGTTTAATGGCAGTAAACCTACTTTGTTTTAAATGATTGATGCAGTTCGTTAAAATTTATCTTGTGGTTCAATTTGAATAATAACTTTTTTTGAACAGATCGAAAAAAATGTTTCAGACAAATGTTATAGTAGATAGTTTAAGCATTTTATAAATGTTTTAAGAAATTGATGGAGTGGTTTTCAAAATATCTTCTTTTGAAATTTTTGATCGGTCGCCATTTTGTTATTTGATAAAATAGAAAATAATTGTAACTACAAATGTTTTAGAGAACAGAAAGCAAATGCTGAAAGTTTTTGTATTTTTTAATATTCCTTAAAATAAGGGAGTAATGACGATTTTTCGATGAAAAACGCCAATACCTATGAACTGGGGCTACAAATGAAAAATTTGAACTAAGAAAGGTTATTTGTTTCAATGAGTTGTAATTGCCGTTTTCTGGTGTTACAACTTAGTATTAACACACTGTATACATATAAAAGTTTGAATGGGACATAAATACAAAACAAAAAGCTTTGTGCAATCTTTATGCAAAAATTTTAACATTAATTTTGGGAAAAAATGTAATTATGCATACAAAATTGAACATTCTGCGCATAAACTGTAGCGTCTTGCAATTTTATTCGCCACGAATTGCAATTAGGTTAGCCTTGTGTGCAAAATAAACTTTCATGATGTACCTGTACAGTTTACTGGATTTCTAATAAATTGCTTTTGCATGGAACTACTTTTTCTCAGAGTTTTATTGGGTGGAATTTAATGCCTAATTGAAATGAGAATCACGCGTGGAATTAATCAAAATATAGCATCTACATATAAATTACTCGTACCTAAACTTTATTTGTAGGCAATTCGAAGACGTCGAAAGGTATTTGTTTTTAGTGTTTTGTTTACGTTATAAAACAAGCTGGCTACCCCGTATTTATAAGGGATAACTACCCCTATACTGCCTGATTGACGCCAAGTTATTGTGTGATCTTATTTACCTATATCGCAAAGCCCGTCACTGGTCAATTTGAAACACAAACCACCCTTCTACCGTGAAATATAAAAAGAAATTTCAACGCAGTTGTTCAGAACCCTTCAGTTTGAGCTTTGCAATTTTGCAATCGGCAGTAAGCGTGCATTAATTTGTGAATGTTGCTGTGTAGTCAGTCAAACTCGGTGAAACAATTACGACAATTATAAGAGTTAATTAATTCGCTTAAGGCGTGTTTTACGTAATCGCTGAGTGGTTGATGGAAAGTTGAGTCCCATAAGAAACAACAGCAGGTCAGTATCCGAAAGTCGTAAAGTCGCTGGGCGACTGGGATTTGCGGGCGACTAAAATTTTGTTGTTGGCGACTGTCTCTCACAAATTATTCGTGTGAAAGATTCCATAAGTGACAATGTTAAAAGCAGGCTCGGATTGAAGAATTGAGGGGCTCAGGGCTCTTTACTCTTTAGATAAATATTTTAAATAAACAATTACATTAATTTACTTTTTACTAAAAAATATTTTTTTAAAATGGGGCCCCCAATCTAATGGGGCCCGGGGCTATAGTCCCCCCTAGCCCCCCCCCCCCCCGTTAATCCGGCCCTGGTTAAAAGAGGATGCGAGATACAGTATTCTAGCATACAGTTTCTCCGTGTGAAAGGAGTTACGGGGTCGAGATTAAAGAATTGAGGGGCTCAGGGCTCTTTACGTGAAAGGGGTCCTTTTTAAACTCATCGAAATTATTTTACATGATCAACATTAAAATAAAATCATATGAATATAAAGCAAGTAAATAAAAAGTAAATAATTAGATAAATATTTTAAATAAACAATTACATTAATATACTTTTTACTAAACATTTTTTTAAAATGGGGCCCCCAATCTAATGGGGCCCGGGGTTATAGTCCCTCCTAGCCCCCCCCGTTAATCCGGCCCTGCCCGTACCTATAGAATTAAAATTATTTAAAAGAATGTGCGACGCGTAAATGGGCGAAAGTTTAAATTAAGGAAAAGGCTTACCTGCAAGCTTTGATCAGAATTGACTTTGAAGTAATAAAAATTTAATTCAAAATGCTTTCTTGCAGGGCATCTAACCAGAACGAAACCGTAACCGAAAACCGGAGAAAACCGCTATTTCATGCAAACCGAAAACCGTTATTTAACCGAAACCGGTCTCTTGTAATAACTGAAACCGTAACCGCTATTTCAATATCAATTAACCGGTTTAATAGCGGTTAAATTTCGTTCATCATGTTCAATCCTCCTGTCTGCTGCGTGGCAGTTGTCAGTTCAGTATACTCAGTTACTCGCAAGCGTGGAATGTGGAAGGGTGTCTATCAGCTTCCGTCATTGTTGCACTTTTTTATTTAAAGTCTTATTTGAATTATTTAAATTTTATAACAAAATTTAAAATACGATCACTTGAACTTTTGAAGCAAAATTTCAGCTAAATAAAATCATAAATAATCAAATATATCTGAAGCAGTTGTTATAGTTTGCAAACTTCATTGTTCTGGTTTTCTTAACCGGTTTATAACTGGTTTCTAAACGGTTTTCCTGACCGAAAAAGAACGGGTTAGTAGTATTCAAGAACGGAAACCGTAACCAATAAAAACCGAAACCGTTATTTAGTCGCGATAGTCCCTCTTATTTACGCTGCAATTTAATTGGTAGAAAGGAAATTCACACAAAAAACATTAGATATATTAATAACTTTACCATTCCCGCACATCGCACATTATTGTTTGAATGTGGTTTTACATACAATGCGATAAAAATGTATATAGATATATCTTTTGAAAATTACTCCTCAGCATTTTAGCAATTTTGTATATTTTTCTGTATATTTTTCTGTTCTTTATATTTACGTTAATAACACTTGAGATACCCTGGTAGTTGTTTTCTCAGGGTTTTTTTAAAATTTCTTTAATTTTTTAAGTGGTGGAATAGCTTTAAGCTAAACTTCGCCTCATGTCATGTATATTTCAATAAAATACGATTTATTATTATTATTATTATTATTATTTTCAGCTAACCGAAAACCGTAACCGAACCGTTATTTTTTTCGGTTAGATGCCTTGCTTTCTTGTGATATTTTAATACTGTTCAGTTAAATAATACCCACTCTTATGTACGTAATATCGTACTTTCATCTGTGCTCCTTGTTAAGGCCCAAATAATACTGCCCAGACAATATTCCATTGTAGTATAGCGTTTGTTTCCGAATAAAGTATTACAGCTGTATCAAATAAAAATGTAGTATTTGTTGCCACCGCATAACTTTTAAGTGCAGCCACTCGCTTATTTGTATCGCTATTTAATTGTAGACTCGAACCAGTTCTAGCCCAATACGAAAAAGAGAACAACTTTATTCTCGCTTTGCTTCTCCTGACATTTTTCCATAACAGTAACAGTCACTCATTTATATAATTAGTTTGAGAAAAGTCTAATGATCGTTGGATACGGCAAGCGAAATATACAGTATAGAGGTAAAGAGGAAACTTGTTGAATAATGATATAGAACTATAATAATAATAAATTAATAAGTCGATGTCAGTTTCTCCAAATGCCCAAATACAAAGTTTGAAATTATTTTTTAAATGGGATACCGTAAATAATAATAATAATTATTATTATTATTATTAATTTAAAATGTGCCTATTCATACTTACACATCTACAGTGCTTTGTGTATCGTGAAATGCTTTGACTCACAACGATTAGTTTTGGCGTTTTGTTTCTATTTTGTTTAGACAGGAAAATAGTGAACAGTTTGTGCGTCTACAATAGGCAAGTACAGTTTAATCACACTCTGTGAATTTTAATTAACGGTAGAAGATGGAGAAAATATTAGTTCACTGCGCGGTTTTGTTGTTATGTGTATAGAACATTTGGAATTATCTAAAACAAATTGAGAAAGGTATTCTTAATTTTGATCACTTCGTTGTGAGTAACGACGCAGGAGTGTGATCAAATAAAAGTGTAGAAATTTGTGTATTATTTTGGATTAATTATTGCTGTTTTCATTCCATACAACGTTCAATGCTCGCATTAGGTTTACACACAATAGAAAGAAACGGAAGCATGTAACACCGTATTTAAAGAGCAGATAATATGAACAAATGCAAGTGAAAAGAAATCTACTACACCTATTATAATCAAAAAGGTATGACTACACGTTTGTACCAAAAGTTAATTTTTATAGAGAAATTCATATAAACAGTAAACAGATAAGACGATCTGTGTGTAAAAGCTCCTTTTTCTACCATGAAGGTCCATAATCATACAGGGTGATTCGGGAGGAAATGGAAGTATTTCAAAGACATGTTCAGGAAGCTAAAATAAGCAAAATAAGCTCATATGTTCAAATCCGATTTTCATTTGTTTCAGAGATAATTAGGTTTTTCTTTTTAAAAAGTTAATCAAGTTAAATATGACAATGTTGTCCTATTTGCCAATTTGAAACAAAATATTAATTAGGTTAATGTCATAAAAAGTGACAGTTGTAGTTGTTTTACAAGATTTCAAAAATGCCTCATATTTTCAGTCATAGAGAATATGAAGATATGATGCTTGTCTACGAATTTTGTAATAGCAATTCTGTTCATTCAGTAGAAGAGTATCGACGTCGTTTTCCGAATAGAAGAATTCCTAATAGGAAGTGTTTCAAAATGTTTTTAGACGTGCTAGCGAAACTGGAATGTTCCCAAGTGTACGTATTGCTTCTGAAAAACTTGATTAACGTTATAAAAATAAAAACCTAATTATCTCTGAAACAAATGAAAATCGGATTTGAACATATGAGCTTATTTTGCTTATTTTAGCTTCCTGAACATGTCTTTGAAATACTTCCATTTCCTCCCGAATCACCCTGTATAAAAGTCTAAGTTGTTCTTCACTTCTTCACTTTAAATTACCCTCATGTACTTTAATTGCTATATACCTAAAATATATGTCCGTGAAGTTAGCCCCTCATATTCCGAATTTTTATACAATTTGTTGCTTACTAATTAGTAAGTAATTAGTAAGTATTTGTAAGCTAAAAATCTAAATTTGTAAGTGAATTTTCGAATTTATTTTAACAAAAACAGTTTTTGGGGCTAACTTCTCGGTAGCCGCATTATTTTACAATATCAAAATTTTAGTAGCGTCATTAATTAGTAAGTCATTTGTAAGAATTTGTAATCAAGTTACCAGAATTTGTAATCAAACGGTATCTCTTAAATTAAAAAAAAACTGTTGTGCGGCTAACTTCTCGGGAGCCCCACCGCTTTGAGGAAGAATATTTTTTTTTAAATCAATATTTAGTAAGTCATTTGTAACAATTTGTAAGCATAATCTCAAAATTTGTAAGCCACTTTATTACTACCTACAGCCCAAATTACGCTTTGGGGGCTAACTTCACGAATGTCCCAAAACAAAGAGAAATGGTTGAATTTGTTTGTACCTTTAAGTAATAATTAGTAAGTTGCATGTATTAATTTGTAAGCATAATCCCATTTTTTATAACCCAATTACAATGGCACAAACTAAAGTTAATAAGTAGGTATGTCCCTATGTACATAAAATACTACATGCACACAGATTTCAAATTACGCCTTAATTTGTTACACGAATTATGTTATTAGAAAGCACTAATGAACTTTGCAATTGAACTTCCAATTTATTTTTAAAAAAATTAGGAGGAAATTCTCTAGCGCTCTATCTACATTGGCATATACATATTCGTTGCATTAATAGTAATTAGGAATTGGTATGAAAGAAATGGTTCAATTTCTGTGTATCTCTAAGTAATATGTAATTAGTAAATCGTATGTACTAATTTGTAAGCATAGTTTCATAGTTTGTAAGTCACTCCAAAAGTCCAAAATACGTTCTGGTGGGGCTATCTAACGAACGCCTTAAAACATGAAGAAATGGTTGAATCTATTTGTATTGCTAAGTAACAATTAGTAAGTCGAATGTATTAATTTGTAAGCATATATTTACAATTTGTAAGTCATTTTATTACCTACTATCTAGAATCCAAAATACGTTCTGGTGGGGCTATCTTCACGAACGTCTTAAAACATGGAGAAATGGTTGATATTTCTATTTCTATGTAACAATTAGTAAGTCGAATGTACTAATTTGCAAGCACAACTTTACAATTTGTAAGTCACTCTATGACTATCTAGGGTCCAAAATTCGTTCTGGTGCGGTTATCTTCACGAACGCCTTAAAACATGGAGGAATGGTTGAATTTATTTGTACTTCTAGTAACAATTAGTAAGTTGAATGTACTAATTTGTAAGCACAACTTTACAATTTGTAAGTCACTTTATTACTATCTAGAATTCAAAATACGTTCTGGTAGCGCTATTTTTACGAACGTCTCCAAGTATAGAGAAATGGTTGAATCTATTTGTATTTCTAAGTAACAATTAGTAAGTCGAATGTACTAAATTGTAAGCATAATTTCATAATTTGTGAGTCATTTTATTACTATTTAGAATCCAAAATACGTTCTGGTGGGGCTATCTTCATGAACGTCTTAAAACATGGAGACATGGTTGAATCTATTTGTACTTCTAAGTAACAATTAGTAAGTCGAATGTACTAATTTGTAAGCACAACTTTACAATTTGTAAGTCACGTTATTACTATCTAGAGTCCAAAATACGTTCTGGTGGGGCTATCTTCATGAACGCCTTAAAACATGGAGAAATGGTTGAATCTATTTGTACTTCTAAGTAACAATTAGTAAGTCGAATGTACTAAATTGTAAGCATAATTTCATAATTTGTAAGTCACTTTATTACTATTTAGAATCCAAAATACGTTCTGGTGGGGCTATCTTCATGAACGCCTTAAAACATGGAGACATGGTTGAATCTATTTGTACTTCTAAGTAACAATTAGTAAGTCGAATGTACTAATTTGTAAGCACAACTTTACAGTTTGTAAGTCACGTTATTACTATCTAGAGTCCAAAATACGTTCTGGTGGGGCTATCTTCATGAACGCCTTAAAACATGGAGAAATGGTTGAATCTATTTGTACTTCTAAGTAACAATTAGTAAGTCGAATGTACTAAATTGTAAGCATAATTTCATAATTTGTAAGTCACTTTATTACTATTTAGAATCCAAAATACGTTCTGGTGGGGCTATCTTCATGAACGCCTTAAAACATGGAGACATGGTTGAATCTATTTGTACTTCTAAGTAACAATTAGTAAGTCGAATGTACTAATTTGTAAGCACAACTTTACAATTTGTAAGTTACTCTATGACTATCTAGAGTCCAAAATACGTTCTGGTGCGGTTATCTTCACGAACGCCTTAAAACATGGAGAAATGGTTGAATTTATTTGTACTTCTAGTAACAATTAGTAAGTTGAATGTACTAATTTGTAAGCACAACTTTACAATTTGTAAGTCACTTTATTACAAATCTAGAATTCAAAATACGTTCTGGTAGCGCTATCTTTACGAACGTCTCAAAGTATAGAGAAATGGTTGAATCTAATTGTACTTCTAAGTAACAATTAGTAAGTCGAATGTACTAATTTGTAAGCACAACTTTACAGTTTGTAAGTCACTTTATTCCTATCTAGAATCCAAAATACGTTCTGGTGGTCATGAACGTCTAAAAACATGGCGAAATGGTTGAATCTATTTCTATTTCTAAGTAACAATTAGTAAGTCGAATGTACTAATTTGTAAGCACAACTTTACAATTTGTAAGTCACGTTATTACTATCTAGAGTCCAAAATACGTTCTGGTGGGGCTATTTTCATGAACGCCTTAAAACATGGAGAAATGGTTGAATCTATTTGTACTTCTAAGTAACAATTAGTAAGTCGAATGTACTAAATTGTAAGCATAATTTCATAATTTGTAAGTCACTTTATTACTATTTAGAATCCAAAATACGTTCTGGTGGGGCTATCTTCATGAACGCCTTAAAACATGGAGACATGGTTGAATCTATTTGTACTTCTAAGTAACAATTAGTAAGTCGAATGTACTAATTTGTAAGCACAACTTTACAGTTTGTAAGTCACGTTATTACTATCTAGAGTCCAAAATACGTTCTGGTGGGGCTATCTTCATGAACGCCTTAAAACATGGAGAAATGGTTGAATCTATTTGTACTTCTAAGTAACAATTAGTAAGTCGAATGTACTAAATTGTAAGCATAATTTCATAATTTGTAAGTCACTTTATTACTATTTAGAATCCAAAATACGTTCTGGTGGGGCTATCTTCATGAACGCCTTAAAACATGGAGACATGGTTGAATCTATTTGTACTTCTAAGTAACAATTAGTAAGTCGAATGTACTAATTTGTAAGCACAACTTTACAGTTTGTAAGTCACGTTATTACTATCTAGAGTCCAAAATACGTTCTGGTGGGGCTATCTTCATGAACGCCTTAAAACATGGAGAAATGGTTGAATCTATTTGTACTTCTAAGTAACAATTAGTAAGTCGAATGTACTAAATTGTAAGCATAATTTCATAATTTGTAAGTCACTTTATTACTATTTAGAGTCCAAAATACGTTCTGGTGGGGCTATCTTCATGAACGCCTTAAAACATGGAGAAATGGTTGAATCTATTTGTACTTCTAAGTAACAATTAGTAAGTCGAATGTACTAATTTGTAAGCACAACTTTACAATTTGTAAGTTACTCTATGACTATCTAGAGTCCAAAATACGTTCTGGTGCGGTTATCTTCACGAACGCCTTAAAACATGGAGAAATGGTTGAATTTATTTGTACTTCTAGTAACAATTAGTAAGTTGAATGTACTAATTTGTAAGCACAACTTTACAATTTGTAAGTCACTTTATTACAAATCTAGAATTCAAAATACGTTCTGGTAGCGCTATCTTTACGAACGTCTCAAAGTATAGAGAAATGGTTGAATCTAATTGTACTTCTAAGTAACAATTAGTAAGTCGAATGTACTAATTTGTAAGCACAACTTTACAGTTTGTAAGTCACTTTATTCCTATCTAGAATCCAAAATACGTTCTGGTGGTCATGAACGTCTAAAAACATGGCGAAATGGTTGAATCTATTTCTATTTCTAAGTAACAATTAGTAAGTCGAATGTACTAATTTGTAAGCACAACTTTACAATTTGTAAGTTACTCTATGACTATCTAGAGTCCAAAATACGTTCTGGTGCGGTTATCTTCACGAACGCCTTAAAACATGGAGAAATGGTTGAATTTATTTGTACTTCTAGTAACAATTAGTAAGTTGAATGTACTAATTTGTAAGCACAACTTTACAATTTGTAAGTTACTCTATGACTATCTAGAGTCCAAAATACGTTCTGGTGCGGTTATCTTCACGAACGCCTTAAAACATGGAGAAATGGTTGAATTTATTTGTACTTCTAGTAACAATTAGTAAGTTGAATGTACTAATTTGTAAGCACAACTTTACAATTTGTAAGTCACTTTATTACAAATCTAGAATTCAAAATACGTTCTGGTAGCGCTATCTTTACGAACGTCTCAAAGTATAGAGAAATGGTTGAATCTAATTGTACTTCTAAGTAACAATTAGTAAGTCGAATGTACTAATTTGTAAGCACAACTTTACAGTTTGTAAGTCACTTTATTCCTATCTAGAATCCAAAATACGTTCTGGTGGTCATGAACGTCTAAAAACATGGCGAAATGGTTGAATCTATTTCTATTTCTAAGTAACAATTAGTAAGTCGAATGTACTAATTTGTAAGCACAACTTTACAATTTGTAAGTTACTCTATGACTATCTAGAGTCCAAAATACGTTCTGGTGCGGTTATCTTCACGAACGCCTTAAAACATGGAGAAATGGTTGAATTTATTTGTACTTCTAGTAACAATTAGTAAGTTGAATGTACTAATTTGTAAGCACAACTTTACAATTTGTAAGTTACTCTATGACTATCTAGAGTCCAAAATACGTTCTGGTGCGGTTATCTTCACGAACGCCTTAAAACATGGAGAAATGGTTGAATTTATTTGTACTTCTAGTAACAATTAGTAAGTTGAATGTACTAATTTGTAAGCACAACTTTACAATTTGTAAGTCACTTTATTACAAATCTAGAATTCAATATACGTTCTGGTAGCGCTATCTTTACGAACGTCTCAAAGTATAGAGAAATGGTTGAATCTAATTGTACTTCTAAGTAACAATTAGTAAGTCGAATGTACTAATTTGTAAGCACAACTTTACAGTTTGTAAGTCACTTTATTCCTATCTAGAATCCAAAATACGTTCTGGTGGTCACGAACGTCTTAAAACATGGAGAAATGGTTGAATCTATTTCTATGTAACAATTAGTAAGTGGAATGTACTATTAAATTGTAAGCATAACTTTATAATTTGTAAGTTACTTTATTACTATATAGCAGCGTTTCTCAACCTATGGTGCAGATGGTGCAGATGGTCCGCAGACATAATTAAAAAATATAGCAAGCGGAAAGTAAAGAAATAAAAATTTCTCACATGAAATGGGACTCTAGATGTGCAAGTTTTTAAAATCTTCGAAAATACATGGCCAATTGCAAGTTTCCTTACTTTTGCAGTTACGAACCACAGTTTGAAACCCCTGATGCACTGACTTCTATGGTTCCCTCTTTCATTCAAAACCCTCAAAAATAAGACTTTGTCGGAATTTATTAATAGAGGCGCTCTCTTAACAAGGGATATATTAATCCATAGTAAGTCAGTAATACACGAAGGGGGTCGATGATAATAAATAAAACTACTTAGTACCTCCCCTTGACAATGAATTTAATATGAGAATTAAGTCAAAACTTAGGTGTTTTCGAATCTTCTGACTATGACTGCTCGGTTAGCGAGGTAATAATCCATAGTAAGTCAGTAATACACGAAGGGGGTCGATGGTAATAAATAAAACTACTTAGTACCTCCCCTTGACAATGAATTTAATATGAGAATTAAGTCAAAACTTAGGTGTATTACTGACTTACTATGGATTATTACCTCGCTAACCGAGCAGTCATAGTCAGAAGATTCGAAAACACCTAAGTTTTGACTTAATTCTCATATTAAATTCATTGTCAAGGGGAGGTACTAAGTAGTTTTATTTATTAAGGGATATATTGTTGGAGGTGCCCGAGTGTCTAATACCGGTAAACCTGTGTTAAGCACTTGCAGTTGGTATGGCACTCTTTCAGAGTATGCTAATGATCCTAATTAGATATATTATCAAATTGTAATAAATATTAAAGTCTGTTCAAAATTTAATTTTACTGTCAATAGACTTTACTACCAAATCAAAAACTCTGTTTCTGTCGAATTAAAAAAAGTATTTACATTTATTTCGTTATAATGACCTATAATTAATACCCACCACAAATATTAAGAATATAGGCCTACATATAGCCTAATTTTAAAAATGGGATGTAAAATTAGGGGTCCGTAAAAATATTTTGGAGGTTAAGAGGTTGAGAAATGCTGGTATATAGAATACAAAATACGTTCTGGTGGGGCTATCTTCACGAACGTCTCAAAGCATGAATTTAAATTCGACTTACTAATTGTTATTAGAAGTACAAATAGATTCAACCATTTCTCCATGTTTTAAGACATTCGTAAAGATAGCCCCACCAGAACGTATTTTGAATTCAAGATAGTAATAAAGTGACTTACAAATTATGAAATTATGCTTACAATTTAGTACATTCGACTTACTAATTGTTACTTAGAAGTACAAATAGATTCAACCATTTCTCCATGTTTTAAGGCGTTCATGAAGATAGCCCCACCAGAACGTATTTTGGACTCTAGATAGTAATAACGTGACTTACAAATTGTAAAGTTGTGCTTACAAATTAGTACATTCGACTTACTAATTGTTACTTAGAAGTACAAATAGATTCAGATTCAACCATGTCTCCATGTTTTAGGGCGTTCATGAAGATAGCCCCACCAGAACGTATTTTGGATTCTAAATAGTAATAAAGTGACTTACAAATTATGAAATTATGCTTACAATTTAGTACATTCGACTTACTAATTGTTACTTAGAAGTACAAATAGATTCAACCATTTCTCCATGTTTTAAAGCTTTCGTGAAGATAGCCCCACCAGAACGTATTTTGGACTCTAGATAGTAATAACGTGACTTACAAATTGTAAAGTTGTGCTTACAAATTAGTACATTCGACTTACTAATTGTTACTTAGAAGTACAAATAGATTCAACCATGTCTCCATGTTTTAGGGCGTTCATGAAGATAGCCCCACCAGAACGTATTTTGGATTCTAAATAGTAATAAAGTGACTTACAAATTATGAAATTATGCTTACAATTTAGTACATTCGACTTACTAATTGTTACTTAGAAGTACAAATAGATTCAACCATTTCTCCATGTTTTAAAGCTTTCGTGAAGATAGCCCCACCAGAACGTATTTTGGACTCTAGATAGTAATAACGTGACTTACAAATTGTAAAGTTGTGCTTACAAATTAGTACATTCGACTTACTAATTGTTACTTAGAAGTACAAATAGATTCAACCATGTCTCCATGTTTTAGGGCGTTCATGAAGATAGCCCCACCAGAACGTATTTTGGATTCTAAATAGTAATAAAGTGACTTACAAATTATGAAATTATGCTTACAATTTAGTACATTCGACTTACTAATTGTTACTTAGAAGTACAAATAGATTCAACCATTTCTCCATGTTTTAAAGCTTTCGTGAAGATAGCCCCACCAGAACGTATTTTGGACTCTAGATAGTAATAACGTGACTTACAAATTGTAAAGTTGTGCTTACAAGTTAGTACATTCGACTTACTAATTGTTACTTAGAAGTACAAATAGATTCAACCATGTCTCCATGTTTTAGGGCGTTCATGAAGATAGCCCCACCAGAACGTATTTTGGATTCTAAATAGTAATAAAGTGACTCACAAATTATGAAATTATGCTTACAATTTAGTACATTCGACTTACTAATTGTTACTTAGAAATACAAATAGATTCAACCATTTCTCTATACTTTGAGACGTTCGTAAAGATAGCGCTACCAGAACGTATTTTGAATTCTAGATAGTAATAAAGTGACTTACAAATTGTAAAGTTGTGCTTACAAATTAGTACATTCAACTTACTAATTGTTACTAGAAGTACAAATAAATTCAACCATTTCTCCATGTTTTAAGGCGTTCGTGAAGATAACCGCACCAGAACGTATCTTGGACTCTAGATAATCATAGAGTGACTTACAAATTGTAAAGTTGTGCTTGCAAATTAGTACATTCGACTTACTAATTGTTACTAGAAGTACAAATAAATTCAACCATTTCTCCATGTTTTAGGGCGTTCATGAAGATAGCCCCACCAGAACGTATTTTGGATTCTAAATATGTAGTAATAAAGTGACTTACAAATTATGAAATTATGCTTACAATTTAGTACATTCGACTTACTAATTATTACTTAAAGGTACAAACAAATTCAACCATTTCTCTTTGTTTTGGGACATTCGTGAAGTTAGCCCCCAAAGCGTAATTTGGGCTGTAGGTAGTAATAAAGTGGCTTACAAATTTTGAGATTATGCTTACAAATTGTTACAAATGACTTACTAAATATTGATTTAAAAAAAAATATTCTTCCTCAAAGCGGTGGGGCTCCCGAGAAGTTAGCCGCACAACAGTTTTTTTTTAATTTAAGAGATACCGTTTGATTACAAATTCTGGTAACTTGATTACAAATTCTTACAAATGACTTACTAATTAATGACGCTACTAAAATTTTGATATTGCAAAATAATGGGGCTACCGAGAAGTTAGCCCCAAAAACTGTTTTTGTTAAAATAAATTCGAAAATTCACTTACAAATTTAGATTTTTAGCTTACAAATACTTACTAATTACTTACTAATTAGTAAGCAACAAATTGTATAAAAATTCGGAATATGAGGGGCTAACTTCACGGACATCTAAAATATTATTAGTAAAAAATAAACTTGAGAATGGAAATTTCATATTATAGTAACCTCTAAACCTCTTAACGCATCTTAAATTATCTTTAATTATGTATTTCCACTTTGTTCCACTTTGAATTAACTAAGCTACTTTACTTTTTTACGTTTTTTGTATTTCTGTGAAGATAGCGATTTTCTTGTCTTTAAGACGCCCTCTGTCAGGACGAATAAAGTTTATATTGTTATAAAGTGCAAAATCAACTGAAGATGGAAGTAATGGAACATATAATTTGACAAGTATGAGTTCAAGTAGTAATAAATGACATTTTCTAAAAGAAAATGAGCCTATTTTGTTAGCTTTCCTGACGTATAAGTAAAAAAAGCATTTTTAGTGCCATTTAAACTATACATACATATATGGAGTTAATGTAAAAATTTGCATTAATTAACATGATTTATATTCGATTAAATTTTGTTAATAATAAACAAAGTATTGCCTTTTAAATCAAACAAATTAGTGTAAGACATTATTTTACAATAAAAAAGATGTTTCTAATGCATCATCATTGTTCCATCAAAATCTTTATTCGTTAACGGAATCTGTGGTGCGCTTATTCTCATTAAAAATACAAAAAGGAACGACATCCAATCGAAGATTCAATAAAGTGTTTAGTGGAATTACTTGTCATTATTATAATATTGCTAGTTCCACAACGTAAGCGTAGATAAAATTAAACGTTATACAAGGTGGCACAGAACACTATTAGTTTATTAGTGGAAACACTCCACAAAAAAATAGATGGAATTATAATATACACAATGGACTTAATAAAGGCATTTATTATCATTATTATTATTATATCACCAATACTTGAAATAACGAGTCTAAAAAGATTACGAACTGCTTCTTCCATACTGTCAACACCAATCCATTCCAGTTCTTAAAATTATCCACCATTGCCTTTGAGCTTCCTCCAAGTTTTGAGGAGGCATTTTTGGGACAGTCGTCTGTCGTCAAGCCCCCCTCCCCCCAACATTACGTTGAGCACTAACCGTAGGTAACTGTGTGTCTAAGTTCGTCTTCGAAAAAATATGGTCGCACAACTCCTGACGTTGTCACTCCACATCACACGGTAACTTTTGGAGAATGTAATGACTTTATATGCATTTCTTGGTTAACCGATACCTCAAATACTGCGTGTTAACAAACTTCGACAAATGACAAATTAATTTATTCAAAATGTCTATTTCATTGTTTAAAATTTCCAAAATGGTACTGCATAAATTTAATCGGGATTGCTTATCTCCGTCGAATCGTTTTTGGATGATCTGTATAGTGTAAGGATGATATTTTAATTAATGTAAGCTTCTCCTAGAGATATTTAAGGGAGACTGTTTTCGCAGTGAATGTTTTGGGCTGCACTGAATTCTAACTAGTTCAATGTTGGCTTCTGTCCGTACAGTTTTGGTAGGACCATGTTCAACGGCTTGTGTACTGCAGAAATGCCGCAATTCGTGTATATTGAAATCCGTCATACATTACACAGATAATCTAGTGACTTTTTGAGTTGAAACCGGTCCTGTATATTATCGAGATGATCTGCTGACTTTTTGAGTTGAAACCGGTCCTACATATTATGGAGACGTTTCTAGTGACTTTTTGTGCTGAAACCCGTGCTATATATTATCGAATGTGGCGGGGGTGATGTGCTATATGACACAATATAAAGAGGATGGTCGAGAAATAAAGGGTTGTTGAACAGAAAGGGCACTGAGGTGGGCTACTCTCGAATTCTGGGCGAGGCAGTCAAGTGACTACCTATACTAGAAGGACGATCTGACTCACTCATCCCTCGATTTATACTAGGGAAAAACTACCACATCTTCTTTGACGTGGAAAGTGGTATCCCAACGAGACATATCCATCTTCACGTATGGATCTAAAATAATGGACGGAACAGGTACAAGTATTTATTCCCAAGAACCGAACTTCCATATCAGCCAATCACTAGGCAAAATTCAGGCAGAACTAGCAGGCATAACGCTAAGTGCAAAAACAATTCTTATGCACAGCATAAAGAATAAAATAATTATCAGAGTTCCCAGTGACAGCAGTGAGAGCAGAGCTGCTCTGCAAGCACTAGATCAATACAAATTCACCTCTTGGCTGGTTTCCGAGAGTCACCAGGTACTAGAGCAAGTAACAAACAGCAATATCCTTGAGCTTGTATGGGTTAAAGGGTATGCTGGAATAATAGGCAATGAAAAAGCCGATAAGTTAGCCCGACTGGCCTCAAAACAACTGTTTTATGGTCCACAGCCGGCTCTTTCACTTACAGTATCAACTGTAAACAACTTAATAACCCAAGACACCCAAGCCCAACACAGGGCTTGGTGGAACTTGATGTTAGACTGCCACCATGCGAGGGAGGCCTTCAAAGGACCATCTCGTAGTCTGGCGCGCTTCTGTACAGGGCTATCCAGAGGAAACCTGCGGCTACTTGAAGGTATACTTTCTGGACACTGTAAATTTAACAAGCACATGCACCGCATGGGCTTGTTAGACTCACCATCCCGTAGAGGATATGCTACACAGACGATGAGACGGCGCAACAAATACTGTGTCAGTGTCCTGCACTTTAACATATTAAGGCGATCCATGTTGGGGGAAACCTGGCCGGACATGGCTAAGATCAGAGCCGCCTCCCCATCCAGCGTCCTTAGGTTTATCTCACGTGTGGGATGGCTTGAGTCACGTTGCGGGGTCGAAGGACTCTAATCAGGGAGGTAGCACAAAGGCCCCGAAAGGACGGCCTAGGTGCGCGTGGGCTTTCCCACCCTCCCATCGAAATCCAGAATCCAGCAAGAACAGTTACGCATGGTTTCTTTTCAAGATTTCAAGAACAACACAGAGACCAGCTGTTTTTGGGTAGGTTTAGTGCAGTTGTTATAATGGCTTGTAAGTACACAAGAAAAGTTATTATTTTGTGCTATACTAGTTATTTATTTAAGGCCGTCACGGACGTCAATACGGTCACGACGCGGTTTGCCGGCTGAGGCGAAGTGCGTGACGTTTTTGAAGTGACATTTGACAACTATGCCGCTTGATTCGAAATCGTTGCTAAGTTGCTTTGGCGGTTGCCCTTGGCAATGGTTGTATCAGATAACTTTATGGCCGCATTTTCGTACAATGGGGTTCCCTTGGAAGCGGCTGTATTCGATCACTTTACGGCCGCATTTTCGTATCATTTGACATTACTTTAGCATGATATGGACAGAAAAATATTTAAATATTCGGTACAAGCTTGTATTATAAATGTATAGTTACACTGCAAATAGAGAATGATCACTTCGTTTCACAATCTTACCTTTTTGCACACTAATCTACGGTAGCGTGTCCTGTTCTTGGCTACATATAGGGTAAGCTCATTTGATAAAATCTTGTAAGGTACCTTAACAGAGAAGTGAATATATGATTCTAAATTGAAATTCAAATAGGATTTGAGAATTTAACTTCAGCAGATTTTGGTAAATCTGACCGATTTCCATGGATGAACTTCACGTTTCGATTAGCTTCGGACTTTTTTTCATGCGTATGATGAATACGGTACGAAATGAAATTATTATACATTTATACGAAAATTCGGCTTACGGATACAAAAATTGCGTTTCCTTCATTAGCAAGTAAACCACGTTGAATATGATTCGAATTAAAAGCTCGTTCATTATTATTAATTCTGCAAAGACACACCCTTCAATTTTTAATTATAAACTACATTTGTTTTGTAAAAGCATAACTACCGAGAACACTAATCAATAATTCTTCAAACTTAAACTGTAATTTCCGCATTCGATGTGTAAGTCATCGATTACTTATTAAAATAAAATCCAAAAAAATCGCATGTTGATAAGAAAAATAAAAGTTCTACAATACAATTGTTGCTTAATGGTGAAATATGGCGTCCGTGTCTCCGCGACGCTCAGTTATCGGTTTACTTTACACGCGAACGGACGTCGTCCCATAACGTGGGAAAAGTTTAGCGTCGCTTTCAATACGCATTGTTCAGAAAATATTTTTTCGGAAACTTATCGAGGATTTCGGGATTAAATCACAATTTATTTATAAGTGAAATAACGTTACGATTAGGTGTAAAATACTGAAAGTTGTGCAGTTAGCTAGGGTAAGTACTTTAAAAATTGTTTAGTGTCGAACGAAGTATTTGTGTACTGTATTTTGAGAAAATAATAAGTTACGACTTACAGCTGTTAAATAGAAAAAAGAAACAAACACAGAACGCTTCTTTGTTATTACTGATTCTAATTTAAGAGGTTTAGATTGTTATACATTTATTAACGTTTCTTTTATAGCTTTTTTCGCACCAACGAATTTTAGAACCGTTCGAATAGTTAAAATAAATTAATGTTACGAAACGATTCATTCTTTATCCCAAGGGAGCAACGATTACTTTCGATTAGGTGCCTGCTTGCAGGATATCCTTAAGGTTAGTAGTCCTTTAGAGCGGTAATTACTTCTAATTTAGGGAAGGCGTCACTAGCGGTGCCGTAAGTTAAAAAACTAAAAAGTTTTCTTTAAATTACATTTAATTAAAATGTATGTAATAAAATAAAAAAGTTAGGCTTTCTAATAACACTTTGTGATAAGCCCACCAAATTTTTTCCGCAGCTTCAAAAAGTATATTTTAGTCCCGGTGTGTACGCATCATAGTATGATAGTTTAATTAACTTTTAAAGGGTCGACAAAGGTCCTATTAATATACATGTCGTGATCAGTAAAATGAGTTAATTACAGATCGATTTTTATCATTTCATCGTACATAAAAATTTACCAATAAAATTGTTGATGTTTAGTTCTTTACATTTTGAATTTGCAGCATTAATTTTAATTCTATAAGACTGGATAATGTCTAGAAAGGAAATTCGCATTTATTATGAATTATGCTAAGCCTTCAGCTTAGTTGCTACCGAATATCAATTAAACGTAAACAACAATACTACCTATTTTATTAGTTATGACTTGGGATTTTCATTAATCTACCCAAAATCTTCCGGTAGGTACCAAATTTATTATAAAATTAATTATATCTCAGGTCTACACAATAACAACTTTTTTCTAAATTTTGAACAAATGACAATTGATAAATTATAGGACCTACATTGAAATTCTAAAAGGTATAGCTTTTTATACAAATAAATTTTCATTTTGAAAGCTTTTGAGATTCGGAGAACAATGTTTTACGCAGATGCGAATATTTGGTATTAGTATTAGTTTGTCTTTTTCAAAACGCAATGGAATCGATGCTATATTTTACCACATATAATAAATGTTGGAATTGGAAGTTATTGTATGTTGTTTCCAAGCGGAACTGAACTTTGAGAAAATAATAGTACAGTAAAACCTCGATATAACGGACCTCTATTTAACGGACTTCGGATACAAAAAATCCGGTAAAAAATTTAAAAAGTCCTGTTGATATTATACATAAAAGAACAAATTTTACTACAAAAACACAAATTTATTTCAAAAAAATAAAAATAAAAATACATACGTCATGTAATTAAGCGTGCGTTTCATTCCTCAGTTCAAACGGATTACCTTCCTTTTACTGTAAATTGACCTACATTTCTTGCGATTTCAGCGTTTTCAGTACGGCCTGTTGATAACGCGGAGAATAATGCTTACTTACTTGCTTTTGTTGATTTATTTTAAACTTATTTTTATATAACGGACTTTCGGCTTTTACGGACACCCCCTCCCCCCAACTAGTCCGTTATATCGAGGTTTTACTGTACATCGATTTGGTTTACTATGAGTGATGACTTTAAATTTGGGTTTGAAAATGCAACTAATATTAATGATTTTCAATTTCGGTTTACCGCTGATATTTAAATTGCTCGTCAGGATATATCGTCTTCCTGCATAATATTTGAGCAGAAAAGTGGCTAGTATTCAGTTTTTGTCACCAAGTGCGACCAGAACGCTTTTGTTACAGAAATTTAATATTTTATACATTTACTTATATTTGAATATCAAGAAGAGAAGAATAAGGATAGGGAAATCGTATTGGAGCGCCTTGGAAGAAATCCGCTGAAGGTCGTTAGGTAATGTCGCTTAAAATGTTAGTATTATTTCAAATAATGTCTCATGTACCTAATGTACAAATAAATTAATAATATAACATAACACATGGACATGTTCAAAAGTTATTTTTCGAAATTTAAAGCAAATTGCTTTTGAGGATAATTAGGTTTTGAACACTACGGCTACTTTTTTATAATGTCTCAAGCAAACACAACTATGCAACACTTGTAAAATTAATGAAAAGTTCTGCTATTTTACAACTGCTACTGTAGCAGTTGTAAAATAGTACGTGTAGCAGTGCTACACGTACAGATCAAATGTTTACCTTACGTTTCTAAAAATGTGTAGAAGCACTTTCAGCAAAGTTGTTTCGCTATAGCGTTGCACAACTGTGCAATGGGTGCACACAAAATTAATATACCTTGCAGTGCCGGTTTATACATTACGCACACTACGCACGTGCGTAGGGCCCGGACATGCGTAGGGCCCGGACAAATCTAAAGTATTAAGTTTATTAATTATAGGTATCAATCAATGCATTTAATATTAAGGAATTAAAGTGTATTTATTTCACTCACGACTTCCCTTCAGAATAAATACTGTAAGATATAACAACCTTAAATAATAGGAAAGTTAAAATCTCAAAAGAAGGTATAATAATAAGACGGCACCCTTTAACACGTTTGAGACTAAAATTTATTGTTCATATATTTTAAAAGAGTTTATTGCAGATTGAACATTTCCTCGTCCCTTTGCACTTAATTATGCCGACACAAGAGGAGTTTGTGAATCAGGGGCGTAACTATCATGGTAATTGGTAACTATCAGCCCCGCGGAACCCGGGCGTGTGATCTATGGGATCCGGATGTTACGGCACTAATATTTGTATTTTCGTAAACATTCCTCTTAAATTGCTGAAAACGTATTCTAAAAAAATTGCAAAGTGTAAATTTTATTTTCCAGCAAGTTAACAATAATGTGAAACATTCCAATTATGGAACAAAATTCTTATTGCCATAATTTCCGCTCTACACTTCGTTTACGTGCGGTGTTGTTTGTACTCGTACCAACCATAAATAAAGACAGATGCGCCGTATTTATTGTATTGTAAGCTTCTTGAGAATTCAGACTTGCCGTTTTCATCTTATGAAGCTATTTAAAATATATTAGTCTGAATGATTCTCATTTTTATCGTCTCAAAAGCAACGAAGGTAGAGAAAAAAATAGATTGGCTTGTATCAAATTCGAAGTTTTGCTATGTATGCAAATTGTTGTGAGCGTGGGTGGTGATGGTGGGGGGCCCAATGTTACTTAGTGCGTACTACTAAATGACATGTAAAACCGGCACTGCTTAAATGTCACAAATTATTGCTCTACTAGTAGTGGCACATTTTTAGTAGGTAATAGGCCAGTTTCCCAATTTTCAGAAATAGCAAAAATTGGTAAATCTAAGGTGCCAAAATCACGTACACTTCATTTTTTATTTTTTTGTTAATGTTTTCCTAGCGAAAATTACGAATGAATCATTGAAAATTTGACGAGGCTAGAAACGTACCTGCCACGAGACTAGTCGATTGTGACGTCAGTTTCGCTACACACTCGAGCCTGCCGCACTTGTAAGTATGTTCCACGCGCATTGAAATTATTGTTTTAAATCCGTTTTGAGGGAAACATTTTATTCGAATATGAAGTGTTTTGTTCCTAAGTGTACTAATATATCAGGGAATAGCCCCGATGAAATATTTATCATCGTTCCATCAAATTTGCTTCGAAAAGAAAGTGGTTTGCAGCAGCGAGAAGGGAGTTAAAAGATCTGTCTTTAAAAACGAAGTTTTATTGCTGTGAAGACCATTTTAATGAAAGTACATCATAAGTTTAGTATAAAATTATGTTGAATTATGAATTTTTGTAGCTTAAAGAAGATAAGGAAAATTATAGCATGTTTCGTAGTCCCATTTGGCAAAGCTCCTATGATACCGAAATTTTTAAGAATTTATTGTAAAAAAGCCCTTTTCTACACTACATTTAAGCATTTTTTCTACTTCAAATAGTATATCATGTTCTAACTTTCTACCTCTACTCATGGCTAAACACAGGGACGTATTTTCGGCGCCGTCGGCGTCGTGCGAAATAATTATAGGCGCTTATATAGGTACTCATAAATCCCGCCCTGCCCAGAACACCCCAGAAAATTTTTCACCGAACCCCGCACTTGGATTTTTTTTTCAGTTTCAAAAATGCTTTTAAATTCAACGACCGTAGGCGCCTTTAAGGCCTTGGCGTCGTCGTGCACCGCACGACCTTATCCATATGGTCCCTGGCTAAACTGTTAAATTTTTTGAGACCCCTAAGATATTATTTCATTCACCAGCGAACCACTAAATTTTTTGCATACAGCCATGGCATATAATTTTGACGCTGTTATTCGCCTATATTTGAGTAAGTATTGGTGAGTTTTTCAGCCTGCTCGTCACTCGATCATTTCAGGTGGTATAGTGCTTTTGCAAAAATTTATAAACGAGTCGGCGGTTTAATCCCAATCACCATAAGCAAATTCCATCATGAGTTGGTGAGCTGAGAGTTTTTTATATTATATCATTAACTTGGCCATATTGTACACTAATGGGACAATCGTAGTATATTGCACATATGATTAATAAGAAAAGAGTATTTACTAATAATAATTAATAAATTCCTAGTAGACATTAAATTTTGAAAATGAGTGGTTTTTTTAGTTTAATGATATAAAACATAATAAGTTACATGTTATACAGACCCAATGTATTGGGACTTACTAAAATTTTACGTTTGTAAAACACTATTTTTCTTCTTTAAAAGAAAAGTTTCATTTGTAATTTCCGACTTGGTTTATTGTTTTCGTTTATTTATTACGTTAAGTATGAAGTTATGGAATTATGAAGTAGATTGCGACCACGCAGAATTAATAAAATATGTAAAGGTTTGTACTTCCTCCTTTGTTTTTGTGCCGCTTGATTGCGGTTGATTTAAATAGGTATTTCTTAAAAATTTGATACCATTTCAACATTTACCGTGGGTAAATTATGAGAATCAGCTTTCTGATAGCCGTTTTCCATCCTTATCAATAAATTTATTACTGAAAGAATCCGAACGAATGTATACGCACGAGAATCTGCATAAGAACACTTGGCGCGCTACTCCTTATAGCGAAACTTACGTCACACCAATCAGATGGCGTTCACGGAATTTGAATAAACTGGTGAACTTTGCGTTGAGTTTTCTCGAAAACTATTTGAACTATTGATTTTCTTTTTTGGGGATTTATATTAAACATTGCTTTACATCGTTTGACAAGGTTTTTTCCTAAATATTTTTTTTTGTAAACATCTCTATTGTGCAACATCTTAGCAATTTATGTGCTTGAAATGGATACGTATGTTCCACAACAATGCTTTTGAAAAAAATACTAATATGTTTCGTATTCTTAAATATGAAACTATTGAAATAAAATGAAACTATTGAGTTTTCTATTTTTCCTGTGTCTGAAGTATATCTGGATTTATTGTCCAGATACCACTAGTTTTAGAAGTATTTTCAACCATTTCTATTGACGCAGGATTGGTAACCATCCACTTATACGTTTCCTGAACATACGCCCTTGAGCTTTGAACTCTGTGACTGCAATGTTGAGGGATACTTAATACTATGCTCACGAGAATAATCCACATATTGTAGGGATTTGTGGGAATGGAGAAGTTTCCAATTTTTTGCTATAAATTAATTATGAAAATATAAGTGAAATAAAACAAAAAGGTGCAAGAATCATTAAAATATCTCAACAAATGAAAAAGTTACGAGCCTTTAAAGTTGCGGTTGGAAAAATAATTTCGTAATCTTGAGATCCAGCGTGTGACGTCACTTGACCTGTTTGTATTCGCTTAGTAGGTACATGTACGGTTATTGGTGTGCAATCAGTGCGCCTATCATGCGTGTTTTGTTTATTACAAGATGACCGATGCTAAAAATGCTTCTACAAATAATGTATTGTCCCTAATTATCATAGCACGACAGTTTAAAACTCCTAAGCCTAATAAAAATTTGTTTCTCACGTAACTATTACCTGGATGGAAGCATTGCTATTGCAGTACGAGATATTTTAATCTCGTTGAAGAAAACTCGTGTAGACGATTCCTATGTACGTCTGGCTATGGATTTCGATGTGTGCAAAGGTCAGTTAGTAAAATATTCAACAAAACTGTTCCCTTAATAGCCGACCGAATGAAACAATTCATATACATACTTTCCACCTGTCGAACCCTATCCATTTATAAACTTTCCGTTTATAATAAACGTTATTATTATTATTATTAAATTTATCAAAAGTTGCCGATATCTTTTAGAATCTGCTACAGTAAGTATTTTGGATTGCTTTGAAATAAGAATAGAAAAACCTTCAAATGCAGTATAAAGGTTACAATACTATGAAATATTTGATTTCCATTACACCTGATGGACTTAATCAACTTTATTTCTGAAGGTTATGGGGGAAGGGCTACCGACACAATAATATTTGAAGATTGAGAATTTTGACAATATTTGTCACCGAGATGTTCTGTAATGACTGACAGAGCATTTAACTTGTTACAAGGTAAAGGATTCTAGGCAAGTTATCGCTTTCTCCCTTAAAGCCTTCTTCCATTACGGTGAAATAAAAACTGAACTACCTACTTATAAATAAAAAAACAAATAAATGTACGTGAAATAATGACAAACAGCGCGAACACCACGATGCGACAGGACCTATTTGGTAATTTAAGGTGCACCCGTGCGCCGAACTCGATTAGGTCAAATGACGTCACAGACAGGCAGACCACTTCTATCGTTCCGCGCTAAATACGTAAACTTTAATAACCTATTTCTCAGTCATTTATTGATGGATTTTAAAAATTGTTATACTGGTTTATTAGTTATAATCTATATTTTAATGTTAATTGGTTAAATATAGCATTATCAACATCATGAAACTTCTCCATTATGATTGTCCATTAATAGCAAAACTAGATCAAAGGCCGTCCATTCATAAAACGAAGCTCTATTTATGAATCCAAAGTCGCATACCAACAATTTAGAACCTGTCGGTATTTCTTCCTTTTGTCAGGAAAAAATTAAAGTCGGCGGTATACAATGTCCAACTGCTGAAACACAACATACTGCTGTAGGGAGTTGACCACGT